>CAUYUJ010000404.1:99216-104216 GCA_963575745.1 Prorocentrum cordatum
TCCCATGGGGCCACGAAACGCTGTCCTACGAGGGGGAGACGCATGCGACCCCCCCCCCCTCCCCCACTGGAGCCTTCGATGGAGCTCCGTATGGGGCCGCGAAACGCTGTCCTGGGTGGGGGAGACGCATGCCTCCCCCCCACACTGGGGCCTTCGGTGGACCTCCCTATGGGGCCACGAAATGCTGTCCTGGGCGGGGGGGACGCATGCGACCTCCCCCCCACTGGGGCCGTTGGTGGAGCTCCCTGTGTGGCCACGAAGCTGTATGATGATGATGCTGATGATGATGATGATGATGATGACGACGATGACGATGACGATGACGATGACGATGACGACGACGACTACGACGATGACGATGACGATGATGATGATGATGATGATGATGATGATGATGATGATGATGATGATGATGATGATGATGATGGTGGTGATGATCGTGGTGATGATGATGATGATGATGATGATGATGATGATGGTGATGATGATGATGATGATGATGCTGATGCTGATGTTGATTGTGATGATGATGGGGATGATGACGATGATGATGATGCTGATGATGATGACGGCGGTAGGAGGATGAGGGGGAGGGAGGAGGGAGGAGGAAGGAGGAGGAACGCGGGGCGCCGTCTCTTCAAAACGAGGACCCAACACCACAGGATGGTTGGGAAAAATACGAATACTACTATTACTATCACAAATACTACTAATACGAATATTAATAATAGCAGTCGTAGTGATCGTAATAGTAGTACTTGTTGTTGCTGCTGTTATAGTTGTAGGTGTAGTTGTAGTTGTAGTTGTAGTTGTAGTTGTAGTTGTAGTTGTAGTTGTAGTTGTAGTGGCAGTAGCAGTAGCAGTAGCAGTAGCAGCAGTAGTGGTACCAGCATTCACCGTATCAATCATATGCTTATCATGCGTATTGTTGTCCATTATTCCTGATACCCGTACCGCTGCTAATATTAGTGTTACTGCTATGATCCCCCACCTTCATCATCAGCAGCAGCCACATCCTCATCATCATAACCATCAGCTGGAGCAGCAGCATCATCATCATATCATCATCATCATCATCATCATCATCATCATCATCATCAGCAGCAGCAGCAGCAGCAGCACCACCACAACCACCACCATCGTCACCACCATCATCGTCAGCGTCGTCGTCGTCGGCGGCGGCGGCAGCAGCAGCAGCATTCTCCTCCCCCGTCCGCCTCGCATGCATTCTCCTCCCCCTCCCCGCCCCCTATCCTCCTCCTCCTCCTCCTCCTCCTCCTCCTCCTCCTCTCCTCCTGCTCCTCCTCCTCCTCCTCCTCCTCCTCCTCCTCCTCCTCCTCCTCCTCCTCCTCCCTCCTCCTCCTCCTCCTCCTCCTCCTCCTCCTCCTCCTCCTCCTCCTCCTCCTCCTCCTCCTCCCCCTCCTCCCCCTCCTCCTCCTCCTCCTCCTCCTCTCCTCCTCCTCCTCCTCTCCTCCTCCTCCTCCTCCTCCTCGTCCTCCTCCTCCAGCTCCTCCCTCCTCCTCCTCCTCCTCCTCCTCCTCCCTCCTCCTCCTCCTCCTCCTCCTCCTCCTCCTCGCCTCCTCCTCCTCCACCTCCTCCTCCTCCTCCTCCTCCCTCCTCCTCCTCACCTCCTCCTCCTCCTCCTCCTCCTCCTCCTCCTCCTCCTCCTCCTCCTCCTCATCCTCGTCCGATTCCCTTCCTCCTCTCCTCCTCCTCCTCCTCCTCCTCCTCCTCCTCCGCCTCCTCCTTCCTCCTCCTCCTCCTGCTCCTCCTCCTCCTCGTCCCTCCTCCCCGTCCTCCCCGTCCCCACTCTCCTCCACCTCCTCCTCCTCCTCCTCCTCCTCCTCCTCCTCCTCCTCTCCTCCTCCTCCTCCTCCTCCTCCTCCTCCTCCTCCTCCTCCTCCTCCTCCTCCTCCTGCACACCCGACGGGCGGCGGGGCCCCCTTTCGCAGCCCCGCCCCGCTCGCCGGCGCCTCCTCTTCGCCTCGTCGGCGTGGACGGCGCGAACCGCGCCCACCTCCGCGGCGAAGCGGCAGAACTCCTCCGCGGCGAGGCAGGGAAAAGCCGCCCTCGGCGCGGCCGCGGCGAGATCCATCCGAGGTCGGACGCTACCTCGCACGACCCCGGGGATATGGAGGATACAGAGAAGGGAAAGGAAGGAAGAGGAGGAGAGGGGGGGAGGGAGGGAGGGAGGGAGGAGATGGAGGCGGATGTAGACGAAGATGCTGAAGATAGAGGCGGATGTAGACGAAGATGCTGAAGGAGGAGGACGAGGAGGAGGAGGAGGAGGAGGAGGAGGAGGGTATGGAGGGTATGGAGGGTATGGAAAAGGGAGGAGGATATGGAGGAGGAAGAGGAGAAGGGCGAGGAGATGGAGGCGACCGCCCAGCCCAGCCTCCGGCACGCACGAGGGGAAGGCGCATGGCGGGCGGCCTTCGGGGGGGGGATCCTTGCCCCTGGATCCTGGCGCCGCTTGTGAAGGGGAACTGGGACACGCAAATAAATAACCACAAATAACCAGATTCCCCACATGTTCCCCTATTTTCTGGGTTTCTGTCTTCCCCCCCACTTCCCATATTCGCCGATATTTTCTGGGTTTCTGCCTGCCCCCCATATTTCCCGTATGTTCCTCTATCTTCGGGGGGATCGACATCGACAATTCATTGTGTCTGTGTTTGTTCCCCTCCTGAACTTGTCTTGTCGCGCTGGGCGTCTTCGCCCAGATCCAGGCCACGGGGGGCATCACAGATCGATCCAGCTCGGGAAAAGCAGCAGGCAGCGCGGATCTGGGGCTCTGGTCGCAGTTTCTCGCGAGATTGCATCCTGTTCGCAGAAGCGGACTTTTTGTTCGCAGTGCTTGTGCACAGTCTTGTGCACAGTTGCACGGATGGCGGCGGTCCTTTCTCAAAGCGGGGACCCCGCTGGACACCCAGTTGACCTGTCTGATGATACCTTCTCGCACGTCGCATTTCTGAGTACGCGCTACAAGGATGCGAGTCGATTCCTTCTCAAAGCAGGGCTCTCACCTGGATGGCAGGCCCACAGGTTGCTGGTCTTTCAAGGGGGCGCTTCGCAAGGTGAGAATGAAGACTTGTCGGGACCTGTGGGGAGGGAACGTGGGGAGGGGGTATTGCAACATCCCTGATGCATCTTGGCCTGACTTTAGACTCTCCGCCGACTCGTGTCCTCCTCCTCCACCTCCTCCTCCTCCTCCTCCTCCTCCTCCTCCTCCTCCTCCTCCTCCTCCTCCTCCTCCTCCTCCTCCTCCTCCTCCTCCTCCTCCCTCCTCCTCCGCCTCCTCCTCCTCCCTCCTCCTCCTCCTCCTCCTCCTCCTCCTCCTCCTCCTCCTCCTCCTCCTCCTCTCCTCCTCCTCCTCCTCCTCCTCCTCCTCCTCCTCCTCCTCCTCCTCCTCCTCCTCCTCCTCCTCCTCCTCCTCTTCCTCCTCCTCCTCCATCTTCCTCGTCATACCGAGGGCAACTCTCGACGGCGCCTGGCCCGAACACCGCGCAGGACCGGCGACAAACCGCGGAGCCCAGACAATCCGATGCCTCATTTTTTCCCAGACAGGGCCCCCGAAATGGTGACCCTTTCCCAGGCTCGGCTTCTCATCCTGAGCCGTTCGGTTGATGGCCCCCGGGCCCCCGCGAGGAGGCCCCCAGGTGCCGAAAGCGGCGAAACCAACCAGCGCCGAGTTTTCCGAAACTTTCGAGGTCGGGGCCCTGCCCTCCCCTCACCCCGACGCCCTCCGCGTCGCGGCGCGCTCAGGGTGGCGCGCGGGGGGCGGCATTCTAAGGAGGCGTGGGCGCCTGGAAGGCGGGAGCCTTCGCTCGGGGGCCCCCACACGGCGTGGTGGCCACACCACGTGGTGCGTCCGTGGGGAACCCGGTCACCGCGCAGATTTGGGACTCGGGTACTTCTCCCGGGACATCTCGGCCGACCGGGGCCCCCGAGGTCCAAAAACAGTACGGTGACGGACCGCGCGGTGAGGTCGAGGTCACCGCGCGCTGCGTCACCGCACGGTTTGGGACCCCCGACGCGGAAGAACCCGGAGGCTTGTAAGAGGGCCTATTGAAGCCGGCAGGGCTGCTGAGAGGCCGCCCGCCTTCCAAACAAACCACCAAACAAAAGAGACGCCTTGTCAGAAGACCGCCCTCCTTGTCGTGCTGACCCCTATGCCGCCTTCCTCCTCCTCCTCCTCCTCCTCCTCCTCCTCCTCCTCCTCCGCTCCTCCTCCTGCTTCCTCCTCCTCCTCCCTCCTCCTCCTCCTCCTCCTCTCCTCCTCTTCCATCCCCTCCTCCTCCTCCTCCTCCTCCTCTTCCTCCTCCTTCTTCTCCTCTTCCTCCTCTTCCTCCTCCTCCTCCTCCTCCTCCTCTCCTCCTCCTCCTCCCCCCCTCCTCCTCCTCCTCCTCCTCCTCCTCCTCCTCCTCCTCCCCCTCCTCCTCCTCCTCCTCCTCCTCGTCCTCCTCCTATTATTATTATGACTCGTAGTATTATGCAAAACAGTAAATTTCGTATTGCTCGTGACGAAAAATAGTACTAGACTTATACTTCGTATGATTACGATCAGGATCAGTGTTAATATTAATGTTAGGATTCATGGTCTTGAAACTCATATGAATCCGATTCGTAAAATGAACAGTACTCCTCTTAGTAGTAGTACTACGATTACTGTTGTAATACTAGAATGCTCTTATCATCGTTATTAGCAATAGTGGGATGATTAACAATATTGCTATCACAAGTCAAACTACGTTGCTTATTGATTGAAGTCGTATCACTATTGCAAATCATACAGTTCGTCATTCGTGTTCACGTTATTCCACTGATTATGGATAGAATTAAATGTTCTTCGTTTGTGTGGTATCATTATTCTGCGTCTTACTATTAAGAATACTAGTTATGCCCGCGTTCGCATTAGTGGTCGTAGCCTTTTTGTCTTGTTAGTAGCATGATTCGTGCTTGCAGACTTCTAAATCTGTAAATTACTTCTCTGCTGGTGA
>CAUYUJ010000404.1:109216-114226 GCA_963575745.1 Prorocentrum cordatum
GGCCCCCGAGGGGCCGCCCACGAGAATCCAACGAACGTCCAATAGACTTCACACCCACAACCCAGGCACGGTGGCGGGACTTGCCGTAGGCAGCTGGGTATATTTGTTTGTTTCTCTCTCTCTCTTCTGTTTCTCTCTCTCTCTCTTTCTCTTCCTCTCTCTCTCTCTCTCTCTCTCTCTTATGAACCAAGTGCTGGGTCAAAATGTCCAGAAGGACTCCCCTCCCTCCCACCCCTCCTCCTCCTCCCTCCTCCTCCTCTTCCCCTCCTGCCTCCGCTTCTCATCCTCCTCCTCCTCCTCCTCCTCCTCCTCCTCCTCCTCCTCCTCTCCTCCTCCTCCTCCTCCTCCTCCCCCTCCCCCTCCCCTTCCTCCTTCTCAACGATCCTCCTGGTATTCCTCCTCATCCTCTTGTCCCTCCTCCTCCTCCTCGTCCTTCTCCTCATGGTCCTCCTCCGCCTCCTCCCCTCTCGGCCCTTCGCCCGCGATTCGCAGCGGCAGGCCCTCCTGCGCAGGCGACAACTTCAGCAGCTGCGAATGCAGCGTGGTCTCTATGACCTGCCGGGGCCATCGGTTCGATGCCGGCCCCCCTCCCGTGGGGAAGGGAGGGGGTCAGGGGAGAAAGCCAGGAGGGAGAAGGCGAGGAAGCAGGAGCGAGGAGGGAGGAGGGAGAAAAGGAGGGAGGAGCAGGGGAGGAAGCAGCGAGAAGAGGAGGAGCAGGGGAGGAGGAGGAGGACGAGGAGGAGGAGCAGGAGGAGGAGGAGAAGGGCAAAGAGGAGGGGGAGGAGGAGGAGGAGGAGGAGGAGGAGGAGGAGAAGGAGGAGGGGGACGACCAGTGTAAACCAAATACTCATCAAAGGTGTTGGAATAAATCCTCTCTCAAAGCTCCCTCTTCATGAGCCCCTACAACGGTTCATTTCCACTGAAAGACATGCCTCGTTGGGGGACAACCGTTTGAACACCCTGAAGCGTGCCAGGACACCATTATCGGGACTCCAACGCCACGATACTACCAGACTGTTGCGCCTTGACGATCCTGAATCGTGCCAGAACGCCGTTCTGGGGACTTCAACACCGCGAATCAGCGTAACTGCTGTGCCCTCACAATCCTGAGTCCTTCCAAAACACCATGTGTGGTACATTGACCATGGGCATCCGTGAAGCTTTTGCATGTGTTTAGGACGAATGTGCGCGGCGCTAAGGCGAGAGCCACCATTTGAAAACCACCCAGCCTTCCTCCGTGAAACTCTTGGAACGTTTCAAAAAATGCACGGCGCTAAAGCGAGAGCCAGATTTTGAAAACCACACGCCCTCAATCCGCGAAGCTGTGCAGTTTTTGAAAACGAATGCGTGCGGCGCTAAGGCGAGAGCCGCATTTTGAAAACAGCCCGCCATCAATCCGTGAAATCCTTGCGCATTGTTAAGACGAATGCGCGCAGCGCTAATGCGAGAGCCACATTTTGAAAACCACACGCCCTCCGTCTTTAAAACTGTTGCCAATTTCTCAGCTTCAGGGTCAGAAATTATAAGAAAGTCTCAGGCGAAACGCCCAGCCCACCCTTTCGACCGGCCTCAGGGTGCGACAGGGAGGAGTTATCCAGAAGGAAAAGGACTGGAGCAGGAGGGGGAGGAGGAGGAGAAAGAGCAGGAAGAGGAGGAGGAGGAGGAGGAGGAGGAGGGAGGATGAGAAGAGAGGAGGAGGAGCAGGAGGAGGATGGTAGGATGCGATGCGGAGGAGAAGCGTAGGCGAGGAAGGAGGATGATGCGGTTGTAGGAAGAAGAGAAGCAGGAGAAGGAGGTGGAGGAGGAGGAGAAGGAGGGAGGACGAGGAGGAGGGAGGGAGGCTACGCATCTCTGCCGCTACTGGGCACCCGTCTGCGCGGCATTGATAATTGGCAACGCGCCCGGGAACTGGTGAGGGAGCGCGGCATAGGATCCTCCTGATCCTCCTGATTATCATCCCCCTCCTCCTTCTCCTCCTCCTGTTCTTCCTCATCCTCCTCCTCATCCTCCTCATCCTCCTCCGCCTCCTCCTCCTCCTCCCAGTACTACTACCACTACTACTACTACTACTACTACTACGACTACTACTACTACTACTACTACTACTCCCTACTATATTCTACTACTACTACTACTAGCTACTACTAACTACTACTGCCTAAAACCTACTACTGCCTACTACACTACTACTACACTACTAAACTACTACTCTACTACCTCCTACTAGCTACAACTACTACTACTACTACTACTACTACGACTACGAAATTCCTACCACCCCCTGTTCTGACACTTTTCTCTCTCTTTCACATAACATTTTGCCTCTGGCTACGGGCTGGCCCCGAATGAACTGAAGTTTTGCTTGCCCCCACCCCTTGCGCGCAACCAATGTCCCAGTTCACTACTACCTACTACTACTACTACAACTACTAATACTAACTACTAATACTATACTACTACTAACTACTACTACTACTACTACTACTACGACTACTACTACTACGACTACTACTACTACTACTACTACTACTACTACTACTACTACTACTACGACTACCAATACTACTACAAATACTACTACTACCACCACCACTACTACTACTACTACTACTACTACTACTACTACTACTACTACTACTACTACTACTACTACTACTACGACTACCAATACTACTACAAATACTACTACTACCACTGCTACGACTACTACTACGACTACCACTACCACTACCTACTACTACTACTACTACTACTACTACTACTACTACTACTACTACTACTACTACTACCCGGGCGGGCCACCGGAATCGGCGACGCACCTTACCTAACCATATGAGTCCGCTGGGACCCATGCAGAGGCAAGCTCTGCTTGGAGACAATCAGCGCCACGGGAAGGGATGGAAGGGAGGGATAGGATGTGAGATAAGGCGCGAGCGCACCTGGCTTGTCCCTCGAGGCCCCCGCGCCGACCCCCCTTGGCTTCCGAGCCATAGCTCGAATCTCCCGCGGCCGTGTGGGACGATCCGGGCACCCCCAGGACTTTCTCGGTGAGGCACAGCTGCTGAAACGCACCCCGCGGCTGGAAAACCGACGAAAACCAAAGAAAGCGCCCGAAAACCTCGACAATCGATCTCGAACCCCTCCCCCCCCTGCCGTTTCGTCCCGTCCCCGCCTCTCACAAGGAGAAATTCCTGGGTGGGGAGGCGGAGGGCCTCCACGACGCCCCAGTCGTTGCCGACAAGCAGCGGAGACTCCGCATCCTTCGTGAGCCAGTCGAACTGGTCCCAGCCCTCGGGGTCGTGTGTGTGTATAGATGAATAGGCGTATATACACGTTTGTGTGATTGAGTATATACAGAAATGCCTGCCTGCATACATATATACAGATATACGAACATACAAACATACATACATACATACATACATACATGCATGTATGCATGCATGCATACATGCATGCATACATACATAAATACATACATGCCATCATACATACATACATACATACATACATACATACGTACGTACGTACGTACGTACGTACGTACATACGTACATACATACGTGCATATATACATACATGCATGCATGCATGCAAACGTACATACATACATACCGACAGATAATGGCATGCATACATGCATACATATATACAACATACATACATACATGTGTACATACATGCATACACACACATACATACATGCATACATGCATGCATACATACATATATGCATACATGCATGCATGCCTTCATGCATACGTGCATACATCCACCCGTCCATGTGTGCATGCATGCATACATACATACATGCACACACATGCATACATAAATACATACATACATGCATACATGCATGCATACCTACATACATAAATGCATCTGTAAATACACATACACATACATACATACATACATACATACATACATACATACATACATACATACATACATACATACATACATACATACATACATATATACACAAATACGCACATGCATACATACATACATGCATACATATACACACATATACACACATATATGCATACATACATATACATATATATATACATACATGTACATAGATATACATACATATGCATACGCATACCTACATTTACATGCATATACATACATATAAATACATACATACAGACAGACATGCATACATATATACATACACACATACAAAAATACATACACAAATACACATGCATACATACATGCACACATACATACATACATACATACATGCATACACACGTACATACACACATACATACACGCATACATACATACTTACACATATACATGCATACATCTAGATGCATACATACATTTACGCATGCATACTTACATGCGTGCACATAAATATACATACATACATACATACATGCATCCATGCATACATACATACATACATACATAAGTGCATGCATATATAGATACCTACGTACATGCATACATGCATATGTGCATGCATGCATGCATGCATGCATGCATGCATACATACACACCTACAAACATATATACATACGTACATGCATGCATGCGTGCATACAGACAGACAGACAGACACCCAGACACACAGACACGCAAACATGCATGCATGCATACCGACTACCTACTTACCGACCTACCTACTACATGCATGCATGCATGCAGACAGACAGACAGACAGAGAGACAGACAGACAGACAGACAGACAGACAGACAGACAGACAGACAGACAGACAGACAGACAGACAGACAGACAGACAGACAGATAGACAGACAGACATACATACGTACGTACAGATCACAACAGTTCGGACGACAGAGTCCTCCAGGCCCCCGGGCCGCACGTGCCCGGCAGACCTTCCTCGCAGAGCGGGAGGCGCCGCAAGCCGGGCAGGGCTGGTGGGGGGACCTCACCCGTGGCGCGGCCTCCTGGGGGCCCCCGGCTGCAGAAGAGACTGCCGGCGGTGCTCAGACCCCTCGGGGCCCCCCCCCCTCGTCCTCCTCCTC
>CAUYUJ010000405.1:0-107500 GCA_963575745.1 Prorocentrum cordatum
CCTTTCCCCCCTCCCCCCTGGCCTCCTCCCCCCTCCCGGGGGCACGACCGGGGGGTGCTGACCGAGGCAGCGGGGAAGTCCAGGCCCAGAGGGCTGCTCCCCGCCCTCGCGCCTCCCACCCTCCCAGGCGGACCACGCGGCGGACCGCAGACGGCGCGTGTGCATCAAAGACGCCTCCTGCCTCCCGCCTCCCCCCTGCCTCTTGGCCTCCTTCCCACGCTCCCTCCTCCCTTTCCCCCCTCCCCCAAGGCCTCCTTCCCCCTTCCCCTGCCTCCTGGCCTCCCTCCGCCTTCCGCCTTCCCCTGCCTCCTGGCCTCCTTCCCCCTTTCCCCACTAAGTGCCACAAAGCAGGACCTGGATAGGAGAAGATATGATCCCCCGCAGAGTACACACAACATCCAACGAGCGGGCCTCCGACCCATAGCACACATGCGTCATGGAGTCCACCAATTGCCCGCCGACGGTGCCTCAAACGTGTACTATAACCTAAGCGCGCGCGTAGCGCGCGCGTGGTTCTAGTGTATATATATATATATATATATATATATATATATATAATATAAGATCTCATGGCAAGTGTATATTTATACACAGACAAAGAGCATGGACCGGTAGAGAGGCCGTCCGGCCCCAGGAAACGGGGCAAATCCATTGTTCCCCATGGAGACCGGGCCACTTCGCGCCCAGTTTGGGTTTCGCCCAGTTTGGGCGCTTGTTCGGCCCCAGGGCGATTCTTGGCCGGTATCTTCCTCACCCCCTGCGGCTTCTCTCGGGAGTCCAGGCCAGTGGCAGCCTGTCATCTGCAACCGCAACAAGGTCCAGGCGTGCATAGAGGGCCTCAAGCAGGCGCCAAGCAAGATATCCCCAATAAGATCGCCATGACTTGCCAAGACAGAGCAATATTGCCTCCAGACACTTCCAGGACAGCACATCACGTCCTATGACTGCCCTCAGAGGTCTTCCAGGAGGGCCCCAAGGACCAACGTCACTTCCTCCGTAAGCATTTTGGCTCAAGCCATTTTGGCTCAAGCGATTTGGGCTCAAGCAAACGTTTTGGGCTCTGCGGAGAGTGCAGTGGCCCTCGTCGTCCCGAACATGCTCGACGAGCGCACATGGTTTATCATGTTCAATGTTTTGCCGCTGGTTGCCGTAGTCAAATTTGCCCATCAATCATCGGGGAGGGACCTCTTGTCGCGAAGTTGCTTAGACTGTAAAGCAATCGGTGCAGCCATAAAGCGGCTATTCATCACACCCGAGGGCCCGTTGCATCGTCAATTGAATGAAATGGCGCGCAGGCGGCTCACAGAGCAGGTAACTTGGGGATGCCCGCGGATCTTGCTATGCATCATCTGTTATAACATATGGCGCATACTGGAGGACGATATTTCCGACCGGTCGCTTTTTGTCAACGTGGCGATCACTCTATTCATTCTTGTAGGTGTTCTCAAGCCACGTTTGATCACCCCTACGGTCATGACAGGGACGCAGCTGATTTATTAGATTGTCCTCATCTACATTGCGATCACTGCTAACAATAGCGACGCCTTTCTGAACGCCGCCCCTGCTCGAATTTGCCAGCGGCTCATGATCGCCATAGCTGAGGCGAAGCCCAGGATGACTATGTTTTTGTGTATGATATACGTCGCCCTGACGCCATGGCATGACCCGCAGGAGTCCATTTCATCGCTTTTCATCTACGCCATAACAGCCACCGTCACGCGGTCCCGCGATGCTGAGTTCCTAGCAACGTTGGAGGCGAAGGCAGCGAGAGATGTTGGGTCCACAGCCACTGGACTCCTTTCAAGTGTGTGCGACGCGGTGGTGCATCTGTCGAAAGATCTTCAGTTCTTGGAGCAGTCCAGTCACCTTGCCTCGCTACTTCTCAGACCTCCCATCGATATAGGAGTCGGTACCTCCTTTGTTGATCTAGCTTTCGACGATACTGAGGTAGAACGTCTGACTGATTTTTTGAAACGGCCAGAGTCTAACACTAGCACTCTTCACGTGTCCTTCAAGGATGCACGGGGCAGCCCTGTAAATGTTCAGCTGTTCCACGCCCGGGGAGTTGATATGGACGACGAGCCCATCCACATCGTTGGTGTGAAGGATGATTCGGACGAGCCTCGGGCGCCGCCCGAGGCTACGTTTCGCGACAATCCTGTGGCGCAGCCTTTCACGCCTGGAGGTTTTGCAAGAATCCCAGAGGATGCGGTCAGCCTCTCAGGGAGCTCCTCTTCTGGTCTACTGACCGACGCCCCGAGCGGGGTACTGTCTGTTCACCTCGACCCAAAAGCGTTGGGCTTGCGCGTATTAAAGTGCACCCCCGAGTTCACGAGTTTGGTTGGGCCTGTTGGCGAGGGCGTTGAGTGGCCGCAGTGGGTCATTAATGATGCGGACTTTGTGAGCTGGGAACAGGGTGCGTTCCGTGCTCTGATGGACGCTCATAAAGACAGGGATGGCGAGCAGGACATCGAGTTGGACGTAGATCCATTCCCGATCCGCCTCAAGCTGCCCCACATGGGTCCAAGAGTTTCCGAGGTGCAAGCGAACGCGAGCTTGAGGCTGGACGTCTCGGAGGCCGAGGGCGGCAGCGCGTCCCTCGACCCACTGATGCTGATGATTCTGGGTGATGTCCGCTACGTTCCTCGAAAAAAGAGGGTGCGGCCGCGGGGTCCACCGAGAACCATCTCGGTATTATGACCAGTGGTGCTCCTTTCTCACCCTCCCTCCAAGAAGCTTCTTATGGTGATGTGCTGTACGCCGTGGTCTGGCTCTCCCTTCTTCTGCCTCCTTTCATCCTGAGGTCTTCGGCATGATGCCTCAGCTGGGCCACTTGCTGCATGTTTCAATTTTCGTACCTCCGCCGCGCCAGTTCGTTCGTGCATGCGGTTGCGAGCATAACCGCCTCGCGCCAGTTCGTTCGTGCGCGCCATGTAATAGTTAGAGCTATTTGCAAGGGCAGTCGGCAAGCGATTATCGTAATAAGTTACCACCGCGCTTAGCATTGTACACACTGCCGTGCATTTTCCAGAGCTGTGCAGCTATTTTCCGCGCTCAAGCGCGAACTCCAGCGTCCTGCTACGGTCTTGCGATCCTTTGAATTCTGAGACTGGATGTTCAACCATGGAAGAAAAAAGGACCAACGTCGCTTCACTTCCAGAAGAAATTTAGCATTGTCAGCGTACCCGTTGTTTGACATTTGGCAGCGTCCAAGACGGCCCACGATGCCCCACGATCTCCCAAGGAGGGCCCCAGAACGGCCTAAGCGGGCCCCAAGACGGTCCAAGAGGCGCCCAAGACAGCTCAAGAGGGCCTCAGGAGGAGCCTAAGAGGGGGAATTTGAACAGACATTTCGAGTCCTCCGCCGCAGGAGGACCCCCGAGGCCGCCAGCAAACCCCCAAGAGGCCGCAGTAGGGCCCCAAGAGAGCCCCCGGATGCCCACAATGGGTCCAAAGAGGTCCCCAGGAGATTCCAAATATTGTTTCTAAGATGCCTCCGAGAGGCATCTCGGAGTTCGATCCCAGTGCGCCAGCAGTTTGCACGATTGAACTAATCTAGGGTGTCATGGGTGTCCAGGCGGTGGCTCATGCAATAGATGTTTTCCGTTCCACACTGGGTGCCCACCCAGGATCACTTGGAATACTCATGAGATCGTACTCCACCCTGTCCTGACACATTTTCGACACGTGCAAGCACCCTGCTTGCATCCAGGGTGCCCTGGAAAGCGCGACGTTCCCGCACCAACAGGCAATGGACGTCCTGGGGTCTCAGGATTGGGCTTCTTGTGGAAGGTTTCTTGTGGTCGAACCCCTACTACACGATCAGCAGTCCAAGGAGGATAAGGTTGACGCTGAGGCGGATGACCAGGATGATTCGACGGAGGACGCCTGCCCCAGCTCCGGGCCACGTCGTCCAAGGCCGCGCCGACACGCTTGAGAGCAAGTCTGGGGGGTCACGCTGGTCCCAGCGCTGGCTCCGAGGACCAGGTCACGACTCGCCACACGACCGCCGAAGAGGGCGCAAAGACGGCCCAGGAGGACCCCCAGGAGGGCCCCCAAGAGGGCCCAAGAAGGCCCCAGGAGTGCCCCAAGAGACCCCCCCCGGGGGCTGGGACCACCAGCCCGCCGACCAAGGGCCCCAATGACGCCCCCCAGAGCCCCAAGACAGAGAACTTCAAAAGGCTCCCACGAGGGTCCCCCCAGAGGCTTCCTGAGAGCCCCCAAGGAATCTCGTTCAAAACCTCGATTCCCATCGATCCTCGATCCCTCCTTCCCTCCCTCCCTCCCCCCACCCCGCTGCCTGTAATCTCCATGGGGGGTGCAGGGCGCCCCCGGGAGCGTCCGAAGCGTCCTGGAGGGCCCCTGGGACCGCCAGGAACAGTTCGAGACCGCCCAAGACGGCCCGCGAGCGCTCCCTCACGCGCATAGATAGCCTCAGGAATGGCCAGGAAGGCCCGAAGACGTTCCAAGAGAGCTCCATGAGGCCCCGAAGGCATCCCAAGAGGCCTCCCAAGAGAGCCCCGACAAGCCAAAATCGTTGATTCTAATTGTTTTTCCCAACCATCCTGTGGTGTTGGGTCCTCGTTTTGAAGAGACGGTGCCCCGCGTCTCCTCTCCTTCCTTCCTTCCTTCCTTCCTTCCTTCCTTCCTTCCTTCCTTCCTTCCTTCCTTCCTCCTCCGCCTCCTCCCCCCTCCCCCCTCCCTCCTCCCTCCTCCCATGCTCCCTCCCTCGTCACCGCGCCCATTTCGGCACACCCCTCACGCGTTTCGTGGCCCCATAGGGAGCTCCACCGAAGGCCCCCAGTGGCTGCGTTGGCATGGCGGCGCCGCACCAATTTCGGCACACCCCTCACACGTTTCGTGTCCCCATAGGGAGCTCCACCGAAGGCCCCAGTGACTGCGTTGGCATGGCGGCGCCGCGCCCATTTCGGCACACCCCTCAAACGTTTCGTGGCCCCATAGGGAGCTCCACCGAAGGTCCCAGAGGCTGCGTTGGCATGGCGGCGCCGCACCCAATTTGGCACACCCACCACAACGTTCGTGGCCCCTTAGGGAGCTCCATCCGTATGGCCCCAGTGGCTGCGTTGGCATGGCGGCGCTCGCATCCCCAATTTGGCCAACCCCTCACACGATTCGTGGCCCCATAGGGAGCTCCACCGAAGGCCCCAGTGGTCTGCTGTTGGCATGGCGGCGCCGCGCCCCTGCGGCACACCCCTCACATGTTTCGTGGCCCCATAGGGGAGCTCCCACCGACGGCCCCAGTGGCTTGCTGTTGGCACGACGGCCCCGCCACCATTCGGCACACCCTCACACGTTTACGTGTGGACCATAGGGAGCTCCACCGAAGGCCCAGTAGTGCGTTGGACTTGGCAGGCGCCCACACCCATTTCGGCACCACCCTCTTTTTTATTCACACCGCTTCGGGCCCCATTTAGGAGCTCACGAAGGCCCCAGTGGCCTGCGTTGCATGGCTGGCGCGCACCCATTTCGGCACACCCCTCACACGTTTCGTGGCCCCACATGGAGCTCCACCGAAGGCCCCAGTGCTGCCGTCCGCATGCGTCCCGCGCACCCATTTCGGCACACCCCTCACACGTTTCGTGGCCCCATAGGGAGCTCCACCGAAGGCCCCACTGGCTGCGTTCGCATGCCTCCCCACCACCCATTTCGGTACCCCCCTCACACGTTTCGTGGCCCCATAGGGAGCTCCACCGAGGCCCCAGTGGCTGCGTTCGCAATGGCACGCTGGCGGCCGCCGCAACATTTCGGGACACCCATCACACGTTTCGTGGACCATTGGGAAGCTCCAACGCAAGGCCCAGTGGCTGCGTTTGGCATGGCGGAGCCGGGCCATTTCGGCACCACCCCTCACACGCTTCGTGGCCCCATAGGGAAGCTCCACGAAGGCCCCAGTGGCTGCGTTGGCATGGCGGCGCCCGCGCGCCCATTTCGGCACACAACCCCTCACACGTTTCGTGGCCCCATAGGGAGCTCCACCGAAGGCCCCAGTGGCTGCGTTCGCATGGCGGCGCCGCACCCATTTCGGGACACTCCTCACACGTTTCGTGGCCCCATAGGGAGCTCCACCGAAGGCCCCAGTGGCCGCGTCTGCATGGCGGCGCCGCACCAATTTCGGCACACCCCTCACACGTTGGGGCCCATGGGAGATCGTTGAGCTCCACCGAAAAAGCGGTACCCATGGCATGCGTTGGCACCCGGCTGCCCGGCCCGCACCATTCCGCCAACCCTCACACGTTTCGTGGCCCCATAGGGAGCTCCACCGAGGGCCCCAGTGGCTGCGTTGGCATGGCGGCGCCGCACCCATTTCGGCACACCCCTCACACGCTTCGTGGCCCCATAGGGAGCTCCACCGAAGGCCCCTGTGGCTGCGTTGGCATGGCGGCGCCGCACCCATTTCGGCACACCCCTCACACGCTTCGTGGCCCCATAGGGAGCTCCACCGAAGGCCCCAGCCCCCCCCCTCGGCTGCACCCACCCCCCGTCTGCACATGGCGGCGCCGCGCCCATTTCGGCACACCCCTCACACGCTTCGTGTCCCTGGCCTCCTCCCCCCTGGCCTCCCTCCCCCCTAGCCTCCCTCCCTCCCCCCTGGCCTCCCTTCCTCCCTGGCCCTGGCCTCCTCCCCCCTGGCCTCCCTCCCCCGCTCCCCGTTCGCCGTTGTTCAGCTCCCTCCCCGGCGCCGCCGGGGCTGCCGGCAGGAGCGGCGATCGGGAAGCAGCTCGGGCGGTCTGCAGCGTCCTCTTGTTCCAGGCCGAGCCCCTCGCGCCGCGCTCCCGCCGGGGGGGGGGCAGTCAGAACGAGGAGGAGGGGAGGAGGGAGGAGGAGGAGGAGGAGGAGGTTGGCGATGACGATGAGGAGGAGGAGGAGGAGGAGGAGGAGGAGGAAGAGGAGGAGGAGGAGGAGGTTGGCGATGACGATGCTGATGCTGCTGCTGATGATGATGATGAGGAGGAGGATGAGGATGCTGATCAGGATGCTGATGATGATGAGGATGATGATGCTGCTGCTGATGATGGTGATGATGAGGATGCTGATGCTGATGAGGATGCTGATGCTGATGAGGATGATGCTGCTTACGATAACGATGATGCTGATGCTGATGCTGATGCTGATGATGATGATGATGATGATGATGCAGATGATGAGGCTGATGATGATGATGATGATGATGATGATGCTGATGATAACGGTGATGATGATGATGATTATGATGATGATGATGATGATGCTGCTGACGATAACGATGATGATGATGGTAATGCTGATGATGCTGATGATGAGGATGCTGATGATGGTGATCACTTTGCTGCTGTTGATGATGATGGTGATTATGGCTGTGGTGCTGATAAAGACGATGCTTCTGCTGCTGATGCTGATGATGCTGATGATGATGCTGATGCTGGTGATGCTGGTGATGCTGTTTTTGATGATTATGAGGAAGATGGGAAGGATGATGATGGTAATGGCGATGCTGTTAATGATGATAGTGCTGCTGATCATGATGATGTCGATGGTGGTGAAGTGCTACGTGATGCTTGGTATGATATGGTATGATGATGGTGATGATGATGACGATGCTGCTTCTGCTGCTGATGATGATGACGGTGGCGATGGTGGTCGGGGTGGGGTCGGGGGTTTGTGGTGATGATGATGAAGATGGCGGTGATGGTGGTGGTGATGATGTTGACGACGACGATGAGGAGGAGGAGGAGGCGGAGGTTGATTGGCGAGGAGGTTGACGAGGAGCAGGAGGAGGAGAAAAAGGAGCATGAGGAGTAGGGGGAGGAGGAGGAGGATGAGGAGCAGGAGGAGGGGAAACAGATGAAGATGATGATGATAATGATGATGCTGATGATGATGATGATGATGATGATGATGATGCTGATGCTGATGCTGATGCTGATGCGGATGCTGCTGGTGATGCTGATGCGGATGCTGCTGGTGATGATGGTGATACTGATGATGGCAATGGCGATGCTGATAGTAATGCTAATGCTGCTGGTGATGATGTCGAGGGTGGTGAAGTGCTACGTGATGCTTGAAATGATATGGTATGATGATGGCGATGATGATGGCGATGTTGCTTCTGCTGCTGATGATGATGACGGTATCGATGGTGGTCGGGGTGGGGTGGGGCGTTTGTGGTGATGATGATGAAGATGGCGGTGATGGTGGTGGTGATGATGTTGACGACGACGATGAGGAGAAGGAGGCGGAGGTTGATTGGCGAGGAGGTTGACGAGGAGCAGGAGGAGGAGAAAAAGGAGCATGAGGAGTAGGGGGAGGAGGAGGAGGAGTAGGAGGAGGGGAAACGGATGATGATGACGATGTTGATGATGATGATGATGATGATGATGATGATGATGATGATGATGATGATGATGATGATGATGATGCTGACGCTGATGCTGATGATGCTGCAGATGATGGTGTTTATGATGTTGATGATGCTGATGGTGATGATGGCGATAAGGATGCTGGCGCTGCTGGTGATGATGATGCCGCTGATGATGAGTATGTGCTGGTGATGGCGAGGCTGCTGGCAATGGTGATGATGCTGATGATGACGATGATGACAATGATGCTGATGATCATCTTGATGATGGTAATACTGGTGGTGATTATGCATATAAAGATGATGGCGATGCTGATGATGATGCTGATGATGATGATCATGGTGGTGGTGGTGGTGACGATGATGACAATGATGTTGCTGCTGATGCTGGTGATGGTAGTGATGCTGATGCTTGCGTTCGTGTTTGATGCTGGTGCTTGATGCTGATGCTGATGCTGATGCTGGTGCTGCTGCAGATGAGTATGACGACGGTTATTATGATGATGATGACGATGCTGATGCTGATGGTGGTGATGCTGAGGATAACGATGATGATGATGATGATGATGATGATGATGATGATGATGTTGATGATGATGATTATGATGATGATGATGATGATGATGATGATGATGATGCTGATTATGGTGATGGTGATGTTGATGCTGAGGAGGAGGAGGAGGAGAAGGAGGAGGAGGAGGAGGAGGAGGAGGAGGATAACGCGCTGGATGCAGCAGCTCATTCACTAATGGCATGGAGGAGGAGGAGCAGCAGCAGCAGGAGCAAAAGGTGAAGGGGGAGGAGGAGGAGGAGGAGGAGAAGGAGGTTGACCAGGAGGAGGAGGAGAAGGAAGGAGAGGAGGAGGAGGAGGAGAGGAGGAGGAGGAGGAGGAGGAGGAGGAGGAGGAGGAGGAAGAGAGGGGATGGAGGAGGAGGAGGAGGAGAGTGGGAGGAGGAGGGGAGGAGGCGGAGGAGGAGGAGGAGGAGGAGGAGGGAGGAGGAGGAGGAGGAGAGGAGGAGGAGGGGGGGAGGAGCAGGAGGAGGAGGAGAAGGAGGAGGAGTAGGAAGAGATGGTGGTGGTGATCCTACGTCGTGTCCGACCGACCTCCGCGGCCAGCGTGTCCTACGTCGACGTGGTGGTCACAGACGCCGCCCTGGGCGCAGACGCGCCGGCGGGCTGGAGCCGCGCCGCCCGGGGCGGCGCGGCCGCGGCAGCCGGGGAGGAGCGCAAGCACAGGCGCTACCTGGGCCCGGCTCTCACGGCCTTCGCGCTGGAGGCGCTGGGGCGCGCTGGGGCGGAGGCGCAGGCGCTCCTCCGCAATCGGGCGCGCGGCGACGCCGCCGTGCTGGCGGCGGCTCGCCAGAGCCTCGCGGCGACGCTGCAGCGCGGGACCGCGGAGGCCTTCCGCTCCGCCTGCCTGGCCGCGCGCGGGGTGACGCGCCGCGGGGCAGGCGGCGCCGAGCCGGCGGCCCGCCGCGCGCGCGCGAGCTGAGCGCGGGGGGGCGGCCCCAGCTGAATAACTGGGCTGCTAGGCCGCGCGCGGGCGCTGGGCGACGCGCCGGCGGCGCGGCGGAGGCCGCTGGCGGCGCTGGCGGCGCCGGCGCGGCGGCGGCTGGCGCGGCGAGCGCGGTGCGGGAGTGCCGCGGAGGTGGCCCCGGGCAGGCGCGCGGCGGGCTGGCATACTGGCTGACGGGGCGGGGCGGGGGGGGGGGCCGGGGCAGCGCTTTGCGGGCCGGCCGCGGGGAGGCGGCGGGCTGGCGCATGGCGGTGGGGCCGCGGGGGCCGCCCCGGCGCCTAGAGGGTGGGGCAGCGGCGCTGGCGGCGGGTGGACGCTTGGGGCCATGGCGCGGGGCCGCGGGGGCCCAGGCCGCAGGCCAGACGCCACTGAGGGCGAGGCGGCTCCGCCTACGTTGGTCCCGGGTAAGCCAACTAAGTCCCGGACGGGCGAGCACCTTTCCTCCTCGGGGGCGACTCGCGCCGGCGATGGGACCGGCACCTTGGGGGGGGGTTGCGCCAGCTCCATGACAGCAGCCCCCGCCGCGGGAGACCGCGGGCGGCGCAGGAGGGGGGGGGAGGGGGAGGAGGGGAGGTGGAGGAGGATTAATGTGGGGGGGCCGGAGGATAGGAGAGGAGGAGGAGGGTGGAGGAGGGAGGAGGAGGAGGAGGTGGGATGAGGAGGAGTAGGAGGAGGAGGGGGGGGGCGTGAGGAGGAGGAGGAGGCGGAGGAGGAGGAGGAGGGGAGGAGAAGGAGGAGGAGGAGGAGGAGGAGGTTGTGGGCGCACAGCGCCGTCGAACGCGCGCACAGTTGAGATGCGTCGTGCGCGGGCACAGGTGCCGCGCCCGCGCCTGGCCCGCGCGCGGCGGGCGAGCCGCGCGCGCGCCGCGCGGGCTGCCTCCCGCGTTCCTGCGCCTCGCGGCGTGGAGGAGGAGGAGGAGGAGGTTGTGGGCGCACAGCGCCGTCGAACGCGCGCACAGTTGAGATGCGTCGTGCGCGGGCACAGGTGCCGCGCCCGCGCCTGGCCCGCGCGCGGCGGGCGAGCCGCGCGCGCGCCGCGCGGGCTGCCTCCCGCGTTCCTGCGCCTCGCGGCGTGCCGCCCCACGAGAAGGGCTCGCGCGCGCGGCGCCCGGCCACAGCATGGCGGCGCGCGGCCCCGCGAAAAGGGCTCTTCCGCGCGCGGCGCGGCGGCGTGCGGCGCACGCGGCGCGCGCGAGCGTTCGCCGCTTGCATGTCTCTTTGTATCGCTGTACGCGCTGCGAGCAGGCGCGCCGCGAAGATCCCGTCGGGGCGGATCGCGGCGCGCCTCGGGGTCGCGCGCGTTGCAGGCGTTGGAGCCTGCGTCCTGCCGGCGCAGTCTCGCGGGGTTCGCTGCGATGCGCAGCCGTGGCAGGCGCAATCGCTTTTGCGGTCGTGGCCGCCCGTCGTGGCTGCCGCGTCGTGGCTGCCTGTCGTGGCCGCCTGTCGGGGCTGGTTGGTTGCCGTGTCATGGCTGCCTGTCGCGGCTGCCTGTCGCGGCTGCCTGTCGCGTCGTGGCTGTCCGTCTTGGCTGCCTGTCGTGGCCGTCTGTCGTGGTTGCTTGTCGTTGCTGCCTGTCGTGGCTGTCGTGTCGCGCGTCCGTCGGTCGCGTCGCCGGCGTCGCGTCGTGGCCGTTTTCGTGTCGTACCGTGGCTGCCTGGCCTGTCGTTTGCCGCAGCGCGCGCGCGCGCGCGCCTGTCGCCGCCTTTTTCCCCCCGTGCAGGTCCCTCCCCCGCCCCCTCCTCCGCCGGGCGCAGGTGCTTCTTCTTCTTCTTCGACTACGACAAGCTTCCCTCTGTTTTGCTGGTTCGAGGTCAGGACCTTTCTTCCGCTATGGGCTGGCCCACGCGCCTCCTCGGTTCGTGGTCGGCCTCTCGGCCTGCCTTCGCGCGCGCTCGCTCTGCCCGTCGGGCCCCATGTGCCAGCGCGCGCCATTCGCGCTCAGTTCGGCGGCTGCGGGGCCCAGTCGGCACCGCCGCGGGCGCAGGACAATATGTTTTTTTTGGCTCAGGCGCATGCGCGCAGCCACGCGGGGTTAAAGCGAACCCCGCTGGGGCGCGGGCCCATGCGGCCCCGACGCGAGGTGCGGCTCTGGGGCCCAGACGGCATTCGCCGCAGGTGCATGCCAATACGGTTTGCTACTTTACGAACGCGTACTGTCCGTCGGCCCCGCGCGGCCACGCGGGGCCAATGCGGCTTTCGCAGGCGCGCGGGCCCCGTCGGCCCAGGCGGCGCGCGGCGGCTCTGGGGCACAGTCGGCACCGCCGAAGGTGCAGGCAAACACGGCTTGCTGTTTCATGGCGCATGCTGTCCGTCGGCCCCGCGTGGCCGCGCGGGGCTAACGCGGCCCTCGCAGTTGCGCGGGCCCACTCGGCCCCGGCGCACGTCTGGCGCCCGGTCGGCTCCTGCCGCAGGTGCAGGCCAATGCGGCTTGTCGCAGCGCGGGCGCATTCGGCCCCGACGCACGGCGGCTCTGGAGCCCAGTCGGCTCCAGCCGCGGTGCAGGCCAATGCGGCTTGTGATCTCACGGGCCTCTATTGTTCTTTTCCCCCACGGGGCCGCGCGTGGCTCATTCTGCCCGCCAGAGCACGGGCGCTTGCTTGGCGGGCCACTCGCGCCCTGCAGTTCGGCGACTTCGGGGCCCGGGCGGCCCCCGTGAAAAAAAGTGAACGCCCCAGGGATCCATTCCCGTTCCCGTTCCCGTTCCCGCTCCCGTTCCCGTTCCTGTCGTCGTCGTCGTCGTCGTCGTCGTCGTCGTCGTCGTCGTCGTCGTCCCGTCGTGGTCGTCGTGGTCGTCGTCGTCGTCGTCGTCGTCGTCGTCGTCGTCGTGGTCGTCGTCGTCGTCGTCGTCGTGGTCGTCGTCTCCGTCCACCCTGAAGGGGGGTCAAGAGGGAGGCTCCAGAAAGGATGCGGACGCTTGGAGGCTTGTTGGGCTCTCCTGAGAGGCCTCTCGGGGGCCTCTTGGAAGCATGTTGCAGGTCTCTTGGGGCCGTAGGGGTCTTCTTGGGGACGTCAGGGCGGAGGACTTGGGGGTCTCCTGGGAGTTCGTTGGCGGTCTCGGAAGGTCTGTGTCAGACGCCTACGGCGAATCACCGCCGCCCCTTGCCTTTTGGAAACGCCGACGCGGCCAAGCGTTACGGCGAAGTTTGGCGCAGGTGTTGGACCAGGTGTTCCCCCAGCCGTTGTTGAAACCCTTGGGGAAAACACTTGGGTGAGGAAGATGGGGGAGGAGCAGGATAGAGGGGAATGATGGTGATGATAACGAACAGGCACATGAGATGATAAGGAGGGGGGGAGGAGGCCTCTTGGAGGCATTTTGGGGCTTCCTGCGGGCTTTTTGAAGCCATTCGAGGCCATCCGGATTCCTTTTCGGGCAATCTTGGCCGTCTTGGAGGGCATCTTCGGTCGCCTCGGGGGCCATGCAGGGCCGTCCTGGCAGTCTTCGACGGCATGCTGGCCGTCCTGGAGGCCACAGTGGACCATCTTTTGTATAGTCTGATTGGTTGTAGACTGCAGGTTAAGTGGGAGGGGGTGTGGGCTCAGGTAGCCATTTTGGGTCCGTAGCGTTCGGCTCTGGCCGACGCGCGGGTGTTCCGGGGGGCCGCGGGGCGGCCACAACCACAGCCGTGCTAGTCCGCGGACTAGGTAGCGCGTCTGTGGTGCCATGGCTGTGGGCTTCCTGGGAGCGCACCTGATGATTTTGGTTACGGGCGGTGCTTTCACGGTCCAAGGGGCACTTGGCTGGCTGCCGTTCGGGCGCGGGGGAAATGAGGTCCCAGCGCCGACGCCGTCAGCCCTGCCCGGGCCGACAGCGCTGCCACCAGGCGGTGGGGGGCAAGGCAAGGGGCGAGGACCGCCCGCCAAGCCCGCGCCTGCAGGGGGAAAGGGGCGAGGGCCGCAGGCCAAGCCCCCGGGGACGCCGGGCGTCCCTGCGCCGCCGCGGTCAGGGTCGACTACAACGACCACGCCCGCGGGCATCGGGCGCGCAGGCGAGGGCGAGCCCACGGGTAGCCCAGCTACGCCGGCATACGGAGGGAACGACGAGCCCGCGGGCGCGCCTGGGCAGCCGTCCGCCCCGGGAAACCGGACGGGGGATGGCGAGCCTGACCCGCCGCGCGGGCTGGACGGGTACTGGGGGTGGAGTGGTTGGGTCCCGCACCTGCCCCATTGGTGGGCTGGCCGGAACGTACCCCCACCGCCACCGCCGCCACCTACCCCGCCCCCGGAGGCGGGGCCAGGTCCCGGTTGGGGATTCGCAGCCTGGGTCTTCGAGCTCGTGGGCTACGGAGCGTGGGTGAGCTCCCCCGACCACACTGGCACGATCCGCACGAGCGGCGGATGGATTGGATCCGCCATCGACCGCCTGGGCGTTAAGATGCTCGGGTACTGGTGGGAGACCGCGGTCCTTTGCTTCGCCTTAGGCATCTTCACGTTCGTGTTGGGTGCCCTGGCCTTCATCGTCAACACCGCAGCCCAGCCTATGCTGTGGGCAGCCGGGGGACTCCGCTGGGCGTGGTACCAGATTACCCGGTGCTGCCAGCGACGCGGAGGCGATGGGCCTGGCGCCCATCTCCCCCCGCCCCCTCCGACCCCCTTGCTGGTGCGCTGGCGCGGGCCGGGCTTGGGCGGCGCGGTGGAAACGGAGTTCTACACAAAGGGGGTCCGCGGCCGGGGAACCAATCGGGCGTACAACCACGTGCTTCTGCGCAAGCACGGGCAGGTGGCCCGCATCAGCTGCAACTTCGCGGACCGGTACCGACTGGACCGCCACGGGCTCAACATCAAGATCGGGCAGGTTCTGGGGTGCACCAGTCGTAAGTGGCGGCTGAACCTCGAGGAGACAGGGAACGTGCATCTATGCCGTGCCGTCGAGTGCGCCTCCTGTCCAGTGGCGCACCCCATGCATGTCGACCAGTACGCGGCCATTGACCACACACAGATCGTGGACTTGGCTGAGCACGGGAAGGCCACAGCCTGCCGGGCAGTCGGCGTGGGACTCCGGAAGGTATTCGGGGTCGCCAAGTGGCTGCTTTGCTCACCCTGGTTGGTACTTGGATGGCTGTGCCGGGGCCGGCCGGAGCCCCTCTACATCACCGACGCCACGGGCTATCGCCGCCTGGACATCGATTCGGAGAGCGAGGTGGAGGCGGAGGAGCGCCCCTGCCAAGCCGCACAAGTTGGGGCGCAGCTCGCAGGTGGCGCACGCCCCCTCCAGCCGGAGGGGTGCGGCGACCGAGGGATGCAGGAGGCGACTGTTCTGCTACAGGAGGACGCAGAGGTGTCGGACGTCCCCCGGCCGGGGCATTGCCTCAATGCACAGGTGCACCTCTGCGCCCACCGTGCGCAGAAGTACCGGTCTACCCTGATCGGCCGCAAATGCAGCCTCCCCACTTGCCTCCGCATGGCGAAGGGTAGCTGTGGGGGGGCCCCGATGTGCGGGGAACACCTCCGACGGGACGAGGGTCACACCGTGCGCGTCGAAGCGACGGTCCAGCCTGGGATCCTCGGGGGCCTGCGCCGTCGCATGCGAGTGCGGGCCCCAAGCCCCGCCAGGGCGCGCGATTGGACCGCGCATGCCGCCGATGGAGTTGGCTTAGCGCCCGGGCCGGTCTACCCCCCGCCCGCTGCACCGCCACCGCCCGCCGTGGCCCCATCCGTCGATGTTGAGCCCTCGGGGGTGTAGGCCCTAGCCTCTGGGCCGCAGCCGCGTCGTTCGCGCTCCGCGGAAGCAAGGGCCAGCGGACGCTCACGGTCTGCCGACCGCGGAGCCCCGGGCGATCGGATCGCCCATCACGGGTGGCTTCAGGAGCCCTTACTCGTGAAGGTCTGCCCGATACTCCCGGGCGACCCTCGGGGGGTCGAGGAGGCGTACGGCGCGCCCCCCGCGAGTCCTTGGTACATTCTATTGGGAGAATGCGAGGGGCTCGACGTACGGGGCACTGGCGGGGACGCCCGACGTATCATCGGGACTAGCCTCGAGGGCGTCAGGGTGGAGGTCCCGGCCAGCGAGGTCGTACGGCATTCCCCTCCGCTGGAGGACGGGCGCTACCCGATAGATTGGATCAGTCGGCTGCTGTACGAGGTCCCCCAAGGCGCGCGGGAAGTGGGGTTGCGTGTCATCGCCCACCACATCCCGCAGGATCTGCTGGCGATGTTACGCCAGGAGCAATGGGACGGTGTGGACGTGGAAAGCGCGAGCGGCTGGAGGCGGCGCTACCTGACGAGCACGGAGCGCCAGCAGCTGCAGCACGACCCGGTGCGCACACTCGGCCACCATCGGCGGGGCGGTGCGCAGGGGGCGCAACCTGCGCCCGGGATGGAGGGCTTGCCCCGCCCTGCCCCCGTGGCGGCACCGTCGCGCTTGGCGGCGGCCGCCGCCGGCGTGAGCGAGGATGCTGAGGAGCCCGACCCCCTCGAAATATTCATGGACAAGCAAATTGGAAGATTTCGGCCGTGTGATCGGCTCTCAATGGCGATCCTGGTCACCAGATGTTTTCCAAATGCGCGCCGACGATTTTCATAATTTCTGCTGCCATTCCCTATGAACACGCTGTCTCACCGTGGCGCGCGCGTGTGTAGCACGCTGCCGATTGCCACCGCCTGTGCCCTCTATGGGCTCGCCTTCCGGCGCACGGGCTTGACCTTGACCTTGACCTCCTTGCGAGCCGAGGATCTCAAGGGGCGGGGGGGCCAAGCGGCGGCCCTCAGCGCATTAGGTATGACCGCGGACCTGCTCGGGGTTCCGCTTGATCAGGCGGAACGGCAGCTGCGGCGGAGAGTCGCACAGGTGGCAGCGGCGGGCCCACTGGGGTCCGATCTGGAGCGCGCCCTCGCGGATTTGGAGGATGCGCAGCTGGAAGCGCGCGCGCGGGAACGTGCCGCGGCCGCCGACAAGGTTCCCCTGCAGGGCAGCCTCTCACGCGAGGGGTCGCGGAGCCGCTCGGCGCGGGGACGGGGTCCCAGGCCGAGGCAGGGACCCCGACGCGAGCTCTTCGGGGCCATGCCCCCCGTCCAACCCACGGGCCCACGCCGGGGCTTGCTGGGCGATCGGGACCTACTGGCGCGCGATGGACGCGGGGGGCCCGCTCGTGGGGCCAACCCGCTCCTCGACGGAGCCTCGGTCCTTGGCCACCTCACTGGCCAGACGCCCCACGGGGGTGGCCTGGCGAGCCGGGGGTCCAGACGACGCCGGGGCGGCGGGCGCCCTGGGCGGGCTTACAGCCGAGGCCGAAGCCCAGATCATCGAGCGCCTGGATCGCCAGAACCGCCTCACCGAACGCCATGTCCTCGCCGCCGAGCGACAGGCGCGGGCCACCGAGGGCGACAAGGAGGCCCGGGGCACCAGGGCAGGGATCGGTCGGGACGAGGAACTGGATCTTTACATAGCCAGGGGATGCAACACCTTCGTGGTTGAGGCCTGCGAGGGGATCACGGGGAAGGACTTGTTCGACTCCCTCAAGCGCATGTGTGCGCACTCCAAGAGCACGCTCAAGACGATCGGGTTTCCCTGCCTGGTTACCAACCGTGTAGCGCACGGCTACGCGGCGCTCGCCTTCGGGACGGGTCCACACGACCTGGCAGTGGACGACTGCGTCCCCGCGCGTGACGAGGACTTCGATGGCTACAGGCTCCCTGTGGACGACAAGCTGGAGCCCCGCCAGCGGCCCGCCACCCACATGGCGACCTGGTTCAAGAGGGCCCGGTGCGAGATCCAGATGTTCGAGTCCATCGTAGGGGTCGCACACGGGGCAGAGCGTCGGCGGTCGCTAGGGTTCTTGGAGGCGGCCTTCGAGAGGGACCCCTCGGAGTTCCCAGACCATTGGGTCAAGGATCTGTGGGAAGAGCTCCGAAGCACCTGGGTCGAGGAGCTACGGGAGCTGAGGCGACGGCTCTGCCGAGAGCTCGACACCGAGAACCCGAGGAGGGAGGACATCAAGTACATCCTGCTCATGCCGGAGAACGGCTACGACTTGCCCCGAACGTTCGACCTCGGGGACCCGAATGCCTACTACCAGCAGGTAGTCGTGCCCCGGCGTAAGGCCGCACTCACGCGCCTCCTCAATGGGCAGCTGAACGCCCACCTCACGAAGCGACCGCCAAAGGCGGGAGGGGGCGAGGAAATGGGCGAGCCCCGGCCCACGGCGCAGGGTGATGACAGGCCCAAGGCGGGGGCTGGGCCCCAGCCGAAGGCGGGACCCAAGGCGGGCACCGGGGCCCCAGCGGGGACAGCCCCCAAGAGGGCGTACCCAGCGGGCAAGGAACTAACACGCCCGGAGCGTACGCGATCCGTGGCGCATGCGCCCCGCAATAAGGACAACGTCCCTATCTGCTGGGGGGCCACCACGCACATGGGCTGCTCGCGGAAGGCTTGCGACTGCCCTAACTCCCATGACCCCATCAAGTCAACGCGCGGATTGGACTACTCGGTAGTCATGCAGCTCACGAGGCGCGGGGGGCTCCTTGGGACGCCCCGGATTGACCCCAAGCAGGTGGATGGGATGATTGCGCAGCTACGCTCGCAAGCCAAGGCAGCCGAGGCCGAGAAGGTTGGCGAGGACACGTCCCCCCCTGCTGCCCCTGACTCCCAGAAGGAAAAGGGCCGTGGCCGTGGTAGCGGCTCGCGAGCGGCGGGCGACCCGGGCCCGGGGCAGGCCCCGGACGACTACACCGCGCTCCAGCTTACCGCGATGGAATCCGACCTCCGGGAAGCGGTTAAGGGCCCCGACTTCGGATGGCTCGAAGACCACGACCGCCCGCGCGCGGCGGCCACTTGGGACGCCCAGCCCGCGGGTGATGGGCCGGAGCTTCGCCTCAAGCTCATGCAGGAGCTCGAATCCGAGGGCATCTTCGCGCCTCTGAAGGGGGCCAGCGAGTACTTGCAGAGCCACGTGCGCGGGCGCGTCTTGGGGGCGCGCCTGCGCGGGGAGCGGCTCACCGTGGAGCGGGCCCTCGAGGAAGCCGTGGACCGAGGCCATCGGGGACTCAGCAGTGAGGCAGCCGACCTGCATGAGGCGCTTAGCTGCGCCGCAGGATACGTCACCGAGGGCGGGGCCGAGGTCGGCCCGGTTGCCTGGGACGCCGACGGGCTGATAGGCCGCGGGTCCTATACCTTCTGGGACGGGGGCACCCGCATCCAGTGGGACTTCCTCGACTACCGGGACCGCCTCAGCCCTACAGAGGAGATGGGCCAGGCGATGGGCCTGGAGGTGGGCGACGCCGAGGAGCGGCAGTGCCTGCTACTGCACGTAGCTGCTGGGGTGCTCCTGCTACGCGCGGGCGAGGGCGCGGGCGAGCCCAGCTCGGACGCGGTGCAGCAGTTGGCCGCGACGTATCGCCATGCACTATGGGAGGAGGCCCATGAGGCCCTTCGTGCCCTGGGCGACTCCCCACCGTGGATCACGGCCCTGGAGGCCGATGTCCGTTCCTACGTCCATGATGCGGTGCACCCGCACCACGACAAGGACTATCGCTGCCTGGCAGCATGCCCCGTCACCGACCTCGACGCCGTCACGCTCCAGGTGCACCGTGTCAACGGCAGTGGGCGCCTATGCGTGGACCACCTAATGGGGACGGGTGTCGGCGCGGAGGATCAAGTAATTCCGCTCCTGATCTGGCGTGGCCATATGCGCGTCTTGCGCCCACGCTCCCACACGGAGGCGGCGGCCCTAGGCCAGCGCTGGGGGCACGCAGGACGCCTGTCCCGCGAGATCGTGAGTGTCGGCTGGCGCGAGATGCTCGATGAAGGCCCAGACGTTGAACCCACCGTCCCGGGCAAGAGCGCGCCCTGCACCCACTGCAAGGCAGCGGAAGGTCGGGCGGGCCGCGCAGTGGGACGCGCGCCAGCCTCGTTCGGGGAACATCCAGCCGACGTCCAGGCACGCCTCCTGGAGGCGAACGCGATGCCAATTCGACACGACCCCGCGTTCGCGTACGGTTTGATCGCCCAGGAGGTGTACGCCGGTTCGGGAAATTGGTCGGCTGCGCTTCGCGCCGAGGGCATCCGGGTGCTGGAGCCGATCGAATACTACGACGACCCACTCCGAGAGTCCGGCCCGCGGCCGGATCACGACACCCTCGACCCGGCAGTTCGCGCGCGCCTACAGGAGGCCGCACGGACCCCCATGGGCCCCGATGTGGCCAACGTTTGGTGCTGGGGTACCCCGTGTGGCTCGTACACCGACCTCGGGCTCATGACCCAGCCTGGGCGGGACCCCGCAGGGCACCCGCACGTGGGAGCACCCCGAGGGGGACGGCTCCAAAGAGTTCGAGCGCGTTGGTAACAGCCACACTCAGTTCACGTGCGACACCTGCCGCATCCTACACGACGCCGGCAAGGAGTTTCTCATCGAGTCCTCCTGCCCCTCGGGCCGCTACCCCAAGATTTGGGACCAGGCCCCGATGCACGAGCTGCGTCGAGCGACGGGGGCCATGATCGTCCCGATCCACATGTGCGCCTGGGGTAAGGCCCCGTCCGACGCGCCAGAGAGCCGCTATCGCAAGGGCAGCTGGTGGCTCGTCAGCCCCCGGCTGTACCTGCACGCTCTGTTGCTGGCGCGACGTTGCCCCCGTGACCACCACCACGTCGAGCTGAAAGATCACGTGCCTGGCTCGGGCATTAAGCGCACCAAGGAGGCGCAGGTTTGGGCCCCCCGCTTTGCGCTGCGTGGGCAAAGGTGTTGAAAGGGGCCTATCACCGCTGGTCGGTGAGCCAACTGCGTCGGCAGTTGGCGCCTATATGGGAGGATGGCCCGGGGGCGTCCCCCAAAATCGCCCGGGCGGAGGCGCCCGGGCGCCTGCAGGGCGTCGACTTCACTGGAATCGAGCGCCTACAGGCTTCAGGGGACGGCTCAAAATGCGGTAGGCTTAGCCCAGCCATGCACCGAGCATTGGCGGGGCTTCCTAAGCCCCCATTGGGCGAGACACAGGGGGAGGTGAGTGCGGGCAAGACTCGACCCCCTTGCGAGGACCCGGCCAGAGATATCGCGGAGGACCTCGACGGGTGCAGCCCGGCGGAGCTGGCCACGGTCTACCTGACCTTCTGCACGGAGCACCCTGAGTACGACCCCGAAGCCATGCGGACCCTGGTGGGGCTGGGGGATCAGCTCCTCCAGCGGACGGGGTCCCTGAAGGAAGCGGCCGCGCTGCTTAGGCGCGCGCGCCACGAGCGCCTGGGCAACCCCCTTCGGGGTGTCCTGGGGGACAAGGTGCGACGGTGTTTAAGCCGAGAGCACTTCGAGTACGTCCGGGAGCTGGCGGAAGGGGGAGCATCCGCGCGGCGGGGCGCGCCGCGGAGGCGCGAGCGAGCTCAGCCGTACCCCAGCGTGCGAGCCCACATCGACGAGGCCTACCAGAAGGTATGGGCGGATGTGACCTGGGGGATCGTCTTGGTGGCTTCCCAGGCGGCAGAGGGTTTTTTTGACGGAGCTGGTGGAAGCCCCCCTGGGGAGGGTCCCGAAGCAGCTACCGGACAGAACCTTATCGTCCGAAGGGCGTATGATCCACGCGATGCTCTCGGCCAACGCCGCCACGCACAAGCGCGACCACCCGCCTGCCGTCCAGCCACGCCATCGGCAGGTGGCGAGGACGGCGGTATGGCATCGCGCGCGCCATCCCGGAGCGCGCCTCCTCTGCGCCAAGCGGGACGTCTCGCGGGCCTTCAAGTGGCTGGACATCGCCCCGGCGGACGTCGGGGACTTTGGCACTTCATTACCGGGGGCCCACGCTGGCATCGAGGGGGACGTCAGAGTCGTTTACCTAGCCATGGTGTTTGGGTGGAGGGGAGCCCCAGGCAATTACATGATGCTCGCCCTGGCGGCGAGGGAGCTCCACGAGAGCTATCGGCCTGGGGAGCCGCACTGGCACGACACCACCCACTTCCACTCGGAGTGGCTTATGGATGACCCTGTGGTGGTGGAGCCCGACATTGGGGTCCGGCCGTGGATGGCCTGCGACGCATTGGATGCATCCATACGGGAGGTATTCGGGTCCGAAGCAGTGAACGTCAGCAAGAGGGACGCCGAGGGGGAGCCCTCCACCACTCAGATTATCTGGGGGCTCAGCATGGACTTCGAGCGCGAGCGAGTTGGACTCCCGGAGCCCAAGGCCATGAAGATGCGCTTCCTACTGGCGGAGCCGGAGCTGAGCTTCGGCTGCCGCATGGTACGGCTGCGAACCGCGAGGGAGCTAAGTGGGCTCGGCCAGTTCTGCGCCTGCGCAGCTCCAGCCCTGAGCCTGGAGCTCCCAGCGGTCCACCGGATGCTGTCGGGTGACCCAGGCCAGGCCTACGTCCACCCGCCGGGCGACCCCGAGATGGTAGAGGCTGCGTGGGACGATCGGCACCAGACCCTGGATTGGCTGCGCGTCTGCTTTGAGATGCCTGTCGAGGGTAACTTCGAGACCTCCTTCGAGGGCCTGCTAGGCCTTCGCGAGGCCCTCGCACTCCCGGGGGCGCTCGGCAAGCTGCGCTGGCTGGGAGGCGATGCCACCCTGGATCGGATCGGTGCGCTGGACTGGTCCTCGCGCGAGTACATCGTGGCGGAGGCGGCTCCCTACCTGGAGACGCTCCGCTCCGCCCCCGGGGTCACCTGGCAGGGGGAGGGGGAGATCATCGCGGTGGTCGAACTCCTCTGCCTGATAGCCTTGGCGGCCGAGAAGGGCCCGGACTGGTTCCAGCTTCTATTGCCGTACGTCACTGACAACAGTAATGTCAGCCGCTGGCTGCGACGCCGCCGGGCACGGAACGCGGTGGCGCGCCACCTGCTTCGAGTCCTGGCCATGCTGGAGCTACGGTACAAGTTCCGGGTCCTGGACGGGCTTTACTTACGGACTTACCACAACGAGCTGGCCGACTTCGTTACTCGTGCCACGGTGGAGGAGGTACGCCAGCGGATGGCGGAGGCCGGATGGACCGAGCTGTCGCCGGCAGCACCGTGGGGCGAGCTGGTGGAGGAGGCCGCCCAGCGCGAGCTGCGGATGCCAGGAGACGACGGGCCCTGGCGCGCGGCTGCACTCCAAGTTAAGGGAGCCCGGGAGGCCCTACCACGCTACGCCCCCCTGCAGGTCGAGGGGGCGCGGCTGCTGGAGGTGGGAACCGCGTGGCCCCCCTTCGGGGAGGCATGGGAGAGCCTCGGCGGGTCGGCGCTGCTGGCGCCGTGGGATGTCGGTGACCGATGGGACCCGGACGACGGCGACCACCCCAAGGACCCCACTGGGGCCCCGCGGATCCGTTGGCTGTGCGCGTCACTATCGGAGGACCCCGGTGGACGCGAGGCGACGGGCCTGGAGCGGCTACTGATCACCACTCGGCCACTGGCCGTGTTGCTCGACGCCCCCGTCAACTACGCCGCAGTGCGGCTAGGTGCGCGCTTGCGGCGCCTCGGCTATGTGGCACTCTCCCCGGAGACGCGCCTTCTGTGCACACACTTCGGCGACGTCACGGCACGCGCGCGGGCGGTCCAGGTTTGGGGTTGCGGAGAACGGGTTCGGGCGCCGAGCCTCATACCCCCCCTGGGGCAGCCCTGCGTGGAGCCACGCGGCCTCTGCCAGCTCTGGAAAGAGGCAGGGCGGCCACCGCTGGATGAGCTCCGCCTGGACCTCAACAACGGCACCTTGCTCGTGGACCCTCGGATCTCGACGACGGGGGATCGCATGATGCCCTGGCCGCGCGGCACATGGCAGCCCGCGGGAGGCGGGCGGGCCCAGCGCGTGGTGATTCATGATCCGCGCGGGCCCTGCCATACGGCACGGGCGAAGCCCGACCCGTTGAAGGGCTATGCGAACACCCTGATCCTGGAAGGGTCCGAGGGCGGCTGGACCGCGCGAGCCCTGCACCCGAAAGAAATCTGGTGCGCCCAGGGGGGCGCGGCGGAGCTGTGGGATGCCCTGGGCCTTGGAGGTATGCCGATCGCCGAGCGCATGCGGCAGGCCGCCCGTGCACTCCCGCGCCGCACGGCCCGCTGGGTGCTCCAGTGGGCGGAGCGTCTGCTGAGGCAGGCCGTAGAGGCAGCAAGCGCAGGCGAGGCACCCGGGGCGCGCGCTGGCGTCGGACCCGACCACGACCGACTCGCTAACGACGAGATGGTTAAGCTGTGGCTAAAGGCCTGGCTTCAGGCCCCCGACCGCCCAAGCGGGCCATTCGAGGCTGCGCTGGAGGCGGGGAAGACGACGGACGACGCCGCTCGGTTGGCGGACCAGCTCGACCCCCCTGCTACCGCGCGGTCCACCGCAGCAGGGGAGGACGGGGCAGGCGGGGAGCGGGTCGGGGCGGTGACCTTCGCTGTTCCGGAAGGCGCGGGGATGCCCAGGCCAAGCGCCACGGACGGCGCGGGCGGCGAGGCACGCCCCCCGCGCAAGACCCGCCGGCGTACCCGCAGTGCCCCTGCCCCCGCGCTGGTGAAGCCCGCCGCCTGGCGGTACGCCGGCGGGGGCGCCCCGAAAGGGGTTCAGGGTGAACTCACCGACCCTCGCGAGCTGGATGCGACCGCCACCGAGGCGATGCTGGCCAAGCTTGCCGAAGGGACGCGGGCCAACTACAGCGCCGGGTGGCGTAACTGGGTACTCTGGCGGAGGCTCCGAGGCCGGAGCCCGTACCTGCAGGGGGAGACTCGGGACGCCCGCCTTACGGATGAGGATGACCTCATCCGGTATGTCGTGTACCTGTACAAGGTGATGAAGAGGCGGGCCACGACCATCCGCCAGCGCCTGTTCGCCATTCGATATGCCCACACCCTGGCCGGGTTTGGGGATGTGACCTCCGATCGGCGCCGGCTCTGGACCACGATCGAGGGACTCCGCCGCTGGGACGGAAAGGCGAAACGGAAGCTGCCGGCCACGCCCCGGATGTTGCGCTGGCTCCGCGAGTACTTGTTCGCCCACGGAACGGCCACGCGCCGAGAGGCGACCATCCTATGGGCGGCGCTTATGACGGGGTACTTCTTCATGCTCCGCGCGTCGGAGTATTTGGTCCAAGAGGACCGCTCCTGGAGCATGGGACGGGTGGTGCGTGGGCAGGACGTGCAGGGGCTGCGCGGGGGTACACCCAGCGCATGGCTCAGCGACTGCGACGAGGTAGTGCTGACGATCACGTCGTCCAAGACGGACCAGTTTAACGCAGGTTGTGTACGCAACCATTACCGTTCGGGGGTGGAGTTGTGTGTCGTGGACGCACTTGCCGACCTCCAGAGGGAGCTGCTGGACCGGTTTGGGCGAGGAACCGAGGCGGGGCTCCCCCTGTTCCGCCGGCCCGATGGCCACCCGATTATGCGGGAGGAGGTGCAGGGGCTCCTCCAACTCGCGGCTGCCGCCTGCGGCGTGGACGCAGGCCAGATGGGATCCCGCTCCCTGCGCATCGGGGGCGCGACGGCGTTATACCACGCCTGTCGCGACCTGGAAGCGGTCAAGAGGTTCGGGAGGTGGTCCACGGACGCCTTCCACGGATACCTCTGGGAGGACCATCGGCGTCAGGCTCCATTCGCCCGAGGCATGGCGGAGGGCCACGCCTTACTGGCCCCGGACGCCCGCGGTGATGACGGCGTCGCGGCCGGCGCCCGCCCCGACCGGTTGGCCGGGAGCGACCCGCCCCCGTTTGGGAGCGACCTGAGGCCCTCGGAGCGCCCGGCCTGGGCGCCCGGGCGCCCCCCCTGGGCGCGCCCTTCGGCGCGAGCAGGGTCAAATATGGAGGGGGAAGGAGAGGAGGAGCCGGTGAGATACGAGCCAGGGCGAGGAGTTAACGGGCGTGTTGGGAAGGAGCAGGCGGGCCCCACAGGTGTTCATGTCGGGGCGGGGGCTTCGCGTTGCGGGGGTATCCCGGTGGACCTCTCGCCCTCGACCCCCCTTTCGCTACCGCCCCCGATCGCCCCAGGCACGCCCACCTCCTCTTGGTCCTCTCATCCGCAGCCATCTCCCACTCCAGAGCGAGGCACGCGAGCAGCGCGCGCACCCCAGCCTCGCGCGCCAGCCGCGCCTCCGCCCCGCGCTCCAGCAGCGTGCATCATGGGATTCCTGGTGGGCCTGGTGGCCCCTGACCAGAGCAAGGCGCGCGGCCATGACTACAGCATCATGGCGGTGAACCCCCTCGGCGTCGTCGTCTCGGGGGCCGCACTGTCGGACGAGCTCCGGAGTGCCGCCCACAACATCCTGTACACGGTGGTGGACGAGCTGGACAGCGAGGACCTCGTCGAGGTGGTCAACCACGACCACGAAGCAGCCCCGTGCATCGTGGCGGCTTGCCTGGCCGCGGGGGCGAGCGAGGACCACGGCCAGCTGGTGATCGTCGACGGCAAGCGGGGCGCGTGGGGAGTGGGCGCGGGGCCGAATATCAAGGTCCAGCGCCAGGCGGCCAAGCTGGCGCTCGCCCTGGCCCAGTTCCAGGGGCAGCCCATGCCGGAGCTCCGCGAGCTCTGCAAGCACAACAGGGGGCTGCTCGACATGATGCGCACGGTGGACGCGGAGGCGGTCGTGGAGCTCACCGACGTGGACGACGCCTCGAGCAGGGGCGAGGGGAGGTCGACCCCAGCCCCGGTCCTCGAGCCGGGCGAGGACGCCGTGACCGCGGCGCTGGCGCGTGCGGCCATCCAGGCTGCAGCGCGGCGCCAGAGCAAAGGCGCTCCAGCGGAGCGCCCGCGGCCCCCGCGGTCCCCGGGCCAGGAGCGCCTCGCCGAGGAGGTCCGCAAGCGTGAGAGGCGCCCTGCGCCCTTGCGCTCACCCTCGCGCGCGAGGCGCCACGATCGCGAGCGCGATGAGCCTCGCGATCGCGGGCGCAGGGGACGGGAGGAGGAGGCCGTCTTGAAGCCCAAGACGGGCGGCGCCCCCCCGAAGGCCGACATCGTGAAGCGCGAGGCCGTCCTGAAGCCCAAGAGCGGGGGGGCGCCGCCGCGGTCCTTCGAGGTGAAGACTGAGGTGGAGGAGACGGCAGCGCCAGGCGCGGGGGACGGTCCGCCCCAGCGCCAGCCGCGCTCGAGGAGCCGCCGTAGGCGCAAAGAGGAGCAGCGCCAGGGCGCCCAGCAGCAGCCCAGTGACCAGCACGACGAGGGCGAGTCCATCATCCGCATCGAGCGGGTACCGCACCACGTCGACGCCGAGGTGGTCAGGCAGGTGGTCGTGCCCTTTGGGGTCGTCAAGCACATCGCCTTCCTGTACGACCACCGCCACAAGCGGGAGCCGTGTGTGCTCGTGGAGTTCCAGCGCCGCGCTGATGCAAAGCGCGCGCGGGAGTGCATGAGGTCGAACTATCGGTTCTACAAGACGGACCCGTGCACAGTGGTCACGGAGTGGGCGAGTCGACCTCGCGGCCCTGACCCAGGCAGTGACGGGGAGGATGGCCCGACCATCCAGCCGCCTGCCTGCCCGACATGCGCTCTCAAGATGCGCTGGAGCTCCTTTGACCCGGGAGACGGTTGGGGCTGCGAAATGCGCCCCGCGGGCGGAGCTAACAGCGGAGCCCTGCGGTGGCACTGTAAGGGGTGCGACGTGAGCTACTGCGAGGCTTGCCGCGTCGCCTTCGGCAAACCCAAGACGGTGGTGGAGAAGGCCCGGCAGAGCGGCCACACCGTGCGGGAGGCGCCGGGCCCCAGTGCCGGCCACGGAGAGCGCCCCAGCACGGGTGCCACGGGTGCGGGGGCTGAGGGGGACCGCCCGCCAGGCGACCTCAGCTGGCCCAAGCGTGAGAGGTCGCCCAGCCGCAACCGGCCCAAGCGCGAGAGGTCGCCCAGCCGCAGTCTGGCGCGGGACCCAGCGTGGGCGCGGCGCGGCGACACCCCTCCCGGCCGCACGCGGCGTAAGACCGGGAAGCACGCTGGGCAGCTTCGCGCTCCTCGCGGCGGCTGGTACGAGCAGGAGAAAAAGCGGCGGCGTGCTGCCGCTGCGGAGGCTGCCGCGGGCGGGGGTGGGATCCCAGCCTGGCGTGGCAAGGGCGCGGGCGACAAGGGCGGCAAGGGCGGCAAGGTCAAGGGCAAGCACTCCGGCAAGGCCGCCAAGGGCACCAAGAGCGGCGGCAAGGGCGACAAGAGCGGCAAGGGCGGCCACTCCAAGGGCGACCAGGGCAGCCGCGGCCGGAGTGAGCGTGACAGGCCCAGCGCGGGCGGTCGCGCGTCGAGGGGCGGCGATGGCGGCAGCCCCCGGGACCACAGTGAGCGCGGCGGAGACCGCAGCGGCGACGAGAGCCGCGATCGCCAGGGGAACACGCCATCCATCTAGGCGTGGAGCACCCCATATCCCGACGCCAGCGCCCGCGGCATCGCGGGCTGCGGGCTGAGGGCGGCGGCCCGTGAGTGAGCCGGCTTTCCTCTCAGCCTACCGTGCGCAGGTGGCGCCTGCGATCCTTTCAGCCTACGGTACGCAGGTGGCGCCTGCGATCCTCTTTCTTTTAGCCTACGGTACGCAGGTGGCGCCTGCGATCCTCTTTCTTTTGAGGAGTTTGAACGTTGCGCGCACGTCGCGCGCTTCCTGGACCCGGCCGCGCCGCGCGTCCTGCGCGCCGTGCGGTCGGGGCCACACTTGCGCTCTGCGCCCGGCGCATCATGCGCCGCTCTTTTCTGTTCTTTTGCGCGCTTCGCGCACGCGCCGCGCCCGCGCTCTGGGTGCGCGGGGCGCGGAAGGCCTCAAGGTTGCAGGCAAGTGGCCGCGCGCGCGAGGCTCTTGCGGCCTCAGGATCCGCCCTCGCACTTCGGGCTGGGCGTCCCCGCGCGCGCGGCTGCGCTTTCTCTTTTCTCATGGCCAAGCGGCCGCAGGCGTGCCAGAGCGCGAGCGCGCGGGCCGTCAGGGCCCACGCGCTCGCGTCGGGCGTGGGCCGTCAGGGCCCACGCCCAGGTGGAGATGCGCGTCGCCACGCTGCCATGAAAATACCATCGCCCTGTCCTGGTCCCTCTCTCGTCCCCTCCTCTCCTCCTCTCCCTCCGTTGAGTGCACGCGTATCTCACTTAACTTGTATAGTCTGATTGGTTGTAGACTGCAGGTTAAGTGGGAGGGGGTGTGGGCTCAGGTAGCCATTTTGGGTCCGTAGCGTTCGGCTCTGGCCGACGCGCGGGTGCCCACCCACCCCGCTTTGCTCCCAGACGCCTGCCCGGGCCAAGCGGCCGCAGGCGTGCCAGAGCGCGAGCGCGCGGGCCGTCAGGGCCCACGCGCTCGCGTCGGGCGTGGGCCGTCAGGGCCCACGGCCAGGTGGAGATGCGCGTCGCCACGCTGCCATGAAAATACCATCGCCCTGTCCTGGTCCCTCTCTCGTCCCCTCCTCTCCTCCTCTCCCTCCGTTGAGTGCACGCGTATCTCACTTAACAGCACGCTTGAATGCAATCTCTCACGTGTCTTAGGCCATCTTGGAAGCAATCTTATCCGTCCAGGAGGCCATCTTGGCCGTCGTGGAGGCCATCCCCAGCGTAGCCCACCCAACCATGGTTCTGTTAATGCACTCGTACATACTCGTACATATCCAGCTGCCTGAGCAATTCCCGCCACCGTGGTGATGATGATGCTGACGATGATGATGATGATGCTGAGGATAATGATGTTGATGATGAGGATGATGAGGATGATGAGGATGATGATGCTGATGACGACGATGATTATGATGACGATGATGATGGCGATGACGATGGTGATGACGATGGCGACGACGATAACGATGACGATGATGATGATGATGATGTTGATGATGATGACGATGATGATGCTGATGGTGCTGATGACGATACTGATCATGATGATGCTGGTGATGATGATGACGATGACGGCGATGATGATGATGATGATGATGATGATAATGAGGATGACGATGACGATGATGATGGTGGTGGTGGTGATGATGATGACGACGATTATGATGATGATGATGATGGTGATGATGATGCTGATGATGATGATGATGATGATGCTGATGATGCTGATGATGATGGTGATGATGATGATGATGATCGTCGGGACATCGCGGGAGGCCTTTCGGGGGCCTGTTGGGGGCAGTTTTGAGGCCTCCTCCATGCCGTCTGGGGGCCTTTTGGGAGCCGCTTGGGGCTTCTGGGGGCTTCTCGGGGGCCTCTTGGGGAACACTTGGGAGCCTCTTGGGGCTTCTTGGAGGCCTCTTGGGGCCTCATGGAGAACCCCCACCAGACAGCACTTGGCATATTGGGCGTTTCTTTGGCTGTCTTTGGCGCCTCTTGGGCCGTCTTGGGATCCTCTTGGGCCTTCTTGGGCGCCTCTTGGGCCGTCTGGGCCGTCTTGGGCGCCTCTTGGGCCGTCTGGGATCCCGGGGCCGTCTGGGCCGTCTTGGGCGCCTGTTGGGCCGTCTTGGATCTCTGGGGCCGTCTGGGCCGTCTTGGGCGCCTCTTGGGCCGTCTTGGGATCCTCAGGCGCCGTCCTGGGGCCGTCTTGGGCGCCTCTTGGGAGCGTTCGAGCGCGCGCACTCCGTGCAGGCACGGTGGCGGCTATATCGGAAGCTGCATACACGGGCGCTGCGCGTTACACCGCCGCCGCAGTATCTGCGAAGCTCGAGGGGTGCTGCGACCTGATCCTGCTGCGCGAGGACGATGCAGAGCATACAGAACGGCAGGGCAAGGGGCTCGCGGCCAGAGACAGGGAACGCTTGTGCCGCGAGGGAGAGAAGGCACGCAAGGCACGTGTGGCGCAGGCTCGCGGCATCTCTTTCTTGTACCCGCGGAGAGGCGACGGCGTCGCAGCACGAGCAGTTGCGCGTGCGCGAGCATTCCAGTCCAGGAAGTTGAATTCGTCAGGACGGCCAGAACAGGAGAAGGGCGCAGAACGGTCCAGGAAGTGGAAACAGGATAAGCGGCAGCAGAGTGGGGGTTCTGGTCTTCCACGGGTGACGAAGCGCCGAAGCATCTCCGCGGTGGCTGCAAGGGAAGCAAAAGTCGCTAGACTCCTGGCTGAGGCCCATGCTGGCCATGCAGTCTCGGACGCCTCGCAGACCGAGCCTGTGACGGAGCCCCCGCGGCCTGAGCTCTCAGCGGCCAGCGGACTTCAGAAGAAGGAGCCCGCGCAGACGGCCCAGGAGCGCAAGGCCGCGTGGAAGATGAAGCAGCCGCCGAAGGAGAAGAAAAGAGCGATGGCCGCGAAGGAGCGCAAGGAGGCGTGGAAGTCGAGGCAGCCACCGAAGCAGAAGGAACAAACGATGACCGCCAGTGAGCGCAAGTCCGCGTGGCAGGCGAAGCAGGACGCTCAGAAGAAGGAGTCTTGAGCCAAACGGCCGCGGGTAGCCGCAGCCATCTGACGGGAACGTAAACCTGGCGTGGCATTCCAAGGCAGTGCTACAGTTGTACTCTACTGCCTCCTGACATGCACTGTTGCTGGCCTGAGCCGTACATGTTTGAAAACAGGTAAGAACTTGATGTCGCTCCCTCGTCTCGGCTCGGCCGGCCCGCCGTCGTCGTCGTCGCCCCCGGCTCGGCCGACCCGCCCGCCGGCTCGACTCGGCCGGCAGAAGGGGGGGGAACGGGGGCGAGGAGGAGGGAGGAGGGAGGAGGAGGAGGATGAGGAGGAGGTGGACGGGGGGGGGAGGAGGAGGAGAGGAGGATAGGAAGGAGAGAGAGGAGGAGGGAAGAGGGAGGAGGGGGGAGGAGGATAGAGGAGAGGGGGGGACGAGGGAGGAGGGGGGAGGAGGAGAGGAACGAGGAGGAGGAGGAGGGGGAGGAAAAAGTAGTAGTAGTAGTAGTAGGTAGTAGTAGTAGTAGTATAGTAGTATAGTAGTAGTAAGTAGAGTCCGTATCGTAGTCGTAGTCGTAATAGTAGTATTAGTAGTAGTAGTAGTGTAGTAGTAGTAGTAGTAGTTAGTATGTAGTATTAAGTAGTAAGTAGTAGTAGTAAGGTAGCAGTAGTAGTAATAGTAGTAGTAGTAAGTAGTAGTAGTAGTAGTAGTAAGTAGTAGTAGTAGTAGTAGTAGTAGTAGTAGTAGTAGTAGTGGCAGCAACCCTCTGGGAGGCCTCTGGGGGGCCTCTTGGGTCGTCTGGGAGGCCTCTTTGGTCGTCTGGGAGGCCTCTGGGGGGCCTCTTGGGTCGTCTGGGAGGCCCTGGGAGGCCGTGGGAGGCTTGCCGTTCCTGTTCCCGTTCGCGTTTCTTGGGTCGGCCAGAAGGCTTAGGGGGGGTAGACGGGCGCGCGACCGGGCGGGAACGGAACGGGAACGGAACGGGACGGGAACGGGACGGGAACGAACGGAACGGGAACGGAAACGGGAACGGGAACGGGAATGAAACGGGAACGGGAACGAGAACGGGAACGGGAACGGGAACGGGAACGGACCTATATGGCGCTCTCGCCCTTTTACGGGCGGCCCCCCCCCCGCCGCGGGCGCTGGCCAACGCGGCCCGTTTTCGAATTTCAGCCGCGCGTCGCCCGTCGGCCCCAGTGGCCATGAGGAGCCGAAGCGCCCCCCGCCTGTGCGCGAGCACTCTCGGCCCGTCGGCGCTCGGCGGTTCTGGGCCAGGGCCGTGTTGGCTGCGGCCGCAGTTGTTGGGCGACGCGGCCCGTCGTTTCCCGGGCGCCTTCTGGCTGTCGGCCCGAGCGGCCATTTTTGCGGACCAATGCGTCAGACGCGGCGCATCGCGGCGCGGTCGTTCCTGTCGCATTGCCGCGTCGTCGCCCGGCAACGTTCGGCGCGGCAGCGGCTGGGAGCTGGCGCGCGGGCGCCTGCGACGCAACGCGTCGCGACGGCCGCGGGCCAGCCGGGCGCCGCCCGCGCATTTCATGAGCGCTGCGCGGGGGCGGGCGCGCAGGGCGGAGACAGGTTCGACGCGGTCGCAGCGGCGCCGGCGGCCGGGGCCAAGTTTGAAGCTTTTCGCTTCCAGGGCTCTGGCGTGGATGGAGGCGAGAGGCGATGCGCCCGCGCGGGCGCCATCGCCGCCCTCCTTTCGCTTCTCCAGGAGAAAGACGGGGATCTGCCAAGCGCTAACGCGCGCCCGCCGCCGCGAAACGTCGCGCGCGTCGCGTCGCAGGCGCCCGCGGCGGCCCGCGCTGACATCTGCGCCTGGCTCGAGAGCGCGAGCCCCGAAGGTTTGCCCGGCGACCTATCGCCCAGGCGCCCCTCGGCTTGTCGCGGCGAAACGCGCGCGCAACTTCGCGCGCAGCTCTCGCGGCGCAGCCCCGACCTCGTCGACGAGCTCGCCGGCGAGGCGGCCAAGTTTCGGAAGCGCGGCATCGAAAAAACCCTTCGCCTGCGCGAAGCTCCCCGGCGCGCTGGGCGAGGCCAGCGAAGACGAGGCGCGACTCTCTGAGGACCTCGCCAACTGGGCGCGAGCTCGGCCCATTCTTGTTCGCGCGCGCGCCAGCGCCGCGCGGTCCTAGTCGCGCGAGGCCGCGGGGGCGAAGCCGACGCCCGCGCGCGCCCTGCCGACGCCAAGCCAGCGCCGCCTCGCGCGGAGTCGCTGCGCGATCGGCGCCCGCGCCGCAGCTGCGGCCCACCGCGGCGTCTGCGCGGCGACGGGCCTTGATGCTGCCCGCCCCGAGCGGCGGGTGCAGTTGGATGTCTATGGCGGCGAGCAGGCCCGCAAGGGCTGGGCGGAACGTTCGCGCTATGGCGATTCGTTTTCTGATGCGCGCGCGAGCTTTCGCGCCGCGCTGGCCCGTCGGTCGCGCGCTAGCGGAGCGCGCTGCAAAGCGCGCGGGCCGTGCCGTCCCGAGCCTCGCCGAGGACGCGCGCGACGCCAACGAGGCAGCGACCGAGTCGGCCCTGATCGATGCCGGCCGGCTCCAAATGCGGCCCCGAGGGCGCCTCCAGGCGGCAGAGGCGCGGCTGCTCGGCGCGGCGCGGCTGAAAGGGGCACGAGCGCGAGCGCTCCCAGGATCCGCGGCACGGCTATCGCAATTGGAATGACGAGGCGCGCAAGTTGGCGACGCCGCCTCGCCCGGCGAAGCGGAAGCGTTGAAAAGGCGCGACATTCGCCCCTGGATTTGGATGACCGAGGTACATGCGTGCTTAGGTGTCGGGCTAATCGATGGCCTCTGCGACGTCGCGCGCATCGCGAGGCCCCCCTGGCCCCGCAGGGCCAAGCGCTAAAATCTCGTTCGCGCGCGCGGGGGCCCAGCGCGACGCGCGCGCGCTGTCGTCGCGCATCTTGCGCGCGCCGTCATTTCGGCCGGTCGCGGCCGCTGCTGCTCGCGCGCCCCGGTTCGAAGGTGCGCCCGCGATTGCTCGCTCGGGCGCCCCCCGCCGCAGATCGCGCGCGCGTTCGCCGCCGCCCCGCGGCGGCGCGGCAGGGGTGCACGCGCGGCGCGCGGCGCCGACGACGCCGCGGCAACGATTGCACATTGCAAACCCGATCTGAAGCAATTCCCCAGCAACAACGTCGCGGCTCATCGCAACCATCGAGACATAGCAGCATCTCCCACTGCGCGAGCGCCATAACCATCATCAGCGCACCCCTTTCCCCCGATGGCGACGCGGGGCGATATTTGAGACGGGCCAAGCGCGGCGATGCGCGCGCGTTTCTTTTGCTCCAGCGCATGTCGACAATCGGATTCCACAGCGAAACAGAAGAGAATTGGCGGGGCGTCGCAGCCGATCAAAACTATATGTTTCGATGCAAGGCGGGCGGGGGGCAGGGCGGGGGCGTCGAGAAGGTTGCGCCGCCCCGCCAGCCCCCGATGAGACGCTCGACAGATTGCCCTGGAAGACAAGGGTGTCGTGTCTATTCGGGCGCGCGGTTCCCTGATACTCTTCGCTCATTTACGAGGCGCGCGCGTGTCTATTTTGATGTGTCGCGTACACTGTGAATTACAATGCTTCGTGGCTGTGTTTTTCGTGTGTTTCATTAAACATACATGATTAGACACGTTTAGACACGTTTAGACATCCTTTTAGACATGATTAGACATGTTTAAACATGTCGTACGGAAAAATAGACACGAGTGCGTTTTAGACACGGATAGACACGTTTAGACATGTTTAGACATGTTTAGACGCGTTCGAATTAGACACGGATAGACACCGACAGCGCAACGACTCGTTTAGACACGAAACAAACACGCAACGGACCATGTAAGGACTGACATCATAAGTACACGGACATGCGCGCATGAAGGTCGGGCAGTGGTTGGCCCAGCAGGGGGCGTCGATGGCAGAGCACTGCCAAGAAACAAACTCGGGCATGGCATACATTTTGGGATAGCTGGCGTCTAAATGGGGGTCGGGGTAGCTGGGGTGATGAAGTTGCGGAGTAGGTGGGGAGCGGGACGATGGGCAGATGCATCTGAAAAGGAACACGAGGAGGAACTGAAGGAGGATGAGAAAAGGGAGCGGGAAAGGAAGAGGAAGAGAAGCAGGAGGAGGATGATAATGACAAGGAGAAGGATGGCAAGGACCGGAGAGGGAGCGCAGGATTGCCATCACCATCGTCATCCCATCGGCATCATCGTCATCATCGTTGTCATCGTCATGATTATGATCCGCCCTCAGCGTCCCCGTGTTCATCCTCCGCCTGCCCCTCCTCCTCCTCATGTTCCTGACCCTGTTGCTGCTGCAGCTGTTGCTCCTCCTCCTCCTCCTGAGGATATTCCTCCTCCCCCTCCTCCTGTGGCTCCTCGTCCTCCTCCCCCCCCCGTCATCCTCGTCCTCCTCCTCCTCCTTTTCCTTATCCTCCCCTCTATCATCTTTCACTGGCCAGCCAACATGCTACAATCTCCGATATAAGGGGCACTAGCCACATGCCCATGCCAAGCTGATGGCACATTTGCGCGCGATTCCACAGCATGGCGTGTTGTGTATTTTACACACGTTTAGATGGCCAGGTCTCTATTCTCAAATCGCATTAAGCTTCTTTTTTTTCCGAGCGAGCTTTCTTAATTCCCTGAAGCGGTCACACACAGTCGGGCACATGGAAGTTTGTTCCCAGCCATCCTGTGGTGTTGGGTCCTCGTTTTGAAGAGACAGCGCCCCGCGTCTCCTCCTCCTCTCCTCCTCCTCTCCCTCCACACACCCCTCACGCGTTTCGTGGCCCCATAGGGAGCTCCACCGAAGGCCCCATGGCTGCCGTCCGCATGCGTCCCGCACACCCATCTCGGCACACCCCTCACACGTTTCGTGGCCCCATAGGGAGCTCCACCGAAGGCCCCAGTGCTGCCGTCCGCATGCGTCCCGCACACCCATTTCGGCACACCCCACACACGTTTCGTGGCCCCACAGGGAGCTCCATGAACCCGCACACCCATTTCGGCCCACAGGGAGCTCCACCGAAGGCCCCATGCTGCCTCCGCGCACACCCATTTCGGCACACCCCTCACACGTTTCGTGGCCCCATAGGGAGCTCCACCGAAGGCCCCATGGCTGCCGACCGCATGCGTCCCGCACACCCATTTCGGCACACCCCTCACACGTTTCGTGGCCCCACAGGGAGCTCCACCGAAGGCCCCAGTGCTGCCGTCCGCATGCGTCCCGCACACCCATTTCGGCACACCCCTCACACGTTTCGTGGCCCCACAGGGAGCTCCACCGAAGGCCCCAGTGCTGCCGTCCGCATGCGTCCCGCACACCCATTTCGGCACACCCCTCACACGTTTCGTGGCCCCATAGGGAGCTCCACCGAAGGCCCCAGGCTGCCGTCCGCATGCGTCCCGCACACCCATTTCGGCACACCCCTCACACGTTTCGTGGCCCCATAGGGAGCTCCACCGAAGGCCCCATGGCTGCCGTCCGCATGCGTCCCGCACCACCCATTTCGGCACACCCCTCACACGTTTCGTGGCCCCATAGGGAGCTCCACCGAAGGCCCCAGCGCTGCCGTCCGCATGCGACCCGCACACCCATTTCGGCACACCCCTCACACGTTTCGTGGCCCCATAGGGAGCTCCACCGACGGCCCCACGGCTGCCGTCCGCATGCGTCTCCCGCAACACCCATTTCGGCACAACTGATACCCGCACACACGTTTCGTGGCCACCACAGGGAGCATCCACCCGAAGCCCCAGCAGCTGCCGTCCGCGATGCGTCCCTCAACACCCATTTCGCACCCCCCTTCACACTTTCGTGGCCCCATAGGTAGCTCCCCACCGAAAAGAATATTCACAATTGCGGTACTATCAACTGCATATGGTTGGGTCCTTCGCCAGGCTAATTTTTGTTTTCCCGGGCGCGGGTTTTCAGAGGAAGGTCGCGCGCAGTCGAGCACACGTGGGTATTCCAATGTTTTGTGAATGTTTTTGGCGCTGGTTTTCGGACACCGATCTCTCGCGGCAACGAGTTGTTCCCAACCATCCTGTGGTGTTGGGTCCTCGTTTTGAAGAGACAGCGCCCCGCGTCCCACCTCCTCTCCTCCTCTCTCCTCTCCTCGCCGTCCGCATGCGTCCCGCACACCCATTTCGGCACAACCCTCACACGTTTCGTGGCCCCACAGGGAGCTCCACCGAAGGCCCCATGGCTGCCGTCCGCATGCGTCCCGCACACCCATTTCGGCACACCCCTTCCCGAATAATAACCCCTCACACGTTTTCGTGCCCCACAGGAGCTCCACCGAAGGCCCCAGTGCTGCCTCCGCATTGCGCCCCGCACTACACCCATTTATACGGCACAAAAGATCCTACCCCTCACACTTTTTCGTGGCCCCACAGGGAGCTCCAGCCGAATGCCCCCATGGCTGCCGTCCCCATGCGGTCCGCACACGTACCATTTCGGTCACACCCCTCTCACGGAAAATGCAATCACGTTTCGTGGCCCCACAGGTAGCTCCACCGAAGGCACCAGCGCTGCCGTCCGCATAGCGTCCCGCACATACCCATTTCGGCACACAAACAATAGAGATGATATAATACGCCCTCACCGACGTTCGTGGCCCCCACAGGAAGCTCCACCGAAGCCCCAGGGGTGGGGGCGCTGCCGTCCTGCACGGCGTCCCGCACACGTCCATATTCGGCAACACCCCTCCCTACGTTTCGTGGCCCCACAGGGAGCTCCACCGAAGGCCCCAGTGCTGCCGTCCGCATGCGTCCCGCACACCCATTTCGGCACACCCCTCACACCTTTCGTGGCCCCACAGGGAGCTCCGCCGAAGGTCCCATGGCTGCCGTCCGCATGCGTCCCGCACACCCATTTCGGCACACCCCTCACACGTTTCGTGGCCCCACAGGGAGCTCCACCGAAGGCCCCAGTGCTGCCGTCCGCATGCGTCCCGTACACCCATTTCGGCACACCCCTCACACGTTTCGTGGCCCCATAGGGAGCTCCACCGAAGGCCCCATGGCTGCCGTCCGCATGCGTCCCGCACACCCATTTCGGCACACCCCTCACACGTTTCGTGGCCCCACAGGGATCTCCACCGAAGGCCCCAGTGCTGCCGTCCGCATGCGTCCCGCACACCCATTTCGGCACACCCCTCACACGTTTCGTGGCCCCATAGGGAGCTCCACCGAAGGCCCCATGGCTGCCGTCCGCATGCGTCCCGCACACCCATTTCGGCACACCCCTCACACGTTTCGTGGCCCCACAGGGAGCTCCACCGAAGGCCCCAGTGCTGCCGTCCGCATGCGTCCCGCACACCCATTTCGGCACACCCCTCACACGTTCGTGGCCCCATAGGGAGCTCCACCGAAGGCCCCATGGCTGCCGTCCGCATGCGTCCCGCACACCATTTCGGCACACCCCTCACACGTTTCGTGGCCCCACAGGGAGCTCCACCGAAGGCCCCAGTGCTGCCGTCCGCATGCGTCCCGCACACCCATTTCGGCACACCCCTCACACGTTTCGTGGCCCCATAGGGAGCTCCACCGAAGGCCCCATGGCTGCCGTCCGCATGCGTCCCGCACACCCATTTCGGCACACCCCTCGCACGTTTCGTGGCCCCACAGGGAGCTCCACCGAAAGCCCCAGTGCTGCCGTCCGCATGCGTCCCGCACACCCATTTCGGCACACCCCTCACACGTTTCGTGGCCCCATAGGGAGCTCCACCGAAGGCCCCACGGCTGCCGTCCGCATGCGTCCCGCACACCCATTTCGGCACACCCCTCACACGTTTCGTGGCCCCACAGGGAGCTCCACCGAAGGCCCCAGTGCTGCCGTCCGCATGCGTCCCGCACACCAGGTGTGCGGCGTGCCGACATGGGCGTCGCGGCGCGCGGGCGCTGCCGTCGGGGTTCCCAGGGAAGCCCCCTGCAGAGGCGACGCTCAGAGTCACGAGTACCGAGAGTCACGCAGACCCAAACTGTTCACAGTCGTATACATCATTTACACTGGGCGTATCCATGCACGCATTCATGCGAATAGAATCAATCGCGCGCAGATTCATTCATAATCAGACTCGCTCGCGATCCGACTCGCACGCGCTCAAGTTTTCATATTCGGACCTATCGTCTTCGTTCGTGTTGTGTACACTGCCACGCATTTCGGCACACCCCTCATACGGCTCGTGGCCCCATAGGGAGCGCCACCGAAGAAGATATTCACAATTGCGGTATTCTCAACTGCATATGGCTGGGTCCTTCGCCAGGCTAATTTGTGTTTTTCCCCGGCGCCCCCCCCCTCCATCCCCTTCTTTTGAAGCGGCTGTGCCTGGCCTTCCCCGGGCCCGCCCACGCGCGCCTGGCGGCGCCACCCCCCTGGTTCGCTGGCGCTGGTCTTCGAGTATGCACTGTCGGAAGAAGTACTGTTGAAACGTTTAATAATACACTCTTAATATCAGGAGCAATTGTCAAGGGCCCCTAGCTCAGGATAAGGTTTTCGCAGCGCGGCCAGTGAGTCAGGATAAGGTTTTCGTAAGGAGGCCGCTGAGTCAGGATAAGGTTTTCGCTCGCAGCCCCATGGATTCGGAGAAGCATTTCGCGCGAAAGCCTGGCGTTAGGATTAGGTTTTCGCAGGGAGGCCAGTGAGTTAGGATAAGGTTTTCGTAAGGAGGCCGCTGAGTTAGGATGAGGTTTTCGCCCGCAGCTCAATGGATTCGGAGAAGTATTTCGCGCGCAAGCCTGGTGTGAGGATAAGGTTTCCCCAGGGAGGCCAGTGATTTAGGATGAGGTTTTCGTAGGGGGGCCGCTGTGCTAGGATCAGGTTTTCGCTCGCAGCCCAATGGATTCGGAGAAGCTTTTCGCGCGCAAGCCTGGTGTTAGGTTAAGGTTTTCGTAGGGGTGCCAGTGAGTTAGGACAAGGTTTTCGTAGGGAGGCCGCTGAGTTAGGATCAGGTTTTCGCTCGCAGCCCAATGGATTCGGAGAAGCATTTGGCGCGCAAGCCTGGTGTTAGGGTAAGGTTTTCGTAGGGGTGCCAGTGAGTTAGGATAAGGTTTTCGTAGGGAGGCCGCTGAGTTAGGATAAGGTTTCCGCTCGCAGCCCAATGGATTCGGAGAAGCATTTCGCGCGAAAGCCCGGCGTTGGGATAAGGTTTTCGTAGGGAGGCCAGTGAATTAGGATGAGGTTTTCGTAGGGAGGCCGCTGAATTAGGATAAAGTTTTCGCTCGCAGCCCATTGGATTCGGATAAGCATTTCGCGCACAAGCCTGGCGTTAGGATAAGGTTTTCGTAGGGAGGCCAGTGAGTTAGGATAAGGTTTTCGTAGGGAGGCCGCTGTGTTAGGATAAGGTTTCGCTCGCGGCCCACTGGACTCCCACGGCAGCTCTGTTCTTGGGACCCCCCAGTCCACAAATTCTCGCCCAGAACCTACAAACGCACCCCCCCCCCCCCGCCTCCACCCACGGAACCCTGCACCCACGCCCCCCTTCCCAAGCGCCAACTCTGAACTCAGTTCTTGGAACCCCCCACCTACAAAATCTGGCCCAGACCTACCAACGGCCCCCCCCCCCCCCCCCGCCTCCACCACGCCCTGGCACCTCCTCCCCCGCGGCAGCTCAGTTCTTGGGACCCCCCAGTTGTTAACCCGCAGATTCTCGCCCGGAACCTACCAACGCCCCCTCCCCCCGCGTCCACCACGCCCCAGTTCCCCCCCCCCACGCGACCCCCGCGGCAACTCTGTTCTTGGGACCACCCAACCCACAATTTCTCGCCCGGAACCTACCAACGCCCCCCCCCCCGCCTCCCCCACGCCCAACCGGCACCCCCCTCCCCGCCCCTCTGCAACTCCGCCCTCTGTTCCTCGGACCCCCAAACCCACGAATTCTCGCCGGGGACCTACCAACGCCCCCCTCCCGCCTCCACCCCGTTCCGGCACACCCCCCACGACGACAGCTCTGTGTTTGGGACCCCCCAGCCCACAAATTTTCGCCCGGAACCTACCCACGCCCCCCCCCCCGCCTCCACCACGCCCCGGCACGTCCTCCCCCACGGCAGCTCTGTTCTTGGGACCCCCCAACCCACAAATTCCCGCCCGGAACCTACCAACGCCCCCCCCCGCGTCCACCACGCCCAGATCCCACACCCCCACCGCAGCACTGGCCACTGTTCTTAGGACCCTCCCATCCGCAAATTCTCGCTTCCAAACCATCCGACCGCCCCCCCGCCCCGCCACCACCACTCCCCGCCCCACCCAATCCACGGCAATCTCTGTTTCTTTGGAACCCCCAACCTACAAATTCTCGCCCGGACCCTGCGACGCCCTCCTCCCCGCCGCCACCACGTCCCGCCCCCCCCCTTCCCCGCGTCAGCTCTACTCTTGAGACCCCCGAACCCGCAAATTCTCCCCGGAACCTACTGTGGTGAACTTGGGTGGTTGTAAGATTTAGCAGACTTAGCAAGTTGGTTTCGGAACTTACAAGTTGCGCTAACTGAACGCAAGTAGTTGCAAGTACTTGCATGTTGACGTGCAGCCACTGCATTTTTAGCTCCCGGATTGTTGTTTTTCTATGAGCGATGCGCAAGGCGAGCGACACCTGCATTGGAAAGCAATTTTTGTTTGCGCTGCTGCGCATAAGCAAGCAGGTAGCAGCTCGCGCGATGTCTCACCACTTGAACATGGGAGGCACTATCGCGATTGATCCGCCTCCATGGCGCCTGCATGCCTTGCAAGTCTTCGAACCTTTCCAACCAACCACAACGGACGTCCCACATCGCAAATGTCCACCATGCATTTTTCACAATTGCACGCGTGCAAAGCGGACAGTTGCTTGCAGACGGCACGCCCGTATAGTGGTGGTGATGGTTCGGAAACTTGGCAAACGCCCCGCCATGGCAGTGATGATGTCGGTCGTGTGCACCAGCTGCAAGTCGTCGTCGGTTGGGTGCACGGTCAGCACGCCGAGCCGATCATCGTAGCGAGGGGTGTCCCAGATTGAAACCAGCGATACCATCGTTCAGTTTACAGCAGCGTGAAACCAAACCTCCCCACACGCCTTGCCACCATTGGCAACGGAGAGCAGCGCGATGTCGCGGGATTGGCACGTCGACAACGTCGACACCCGAGCCGAAAGAGCCGTGGTCGCGCTGTCCCTGGGGAGGCGCTGGCCGAGCTTCTCCTCCAGGAAGGCGTGCATCTTCTTAGGTGCCGCCCTGGGACACACCAAGTGCGGCGAGAAGTCGAACACGTTGGTGCTGCGCAAATTTGCCAAATGCAGGCATGTGACCTCGGACAGCACACTCCTCTCAGAAGCTGCCAGCTGGCGCATATCATTGCAGAACCGCTTGGGCGCTCTGTGCTTTCTCTCGTGCACAAAACACGACACGAGGCATCCGAACTTGATCAGGTGCCTTGGGAAATGGGCCAGCCAGTGAAACTTCGGCGTCATGTATTCCTGCCACACTGCTGCTTCACAAGCATCCAGAAACGCGTTCGTCCTGTTCCTGAGAGCGTCAGCAGACGCACGGGATGATGCTGCAGCTTCGATGCGCCACACCAAATCGCACAACCGAACAAAAGCGGTGCACTCCGCGCGTGCTACCCCTGCAGGCAATATAACCGTCATCACATACGCATACATCATTGGCAGCAAAGTCAATGCCTCACTCGCCTGGCACTTAAACGCTTTCGCCTTGCCGTTGGAAGTATCGCGGCCCTTCTGAAACAAAAAGCTTAGCCAAGTTATCAGCGCTGCCGTGCGCGATGGGCAGTGGCCACATCTCGATGCATTCCTCGAAACGTGAGTATACGTTGGACAACCCATTATTCTTACAACCTGCAAGAAAGAGATGCGTCGAATTGTTTAAAACACCTCGAATAAAGAATGCGTGCATCCAGTCGTGGCAATACTGGTCAACAGGTAAGATAATGCGATCCAGCTGTGGATCGAGCAGCATGTTCTGCTCATTATGGTTGAAACCGAACGCTTGCTCGCGGATCCTGGGGCCGCACTCGTCATCCTCGCATTCCCCTTCCAATCCCCCACCCCTTCATCATCTTCCCACCCTTCATCATCCTATAGGTCATTCTCCCTCCTTTGAGTTTGCAGGCCCCCCGCAGGTCTTGAAATTGGCGTTGGCGTCCGTCGCGTGGAACGCAGCCAGCCGCCGCGCGCTCCCCCTGATGTCATCATTCGTCGCAAAATCGATGTCACCCTCACGCATGACGTCTGCTCTCAGCAGGGCCACCCCATCTTCGTCGACCAGGGAGCTGTCCATCGCAATTACACTGCGGCAGAGCATGCAGCATTTGGTACCTGCATCTCCTTTAATCCGCCAAACCAACTTCTGGGCACCGCCGTCCTGGAGAACCATCCCAAGTTTGCAATGTAACCTGACTCCAGGCTCCAATGAAACGCCCGTTGTGTGCAGTGAGCAACCCGACCTACAAAACATGTCTTTTATAAGCATGTTGAATGCCTGTGCGACGCCTGCATCTATATCGGATACACGTTTTGACCTCAGGGCACCTACTCAGAACCACGCATCCTCTTGCGACAACACTTCTGGCCCCAGTTCTAGAAACGATACGTAGAACATCCACATCTTCCTTGAATTGTCTGGGGGTAATTGGTTGCCTGGCGTTACCTCGTCAGAATATAATATCAGCGACCACGGTCGCTCGAAAGAGCACGGCCTCGCCGCCGAAGTCTTTTGAATGAGGGCCCGCCAGTTGCTGCATTGGCTGTGCGCCACGTACAATATTGCAGGGAGATTGGCAACAGGAAACTTAATCTCTGAATCCTCGGCAGAGCAAGTGATCTCACAGAACAAGGTACCGTAAGGAGTCGATTGGTTTATGACCGAATCTCTAGCATCACGGATATCCTTCCGCGATGCTGAGAAGGATTCCCACGTGACCTCGTCCAAGATTGCAGCCAGTGCAGCAGCAGATACATGCGGACATTTCCTCCTCAATGATTCTATCTTCTGGTACTTGTCAGGTTTGGGCACCGTGAGCAGCGCAACCGCGAGCCCGCCCTCGAGCCATATACGGCAACTGCGCGCATGGGGGTTGGCGCGACGATGACGCATAGAAGCGCATGCGTTTGCATAGGAAATATGGGGGGCCTGAAACATATGCGACTCATCATTTGAAAAGAATGCTTGCACCACGGGCGCAGTCACCGTTGCAGTCACCTGCACGCACCACTTCATCGAGCACATCAAGGATTGCATGGCAACAGCGTGCGCATGGCATGCGCAATCACCTGCGCCTCTGAACGTATGTCCTGCAATCGGGCGCGCGTGCTTGCACGCATCTGTGAATGCAGAGATCCTGCAGTTGCAACTGAGTGCGCTCATGCAATCAAAACTGCAATCAATATTGCAGAGGGCACATGCGTGCTGCCTGAATTGCACATGCAGTCATAACTGCATCGGCTGTTCATGCGCCCGCCCCTCCCCGAACTCACCTCGCCCATGCTTCCCCACATGCGCCCCGCTGCCCCATGCACCCCCCCCCCCTTCCCCCTTTCCCTCCACCCCCCCACCCATGCGCCCCCCCGTCTGAGAACGGACCCCTCCGCCGATCACATCCCCTGAGCGCGTGACCATGGTATACCGCGATGTGCAATCACACAAACAACATTGCAGCCGCAGCTGCAAGCCCGAAGGCCGCGCCACGGGCGCGATTGCAGGGGGTGCTGCAGCGATGGGCGGAACGTGCGCTGCATGCGCAAATGCCGACACGTAAACGCGCGGAGAGACGCGCCCAAGTGCGCAGGCAAGGCAAATGGCATGCGATACATTGTTTTCTCATACGTACGCTAGCGGTGATCGGTTCGCAAAGCTCCGAAGGAACAAGATGCGAGCAATGACGCACAACCCATACTCTATACTCATATAGTGCATTTATAAAGACCAGTCAGCTCACGCATCCAATCAGCGCTGATGCTCGACATATCTGACATATATTAAGCGTTCTTCTTGCTCCTCCACATCTCGCTTGCCGACCTGTATGCGTCCTTTGCATAGTCGAGCGCCTGCTTCTCGGCACGGCCGTTTGCCTTGGCCCACTTGAGCGCCCGTCCGTACCACCTGGAAGCGACCGCATTCTGCGTGCACCGGCCGTCACACAGTTCAAAAAAACGATCTTGAAGGCACCGCCTTTGGACGCCCACGACGCTGCAGCGGGCTTCTTCAGGGCGGGCGCAACACCCGTTGCAGCAGCGGGCATCTTCTTGGCCGCCGCTGGCTTCTTTGCAACATCCGTTGCAGCAGCGGGCCTCTCCTTGGCTTTGCGTTTGCCCTTCGTCACCAAAGCGTCGAACGCCTGCTTCTCGTGCGCCTCCTGCGCGACGCGTTCCGCAGCCAACGCTGCGCCAGCAGCAGTGGGCGCTGCGTCACCCGCCGCAGGAGCTGCGTCACCATCAGAAGGAGCTGCTTCACCGCCGCCAAGTGGAAGTGCTGTGACCTTGGGCTCTGCAGCCCGAGCTGCATCTGCGGCTGGGGCCGCGCCTGCAATGGTGCTCTTGCCTGGCTTGAACGACGCGGCTGGCACGTGAGCAGAGCTAGCGCCCGATTGCCCTGCAGTGTACAAACCATGGATCTGAGCGGCCAGTTTATTCAAGTCAGAGTTGCCGTCCCAGCTCGAGTGCCGACCACCGTGCCGATCCTGCTGAAGCGGGGTAAAGTCAGACGAATGCCAACAGCCAGCCCGCTCTCTCTTGAGCAATATGTCGTTGTCGCGCAGCGGGATGTGCTTGCCTGGGAAGGTGTGCAAGTCGATGACCTTCCCGACGGGCGGGTCGTCATCATCATAAGCAGCCGTACGCAAAGATGCGGGCAAATCCGCAGGACGCTCGGGATACGTCGTGAGTGTCGACTTGGTGAATGGGCCCGATGTGTTTTTTCATGTGGCCCACAATCGCGAAATCTGTTGTAGATGCTCTGGTAGCTAGGCCAAGACTTGGTGTTCCCATGCTCGCACCAAATCAATACTACCATTGCCCATTTCAAGCACTTATCGTGCGCTGGCTGTGAGATTCACAAACGATGCAACCGTGTTGCAAGGATGGCCGTTTTCTTGGTCTCCGACGCTCTGTAGTCCTCCAGGACCATCCAATCCTTGCCCGTCAGGTAGTTGTATATGTGGGAAAGCGTCTGATCTCCAGCATCGCTGGTGCTACTTGGGACCGCTGCAGCGATGTTGGCGACCTTGATATCGACTGCCGCCAGCACTGCACGCTTCACGGAGGCAACCGTGCACTTCTTTTCAATCAACTCGGTGAGGACGATGGCATCTGGCGCTGAAAGCGCTGTGAGTGATTGCATGCGAGTGCACGGGGATGCAGACAATTTTTTTCTGCAGCTCCTCGCTGTCGGGGCGCTTCGCCAACAAGTCCGAAAAGTCAGAAACGTCGCGCGCTATGTCCTCGATGCTGACCATGTCGGGCGGCGCGCGGTGCACCCTGAACCCCTGCAGCACCTGCAGCCCCTCGAGGCTTGATCCGAACACGGCCATGAAATGCCGATCGCAACTGACAAAGAGAAAACATGAACGACTACATGGGTCGTCACAACTTGCGCAGGGCGCATCGCATGCATGACAGAGTGCAAATGGTAATGCGCAGATGGGAAAACATCACGATGCCGGTTTAAGGCATCAATCTCATGTGCGTGCCAAGCCGATTGGCTGCATGGATGCGTTTCCGTTCGGGGGGCTTGCGGGTCAGACTCGCAGCTGAACTTGGCGGCGGTGGAAGGCGACATTTGTCAAGCGCAGAAGCGCGCGGCTGGAACTCCGCGCTCGCTTGGCAAGATCGCTCGGCAAGATCCGTCTCATCGATCCTCCTCCGCCTTCTCCTCCTCCTCCCCCTCCTCCTCCTCCCCCTCACCTCTTCCCCCCCCCCTCCTCACCCCCCTCCCCCCGCCCGGGCCGTGCTGCTTTATCTCCTGATCCTCTTCTCCCCTTCTCCTCTCTCTCTCCCTCCTTCCTCATATTCATCATCATTCTTCATATTCATCATAGGAAAGACGGCGCTCCGCCTGGTGCGGAACGCGCCCACCTCATGCACAGCGCGATGACCTTCCCGTGCGCCACGCACAGGCACGACGTGCTCGCGAGGTCGGCACAGGCACGACGTGCTCACGAGGTCAACCTGGCTGCACAGGCACGACGTGCTCACGAGGTCCACCTGGCTGCTCACGAGGTCGGCGCAGTCGTGACCTCTGGGATATCAGATGAAGGCGACGAGGTCGGCGCAGTCATGACCTCTGGGATATCTTGAAGGCGCTGCAGCCGACCGAGCGACGTCGGCTTCGACTGCGTGGCGCATGAGCGCGAGCCAGTCCACAGGCGCCGCACGTCGACGAAGACATGCTTCGCGTACTTGTTCTGCTCCGACTTGTTGGCCACACCCTCGACGAAGCGCTTGAGGCCGAGGGCCATCTCCTTCCACTCGTTGCGACTCTTCGTGAGGTCGCGGATATTGGCCTTCATCTGCTCCTTCTCGCTCGGCCGCAGCGCCCGCGGCACGCGCGGCGGCGCCGCCGCGTCAGCCCGCACCTTCGGCGCCATCGCGAAGGAGGCGCGAGGAGCTCAAGCGAGCGCGAGAAGGCGCGATGAGTGCGCGCTAACACTTTGAGCAAACCAGCTTCACTACATCCCCACATGCCCCTCCCCATCCCCACCCCGCGGGCGCGAATGCAGTAGACTGCAGCCCTTGCCGTCGGGCGCGAATGCAGTAGACTGCAGCCCTTGCCGTCGGGCGCGAATGCAGTAGACTGCAGACATTGCCGTCGGGCGCGAACGCAGTGGACTGCAGCCCTCGGGCGGTCAGAGGGAAGCAATGGGCAGCAACATGACGCACAATCTCAGGGACATCTGGCGAATCGGAGAGCAGCGGGAGGCGATGCAACAAGCGTTGTAACGAGAATGAGGACTGCATCGGAGGGCGATGCAGTCTGTGGCGGAGGGAGTGAGGGCGGCTGGAGACAAGACGCACGAGGCGGAGGGAGGTGTGGTTCACAGATCCACGAGCGGTCGATCATCCCGCTGGGATCGCGCGCGGCCTCCTATAGGCCACGCGAATGTGTGGCAACCGCGCAGGCGGCAGCGCGTCATGGCGCCTGCCCAAGAGCCTGCGCTCAGCCAAATATATCTCTTATGCTCTGCACGAGCCTGGACGCATAACAACACTTGAAAGTGTGAATACACTTTGAAGTGCGGAGGCGACGTCACTTCAAAGTGCGATCACACTTCGAAGCGCATAACCTGTTACTTCGAAGTGTGAATGCACTTTGAAGTGAGGTGTCATCGCGCTTCGAAGTGTGATCACACTTCCAAGTGAGGCCGGCTACACACTTCACAATGTGATCACACTTCGAAGTGACGTGGGCGCAGTCGCCGTGGTTCACCCACGGCCATTGTCAGCTGCGAAACCGACGTGCCTCATAGCAGCGCCCCCATCACCTCAGAGAAGAACGAGAGCGCCTCGGAGACGCCCACCAGCTTCTCAAAGTGGAAATCTGCCCGACTTGGGCTTGTCCTTGCCCTTGCCCTTGCCCTGGCCCTTCGAGTCGAAGCGCTCGCGGGCCTCGGCCAAGATGCGCTCGACCGTGTCGTAGTCGGCACTCTTGTAGGCCTCGATGGCCTTCTCGCCCTGGTCGGCGAACCAGCCGCTGCCCTTCTGGATCTCGCCGCTGGCCGTGGCCGCGATCACTGCGTCCCACCCTGCCCAGTCCTCGGCGGCGTGCTTGTCCGCCAAGCGCATGGGCCTCGCCGACCGGCCGCCGCGCACCTGCTCGCCGCCGACGGCGCCCTTGTTGCAGCGGCGGTCCATCGGCGTGGGCGCCGCGGGCGGCGGCGGGAGCGGCGGCGCGAGCACCGAGGGCGGTGGCGTCGATGGCGGCTTCGGCTGCTTCTTCGCAGCAGGCCACGCCCTGATGGTGCCGCTCCCTGCCGCCGCCGCTGCATCAGGCGCAGCCGCAGGCGCAAGCGCTGCCGCAGCTGCGGCCTGCTCGTCGAGCATCTTCTCGAGAAACTCGGCGTAGTGCACGACCTCGAGGAAGTGCAGCGGCTCATCCGTGAGGCCCTCGGGCGACTCCCCCTCCTCCTCCTCCTCCTCATCATCCCCTTCATCGCCCTCCTCCTCATCCTCCTCCTCGTCCTCCTTCCCTTACAACTCCCCATCCCTTCTTTGGCCGCCCGAGATTCGGTTTGACTGCTGCCCCCCCCCCCCCCCCCCCCCCCCCCCCCCCCCCCCCCCCCCCCCGCCCCCCCCTCCCCCCCCCCCCACCCCCCCCCCCCCCCTCCCCCCCCCCCCCCCCCCCCGTCCCCCTCTTTCGTTTGGCGGTGGCCCCGCCTCCCCCCACGCCCTCTTTGTCGCCGCATCCGCCGAGCATGCGTTGCGTTTGTGACCCACTTGTTTTGCCACGGGGGCAGAAGGCCGTCGCGCGTGGAAAAAACACACCGAACGCGCCAGAACGCGATCTCACAAAATATGAAAAACAACGTGTTGTTTGCATGGCCCGTTTTGGTCGGCAATGGTATGTTTTTCCACGCGCGACGGCCTCCTGCCCGTGGGAAAGGGGGCAGCGGGGTCACAAACGCATCTGCCCTGAAGCAGGAAGGGGAGAGGAGGGAGGAAAGACAAGGGCATGAGGAGGGAGGAGGAAGCTGGACGAGGCTGAAGGAAAAAAGATGAAGGGGGGGAGGCATGAGAAAGAGGAGGAGGAGGAGGAGGAGGCGGAGGAGTATGAGGGGGGGGGCGATAGCCCATCGAGCCCTATATGGGCCCAGTCGTCCCCATGGGCCGTCGTAGGCCAACCGCTGTTGCAGGCGCACTGCAAAATTCAATCTCCCCCACCCCTTCCCCCGCCCGCCCCCTGGCCTTGAAGAGCTCGATCGGCCACGTCGTCTGGTCGCCGATCCCGCTGGCGTACGCGCAGCCGTCGGGGTAGCACAAGATCGAACCCACGTCCAACGTGCTGGAGACCACCCAGCGCGAGAAGGTGTGCTCCTCGACCGCATGCACAATGTACACCAAGAAGAGCTCGCTGCTGTTGGCCCCGTCGGGCGCGCCAGGCTCCTGCCGATAGATCGGCGAGCCGTTCACGTAACCCACCTTGTAGTACACGCCCTGCAGGCACTGCACCAGGCCGTCGTTGGCGTCCTCGTTGCTGCCCTGCAGCCTCCTGAACGCGAGGCTGTCCGCGAACTTGGCCACGCGCTCGCCCTTGCGCGCCTCCGTCGCGGTGAGCAGCATCTGGAAGTCCATGCTGCGCGGCCGCGACGGCTCGGCACGCTTGGCCGCCTTGGCGTCGTCCTCGGCGGAGGCCGACCAAAAAAAGAAACAATCCGGTTGGTTGGGGCGTGCAAGCCCCCTCCACGAGGCCCATCGGGGCCTGATTTTGCAGTGGGAGCTGCAACGATGGCGCGCCCAGCGCGCCACCGTCTGTGCAGTCCACGCTCACGCTGCCTCGTCGTGGGCCGCGATCGGCGCGCGACGAATCAGCGTAAGCTTGGCGAAGACGGGCGGGCTGATAAATTCTACCGTGTGTAAATCTCCTGGGCGTCGCCCTGCTGGCCAGCATCAGCTGCCGGCGGCGCTGGCGCTGGCCCAGCCAGGAGCTCGCGCGCAGCCGACATGGCGTCGAGCGCCCGAGCGCGGGGCCGCGCCTGAAGCCCTCGAGGGGCTCGCGGGGGCCTCGGCAGGCCCCTGAAGCCCTCGGGGGCGCCGCGAGCGCCTCGAGGGGCTCGCGGGGGCCTCGGCAGGCCCGCGGCGCCGCAGGCTGGTGCAGCTATAGCCGCGAAAGGCTGGAGCACAAACGGCAATGCGGCGAGGGTGCACTCAAGGAGGAGGTGGAGGTGCTGCACGCAAATGAATGGCCAAGCTTGGCAAACATGCGGTGAGCGTATCTGACACTGCAAATGTCGAGCAACGTATCGCTGAAGACAGGCATGCGCAAAACAACGGAGCAACGCTGCATACCTCTGTGCATTTTATTTATACGCCCGATGTGAAACATTGGCCGTGTGATCCTAACAATCGCGACTTGGAGCATCTGCGCAGTCACGTGCATCACTATCGTTGACCTCGTGATCACTCTTGTCCTGCAGCGCGCTGGCATCCTCATCCTCATCGTCGGCACCGCCCCTCTTGTAATACGACCTCTTTGATGTGACGGTGGCGGTCGTGACGCCGTGCGCGAAGATGTATTGCACGAGCGTGCAGATGGAGTCGTCGGAAGCGTTGACCCACATGTGGTCGGTGCTCCTGACTGGGAGCAACATCTTGACCGATGGGAAGGACGCGTCGCCGACTGAGGGCAATTCGACGTCCATCACAATGGGCGGCCCCTCTCTCTGGGCCCTGATCTCTTGGCGTGATTTACGCTTTGGCTTGGGCCTCCGCTTCGGACTGCTCCTCTGAGCAAAGAGGCGCCGCGGGGGTTGCGCATAGGTGCAGCATCTTCACGAAGGAGGTCGTTCCTCGCAGCAAGAAGTGCTTTGTACCCAGGAGCGTTGGCGAGAGATGGCCTGGCCGTAGACTTGGGGCATTCCTCCCCAGAGCAGAGCAACAAAGATTTGATCAAATTGTAATCGTATGGGTGCACCATGGCGCACACGTCGTCGCTGCATTTCTGAACAGCCCTGGGGGCCCACATGTGATCGCCAACATTGACCTCAAGCCTCCAAGCAACCGAACATTCCAGCGTGGACATGCGCCACGGCCCACGAACACAACGCGCGCAGCGCTCGAGACAACACGCCTGACAAGCGGGCCATCAATGGACGGTGCGCACGGCACGCGCATGAGGAGTCGGACGCGCGAAAGCGAGGATGGCATGATCAAGACAGATGTTGAGAGGGGAGAGAGTGACGGAACAACGCATTGATCGAGATGGAGCGATATGGAAAGACGGAGAGGCATTAGAGTTGCAGGTGTAACGTTGAGCATGTGTGTTTTCGCATATTCCTCGTTATGGCTCCACCCGCGCCTCTCCCGCAAACGACAGCATGCATGAGTGCTGCGGAGAGGGATCGGTGGTATGCCCTTGAAACACAACTGGGCGATATCTCAAATGTGAAAGCGTTGCATGCGTATGCCGTGCGCGTCGCATGGCGCTTTTAACCTGCGCCATTCGCACACCGTGCGGGACGCGTTGCGCTGCAGCGCAATCAAACAGAGAGCGAATGGTGGTCGCACTAAATCGATGGAGTTGGCAACTGCCCGTCGCCATTTGGGGAAGGCCTAGCTCTTCTTGTCCCTAGCCTTGCCCTTAGGCTTGGCATCCCCCTCCGAGAGCTTGACCCTCTTTGCAGACTGCAAAGGCGCGTGGTGCTCCTTGGCTTTATAAACGAGCAATTTGTCGAACTGCTGCAAGGTCTTGGTATTCTTGTAAGCTTTGAAACTGATATGGACGGTGCTTTGTTGAACGAGGGCCACGTTGGCAAGGTCCTCTTTGTCCGTCTCCCGAACCCACCAATAAGGAATGGAGAAGACATCTTCTGATTCGGCCTTCTGCTGATCGGTCGCCCTCGTCGGGGGCGATACGTACAACACTGCGGACCCGCACTTGACCTGGACCGCGCCCTGCGACGGCTCTGTCTTGATCTTGTTCAGCTCAGAGAACGGGGCAAGGACGAGCTTGCCCTTCTCGATCTTCTGGGCAGCGACGGCGACGCTGGGGGTAAGGCCGTATTGCAACATCGTGCCACCATTGGCAGTCAACTCGAAATCATTGAGGGCTTTGAACACAGTGCAACGCGCCTCATCCAACTTCATCAGATGATGCGCCGAAGCGCACGTCACTGCAGACATCGGCACTGCAAAGGGCACGCTGCCCTTGTACGACGCCCACTCCTTCAAGAAGAGCGCGAGGGCGACCTTCACGTCAAACGTTGGCTCAGTAAATGCAGTCAGCTGCCCCATGGCTACTTCGGCTGAACTGATGGACGCTATCTTGTACAGCCCCGCATTCGCGCTCACGGCGCGCTCAAACACGACGCTCCCAACAGTGAAACCTTTGGTTGCCAAGATGCGCTCTGGGTTGCGCAGGCCCTCTTCGGTCATCACGACCATCCTGTCATCTGTAGAATGCGGCTCGCTGGCTTCAAGGGGCGCATGAGGTTTCCACTCGCCGTCTGTGTCCATGACAACGCCGCAGCCAGACATGCTGGCTGCCTGCGATACGAAGTCTGAGATAATCGGAACCTGGCTCTCATACACGACGCCCTCTGGCCCTTGCTTGCCCTTCCCGACTAAGCGCAAAATTGAACGAGTGAAGAACTTCCCAACCAGCATGTCATGCTGCTCTAGATCGATGTGGCCGCTGTCGCGCAGGGAGCCTGCGATGCGATAACATTTGGAAAGGTCCCTGTCGAGCGCAATCGCTTTGTCCTTGACGGATTTGCCTTTCAATTTTTCAACGTCGCTGGGGGCCAATCGCTTCGCCACGCCGTCCGACTGCTTATCGGAAGCAAGGTTCGCAAGGATGCTTGCGATGCGCAGGAAGACGCACGGCTCGAGATCACCGAAATGGACGTCGACAACTGACGTAACGAAATCCTGCCCGAGCTTCCTGTTAGCACCGTACATCTTGCCAAACCGATCAATGAACTTAACCAGCGGGACGCCAGATCCCCCGCCACAGTGCGTTGCGAGCTTGCCAATCTTATCAATGTAGTCCTCTCGGCGGACACTCATCCCCCCATGCAGATGCTGCGCGGCGCAGGCGCGCGCGGCCACAGCGCAGACTGCATGCAAGACGCATGTCGGATAAACGCAATCGGCAACGTGTTGCTGGCGTTTCAACGCGCCGTGGCCGCGCCCGCGTGCGCCGTGCGCATTCGCAAGACATGCATTCCCGAGTAGCATGCCTGGCACGGAGGCTGGTTCATCTCCACTGCATCAACGCAGTCGCCGAAAGAAGACCCAGGTGGCATCAGTTCTGCAAATTCTGCAATGCTCACGCACACTTCGAGCTCCGACATCAAACTGGCAACGTTGTTGCTCGCGTTGAGGGCACGCTGTGTCAAATCTGGAAGGTGCGGCCACGTGATTTCTGCCTGCCACGGCAGGACGGTCCAACGCCAGCCTTTCTTGAGGGCGTCGTGGAAACGCACGCCCTTGGACAACGTCCCGGCGTTCATCTTCCGACTAGTCGGGTCGGCGAGGGTCGGTTCAGGGGTGGAACAACCCGCCTTCACTTCCTTGAAAAACTGCGTGGTGTGGCCCGTCCCCACCGAGCAGAACCTCTCCGCGCCCGTCATCGGCGCCAGCATGCCCTTGCTGGACGAGATCAACTTTTGATTGAATGCAACTTGGGACGACCTCATCGGATCCGTGGGCATGCGCTCGAACGCAACAGCCTTCTCGAGCTCTGCAGGGTCAACGCCGATCTTGCTGAGCATGGCGCCAACCCTGTGGACGTTGTAGGCGTTCACGCCAAGACCAGAACGGTTCGAGGGATGGATCATGAATTCGCCAGCCTCGGCGACGATCTGCGTGGCGACCTTATCCTTCAAAAGGCGGTCGACGCAATCCTTCCAAGCTGTGATCGGGGCAAGCTTGCCATCGCGATGCATCTCGATGCGCCCGCTAATGAAATCCACCAGCTCCCGCGGATAGAAATTATGCATCGTGCGCACTGGAAATGCAGCAGCTGCAGAAGAGAGAAGCGAGCTCGAGCCTGACACGCCTACACATCGCCACTGCAAGTCCCAATGTTGCGACAGCATTTTTTTTGATATATAATGTGGTCTCACTTGAAATAATGCCACGCGTTGTACCGAATGCATGCATGATGCATGAAAAAAAACGAATTGCGACGCATCGTGGAGAATGCAGTTGCTGCAAACGCGGACCAAACTTAATCGCGGAGTCGCTCGTCGAGCGTGCAATTGCCACTTGGCACAGAATCCAGCGACTGATGCGTCTTCGCGCATTTGAAATATTCAATTCATAATTGCCCCGTGGGCAACGTTTGAACATCAAAAAGGAGCAATGCGGGCCCCACCCGCATACAAAAATGTGAAGTGGCATTCTGGCTTTAACATTGTTCAAATCCCTCTTCAACCATCAACAAAATGTCGCTGCGTCAAGTTGCAACTCGGCCTAAGTCAAGATAAGATAAGACAAGTGCTGGCCAACTGATGCAAATGTTATGCGACTTGCTAAGGTAGCTACGTAAGATACCTGATCTTACAAACGCTTAACCGACTTGCAACTATGTTGCAGCTACCTTACAACTACCTTACAACTACATTGCAAGTACCTTACAACCCAACCCACCCCCCAGGTTCACCACAGTACCCACGCCCCACCCCCCGCCTCCACCACGTCCCGGACCCCCCCCCACACGGCAGTTCTGTCCACAAATTCTCGCCCGGAACCTACCACCCCCCCCCGTCGCCTCCACCACGCCCCGGCACCCCCACTCCACGGCAGCTCTGTTCTTGGGGCCTTCCAACTTACGCATTCTCGCCCGGAACTTACCAACGCAAGAGACATTCTGGCCCGTTTCGCGACATCTTCGCAATTTTGCGCTCAAAGATGCCCTGATCTGAGATGGTCCAGCCCGTCTCGCTTCAGACAATCTTGCAACTCTGGGGTGAGAGATACCGTGACATGAGGTGGTCTGGCCCTTTTCGCCTGGGACATCTTCGATGGGGGCCCGAAGTGTCCGGACTTAAGGTGGCCCAGCCAATTTTGCCTGCGCCATCCTCGCCACTCGGAGCCCGCGGATGCCGCGCAAGAGGTTGCCCAACCAATTGTGCCTGAGACATCCTCGCAACACCAGGGTTCCAAGATGCTGCACGCGAGGTGGTCCGACCAAGTTCGCCCGTGACATCCCGCACTTCCCGGGACATCCTCGCGATTCTGGGCTTGGAGACCTGAAGTGGTCCAGCCTGTTCTGCCTGCGGCCTTCCTCGCAGCTCTGATATCCGAGGTGCCGCGCGCGAGGTGGTCTGGCCGACTGCGCCAGGGGCACCCTCCCGACTCTGGGCTCCGAAATGCCGTTGCGCCTGACACATCCTCGCAACTCTGGGCTCCCAGTTGTCGCGCTAGAGGTGTTTCCTCGTCGCCATCGTCGTCGTCGTCGTCGTCGGCGTCGTCGTCGGCGTCGTCGTCGTTGCCGTCGTCGTTGACATCGTAGCCGTCGTCGTCGTCTCCGTCGTCGTCGTTTTCGTCGTCGTCATCACCACCGCTGTGCTGTCCTCGTCGCCGCCGCCGCCGCCGAAACAGACGTCGTCGCGGCCGCCGGTGCCGCCGCTGCCGAAGCCACTGCAGTCCTCGTCGTCGCCGTCACCACCGACGCCGCTCTCGCCGCCGTCGTCGCCATTGTCTTCGGCATGGTCGTCGTCGTTGTCGTCGTTGCCGGCGCCGCCAACGCCGCCGGCGCTATCGTCGTCGTCGTCGTTGTCGTCGTTGTCATCATCGACGCGCGCGCCGCTATCACCTTGGTGGTCGTGGCAGCCGTCGCCGCCACCGCTTCCGATGATGGCGTCGACGTCGTTGCGTGGTCCTTCTCCTCGTCTTCTGCCTCGTCCCCGCTCTCCTCGTTACCTTCTCATTAGTGCCACTGCCTTTCCCTCCCGTCGCTGGGCCCCACATAAGGTCCGCAAAAAGTTACATTGGAAATCGACGTCGTCCCCGTCGCCGCCGCAGCGGTGGTGATCGTCGCCGCAGCGCGTGCGCTGGCTGCCCCCCGGCGGGAACATGCCAACCACTCAGCAGAACTGCGCGTCGCAACAGTTCGTCAGGTCACCGGGGGGATGCGCAGATTCCTTCGACGCCTGTCAACAAAAAGAAGCAAGACGAAAACAACGAAGAGCTCTGAGTTGCAAGGATGTCCCGGGCGAATCGAAGATCACCACAGGTCAGGGCATACATGGGCCCAGAGTTGCGACGATGTCTAAGGCGAAAAATGCCCCAAGGCAAGAGTTGCGAGGATGGGATGTCTCAGGCGAAACTGACAGGACCACCAGTTGCGTGGCATCTCGGGGCTCACAGATGCCGCGCGAAAGATTGTCCGACCTCTTTCGCATGAGACGTCCTCGCAATTCTAAGCTCCCAAATGCCGTGACCTGAGGTCCAGCCCGTTTCGCCTAAAACACCCTCGTAACTCTGGGATCCTGTGCCGTGACCTGAAATGGTCCAACCCCTTTCGCCTGAGACATCCTCGCAACTCTGAACTCCTAGATGCCGCGCGAGCGTTGGTCCGGCCCTTTCGCCTGACGCGTCCTTGCAATTCGGAGCTCCCAGATGCCGTGACCTGATTTGGTCCGGCCCGTTTCGCCTGAGACATCCTTGCAACTCTGGGTTCAGAGATGCCCTGACCTGAGCAGGTTTGGCCCATTTCGCGTGAGACATCCTTGCAACTCTGGCCTCAGAGATGCCGCGACCTGAGGTGGCCCTGCCCATCTCGACTGAGACATCCTCGCAAAGCTCAGAGATGCCCTGTCCTGAGTTGGTCGTGCCAATTTTACCTGAGCTATGACGGTAACTCCGGGCTCCGAGATGCCGCGCAAGAGGCGGTCCGGCCGGTTTCGCATGAGACGTCTTCATAAATTTGGGCTCAGAGATAGTGTGCGAGAGGTGGTCCGACCAAATTCGCCTGAGACATCCTCCCAACTATGGACTCGAAGATGCTGCGCGCGAGGTGGTCTGGACAATTCCGCCTGAGACATCCTCCCGACTCTGGGCTCAGAGATGCCGCGCGCGAGGTGATCAAACCCGTTTCGCAATAGACATCTTCGCGCCTCTGGACTCAGAGATGCCCTGACCTGAGGTGGTCCGGCTCGTCTCGCCTGAGACATCCTTGAAACTCTTGGCTCGTCGCCTCACACATCCTCGCCAGACTACGCTCCGAGACGCCCTGACCTGAGGTGGCCCAGCCAATTTCGATCTACGTAGACGTCCTCGCCAGGGCTCAAAGATGCCACGCGAGAGGAGGTCCAGCCAGCTGCGCCTGAGACAAGCTCGCAACTGAAGGCTCGACGATGCTGCTCGCGAGGTGGTCCCTTGAGATATCCTCCGAACTCCTGGGGCATCTTCGCAACTCTGGGTTCGGAGGTGCTCGAACGTCGCGAACATAATAACATGGGAGAGGAACAAGCGTAGTGCGCGCACAACACGTGGATACTGCGATAGAAACAATCGACACTACCGCGCCGCAACAACAGCATACAAAAGATGTAGCCCAAACCATTGCACACAACAATGTTTTTGAGAATGCAGCTGGCACTCGAGCCGGAAGCCAGCGCCGCCAGCGTCGACTTACTACACCCCGTAGTAGCGCACAGTCATCGTCAAGGGCGTGCCGAATAATCAAGCCAGGTGACGCTCCCAGAGGGGAACGATCCTCGCGAGGGGCGGTAAGTATTGGGCCAGGTGACGCTGTTCGAAAATGGTGGAGCTGACAAAGATGACGGTCTCGCGTCTTGTCCGCTCTTCGTTCTCTCTCATTCTTGGAGGCTGTGTACTCCTCCTCCTCCTCCTCCTCCTCCTCCTCCTTCTCCCCTTCCTTTGCCTCCTTGTCTCCTCTGCCCGCTTCTCCTGCGCCCTCCACAATTATTTAATATGAATACTACTCTCCCTCTTCCCCTGATGACGGTTTGAAAGTGTTAGCCCCCCCCCCCGCGTACTGTTTTTTACACACAAGATTCCCCGGAGTTGGGTTTTCGCTTGCATTTGTTTCCCAAATGCTGCTCTCGCTGAGGCGCCGGCCTCATTTTCGGGCCCCGCTCGTTCCGAATCGTGCTCCCGCTGCAGCGCTGGCCTCATTTCCGTGCTTCCGCTCGTTCCGAATCGTGCTCCCGCTGCAGCGCTGGCCTCATTTCCGCGCTTCCGCTCGTTCCGACTCGTGCTCCCGCTGCAGCGCTGGCGTCATTTCCTGCGCCATGCCACGGCATGCAATGCAATGCTAGGTTGATACTACGCTTTGCGGTGCTCTTCTACGCCATGCCATGCCGTGCTCTACAATGCATCGCGTACCCTTTTCGGGATCATTGCCCTGCTTGACATCCGACTGTGCGAGTAGAGAGGGGATCTACGCCATGGTAAGGGATGGGAGGGAGGGGTAGGATGTCAGATATGACGCGAGCGCACCTAGCTTGTTCCTCTCCCCCTCCTCCTCCTCCTCCTCCTCCTCCTCGTCCTCCTTCTCCCCTTCCTTTGTTTCCTTGTCTCCTCTGCCTGCTTCTCCTGCGCCCTCCTCCCCCTCCCCCTCCCCCTCGTCCTCCTCCTTCTCCTCCTCCTTCTCCCCTTCCTTTCCTCCTCCTCCTCCTCCTTCTCCCCGTCCTTTGCCTCCTTGTCTCCTCTGCCTGCTTCTCCTGCGCCCTCCCCCCCCTTCCCCTCCTCCTCCTCCTCCTCTTCCTCCTCCTCCTTCTCCCCGAAAGAGCGTCGACTCGGCTTGGGAGCTGCGCGTGGCAGCCAAACTCTGAAAGCATGGAGGAGGGAATGGGAAGGAACGACGGGACGGAAGGGGAGAGACGGAAGGAGGAGAGGACACGGAGGGGAGAGAGGATTTTTTCCCCCAGTCGCGCGGACGCGGTCAAATTCCTTCCAGTCGCGCGCCGCCCGTCGACGCGACAAACGCCGGCCAATTGGGCCGCCATGCGCAGAGAGCGCGTTAGAACATTACTGAAGTCCAACAGGCGACAAGCCAAACGCATGCCAGCCAGTCAGGTTGTGCAGGTTGCTTGCGCGGAGCAGGTACGGAGGTAGAGGTATGGATGTATGGGGGAATGATGCTATGGGCGCGCGCGGGCATGGATGAAGGGCCGCATGGATGCGTGGAGTCTGAGAGCGTGGGACTATGGATATATTGATGTATGGTGTTACATGGTCAAGGACATCTGGAGGCATGGAACTATATATATATATATACATATGATCGCGGGCTCCGGGTCCTCGGCACCCCCCCGCCCCCCAAGATGGGATGGGTCCCAGGGTCATCGGGCCCCCCCCAGATGGGATGGGGGCGAGGGAGGACGAGGAGGAAGTGGAGGAGGAGGAGGAGGAGAAGGAGGAGGAGGAGGAGGAGGAGGACGACGGCAATGACGACAGCAGTGACGACGACGGCTACGACGACGGCGACCACGACGACGACGACGACGACGACAACGACGACGACACCGACAACGACGACAAAGACGACGACGACAACGACGACGACGTCGACGTCGTCGGCAGCTGTCAACATGACGCCAATCCCAGCCACACGCCGCACCCACTCCGCACCCACAGGGGGGGAGGGAGGGGGGGAGGAGGACCATGGCGTCACCCCGCACACACCCACAGCAACACACCACACCGACACCACATCCACAGGGGGGGGGGAGCCACCACGCCACGCCCACGCCCACAGGGGGGGGGGGGCATCGCGCGGGGTGGGGGGGCCGATGGCATTAGCATTGGGGGGGGCTCGTGGGCGTGTGCGGGGTGACGCCATGGTCCTCCTCCCCCCCTCCCTCCCCCCCTGTGGGTGTGGTGTGGGTGCGGCGTGTGGCTGGGATTGTGGCGTCGTGTTGACAGACGTCGTCGCCGCCGCCGCTGGTGGTGCCGTCGACGTCGTCGTCGTTGTCGTCGTCGTCGTTGTCGTCGTCGTCGTCGTCGGTGTCGTCGTCGTCGTCGTCGTCGTCGTCGTCGTTGTCGTCGTCGTCGTCGTCGTAGTCGTCGTCGTCGTCGTCATAGCCGTCGTCGTCGTCGTCCTCCTCCTCCTCCTCCTCCTCCTCCTCGTCCTCGTCCTCCTCCTCCTCCTCCTGCTGCTCCTCTTCCTCCCCCACCCCATCCCATCTGGGGGGGGGAGGCCGTGGGCCCATCTGGGGATGGGGGGGGGAAGGAGGAGGGAGGAGGAGAGGAGGAGAAGAGGGGGAGGAGGAGGAGGAGGAGGAAGGAGGAGGAGGCGGAGGAGGAGGAGGAGGAGGAGGAGGAGGAGGAGGAGGAGGAGGAGGACAATGACGACGGCAATGACGACGGCAATGACGACGACGACGACGACGACGACGACGACGACGACGACGACGACGACGACGACGACGACGACACCGACACCGACAACGACGACGACGACGACGACGACGACGACGACGACAACGACGACGACGACGACGTCGACGGCACCACCAGCGGCGGCGGCCACGACGTCGAGCACCGGAGCTGTCAACATGACGCCAATCCCAGCCACACGCCGCACCCACACCGCACCCACAGGGGGGGAGGGAAGGGGGGAGGAGGGCCATGGCGTCACCCCGCACACACCCACAGCAACACACCACACCCACACGCCACGCCCACGCCCACAGGGGGAGGGGGGGGGGCATCGCGCGGAAGGGGGGGGGCCCGACGGCATTAGCATTGGGGGGGGGGCAAACCCTCGACCATATATACTATTGTAGTGGCCTCCGGCCAGTGCCGCCGATCCGGGGCGCTCTGGATGATGAAGATGATGATGATGATGATGATGATGATGATGATGATGATGATGATGATGATGATGATGATGATGATGATGATGATGATGATGCTGATGATGATGATGATGATTGATGGTGATGATGATGATGATGGATGATGATGATGATGATGATGATGATGATGATGCTGATGATGACGATGATGCATGATGCTGATGCTGATGCTGATGATGATGATGATGATGATGATGATGATGATGATGATGATGATGATGATGATGATGATGATGATGATGATGATGATGATGATGATGATGATGATGGCGCCGACGGTCCCAGGTTCCCGGTTCCGCGCTCGTCCCGGGTCCCGCGTCCGCGCTCGTCCCAGGCCCCGGGTCCTGCGATGGTCCCGGCGGGGATCGCGCCGGTTCCAGGTCCCGGGTCCTGCGCCCGGCCGGGTCCCGGGTCCCACGGCGGTCCCGGCCGCGTCCCAGGTTCCGCTCCGGTCCCGGGTCGCGGGTCCCGGGTCTCGCGCCGGTCGGGTCCAGGGACGGTCCCGGGTGCCGGGCTCCGGGTCCCGCGCCGGTCCCGGGTCTCGGGTCCCGCGCCGGTCCCGGTTGGCGGGTCCCGGGTCCGGCGCTCGTGCTGGGTTCGGGGTTGCGGGTTCCGCGCCAGTCCCGGGTCCCGGGTCCCGGGTCCGGAGTCCCGGGTCTCGGGTCCCGCGCCGGTCCTGGGTCCCGCGCCGCGGTCCCGGGTTCCGGGTGCCGGGTCCCGCGCCGGTCCCGGGTCCCGGGTCCCGCGCTGCCCTGGTAGACAGCCGGAAACAAGAATAGACACTTTTAGAAATTCTGAACTTCCCGTTGAGGCGCCGTGCACACAGTATCTATTAGTATCTATGTTTTAGAAATAGACGCTTTTAGAAATTATCGTGCTCCCGCTGAGGCCCGGTGGTCATAATATCTAAAAGTATCTATTTCGGACAGTGTCTAAAAATATCCCGGCAAAGCAACCTAACAGCGATGTGTAGAAGCATATATGGAAACACTCCCCTTAATATCCAGATGAGAATCCAGTTGTAGAATTCTCCTGTTTTCGCAGTCGCAGTCGCATTCGCGATGACAGTCGCATTGGCAACGGCAGTCACAGTCACAGCCTCAGCCTCAGCCTGCCTCAGTATCAGCCTGCCTCAGCCTCAGCCTCAGCCTGCCTCAGCCTCAGCCTCAGCCTGCCTCAGCGTCTGCCTCAGCCTCAGCGTCTGCCTTCAGCCTCGGCCTCAGCCTCAGCCTGCCTCAGCCTCAGCCTGCATCAGCCTCAGCCTCAGCCTCAGCCTCAGCCTCAGCCTGCCTCCGGATCAGCCTGCCTCAGCCTCAGCCTCAGCCTGCCTCAGCCTCAGCCTCAGCCTGCCTCAGCCTCAGCCTCAGCCTGCCTCAGCATCAGCCTGCCTCAGCCTCAGCCTCAGCCTGCCTCAGCCTCAGCCTCAGCCTGCTTCAGCCTCAGCCTCAGTCTGCCTTTAGCCTCGGCCTCAGCCTCAGCCAGCCTCAGCCTCAGCCTGCATCAGCCTCAGCCTCAGCCTTCAGCCTGCCTCAGCATCAGCCTGCATCAGCCTCAGCCTCAGCCTCAGCCTCAGCCTCAGCCTGCCTCCGGATCAGCCTGCCTCAGCCTCAGCCTCAGCCTGCCTCAGCCTCAGCCTCAGCCTGCCTGCCTCAGCCAGCCTGCCTCAGCCTCAGCATCAGCCTGCCTCGGCCTCAGCCTCAGCCCGCTTCAGCCTCAGCCTCAGTCTGCCTTTAGCCTCGGCCTCAGCCTCAGCCAGCCTCAGCCTCAGCCTGCATCAGCCTCAGCCTCAGCTTCAGCCTGCCTCAGCATCAGCCTGCCTCAGCGTCTGCCTCAGCCTGCCTCAGCCTCAGCCTCAGCCACAGCCTCATCCTCAGCCTCAGCCTCAGCCTCAGCCTCAGCCTCAGCCTCAGCCTGCCTCAGCCTCAGCCTGCATGAGCCTCAGCCTCAGCCTGCCTCAGCCTCAGCCTCGGCCTCAGCCACAGCCTGCCGCAGCCTCAGCCTCAGCCTGCCTCGGCATCTGCCTCAGCCTGCCTCATCCTCAGCCTCAGCCTCAGCCTCAGCCTCAGCCTCAGCCTCAGCCTCAGCCTCAGCCTCAGCCTGCCTCAGCCCGCCTCAGCCTCAGCCTGCCTCAGCCTCAGCCTGCCTCAGCCTCAGCCTCAGTCTGCCTCAGTATCAGCTTGCCTAAGCCTCAGCCTCAGCCTGCCTCAGCCTCAGCCTCAGCCTGCTTCAGCCTCAGCCTCAGCCTGCCTTCAGCCTCAACCTTAGCCTCAGCCTCAACCTCAGCCTGCATCAGCCTCAGCCTCAGCCTCAGCCTGCCTCAGCATCAGCCTGCCTCAGCGTCTGCCTCAGCCTGCCTCAACCTCAGCCTCAGCCTCAACCTCAGCCTCAGCCTCAGCCTGCCTCAGCCTCAGCCTGCCTCAGCCTCAGCCTCAGCGTGCCTCAGCAGCAGCCTGCCTCAGCCTCCGTTGGCTCCGGGCATTCAATGTGGCCCGGGAATGGAGTTCTGGGAACTCGAAGAACACGAAGTGGCCTACGGTTGGCTCCGGGCATTCAAAATGTGGCCCGGGAATGGTGTTCTGGGAACTCGAAGAGCACGAAGTGGCCTACACAGTTGGCTCCGGGCATTCAAAATGTGGCCCGGGAATGGTGTTCTGGGAACTCGAAGAGCACGAAGTGGCCTACAGTTGGCTCCGGGCATTCAAAATGTGGCCCGGGAATGGTGTTCTGGGATGTCGAAGAGCACGAAGTGGCCTACAGTTGGCTCCGGGCATTCAAAATGTAGCCCGGGAATGGAGTTCTGGGAACTCGAAGAGCACGAAGTGGCTTACAGTTGGTTCCGGGCATCCAAAATGTAGCCCGGGAATGGAGTTCTAGCAGCGCCAAGAGCGATTTTGCGAGGATGTCCGAAGCGATTTGGGCTTCGACGGCAGCCGCCCCGGGTCCCGCCCGGACCCCCTTGTGGGGTCATCTGTTGTTTTTTTTTGAGGCCATTAGAAACCTATCAGTCTTCGCTGTTAGGTAATGAGTGCGTTGAAGATTGGGATCTCCTCTTGACGCCCTGAGGGGCGAGGAATTGTTGGCAATCTCTCTTGAGGCCTTGTGGGGGGATAGAATTTCTGGGATCTCCTCTTGAGGCCCTTAGGGTAGTTCGAATTTATTGGTGCCGTTGGGGTCTTGCAAAATCTCTGGGCCCACCCATCAAGAGCTGGTAGGCCATCTGGGGAGAACTCGACAGGCTCTTGGCGCCCTCGCTCGCTGAAAATGCATTAATCTTCGCATTGCTTCGAGGGAATGGGCGACTTCCGACATCCGTGAGTTCGTCTAGAATTGGTTGCGGTTATCTTCGCTCTGCTTCCTATCCGCCCTCTGGATGTTCCATCGGCTACAACGGCCCTTGTTCTTCCATCATTGCCCAATTCCATTCCCGCCACGGCTCCAGCCCGACCTGCAACAGGCGCGCGAGGTGGAACGGCCAGCCCGCAGCTGAACCAGCCCGCCTGAGTGCGATGAGCGGCTTCGCGGCGCAGCCGTTCAAGGACTTCTGGGCCGACAAGGTTTTCCCCATCATCGAGACTGACTTCAAGCGGCTTCTCAAGACCATTCCGAAACGCGTCGCCGAGAGGGCCGAGAAGCCGAAGAGGGAGAAGCCAGACAAGTCGCAGGAGGACCAGTCGAAGAAGATGTTGAAGAAGGACAGCAAGGAGAGAACTCCATTGCAGGAGAAGCTTTCCAGGATCATCGAAGAGTGTAACCAGAAGGGCGAGCGCAGGAATGCCTATCTCAACCTGGCGTATATGGCGCCCATCGACAACAGTTGCCTGAAGGAGAATATCACGGTGGGCAAGGTGGATAACGTGGCTGCGGGCATGTTCATGTCGAACGTGCCGACAGACGACGCGGCTGAAACAGCGAACGACTCTCTTGAGGGCGCTGGCGACGTCGAGTGCACCGCCCAGGGTAACCCACAGCGGTGCATCGTGGAGACGCTAAGCCAGGTCAAGGGTGGCAGGCCTTGGAACATCCCGAAGCAGGTTGAGAAAGGGTGCGAGATCCCCATCATGATCACCAACGTGAACCAGACCGCTGTGCCCGAGATCGGCAAGTTCAAGCGTTTGGGCAGTGACGTCGTGGTCAACGCTGTCTGGCTGGCCTACTTACTACTGGGCGAAAGAGCAAGGCAACAGGCAGGCCGTACAAGCGGTGGAGGACTTGATTCTGGATTGGCCCTTCGATTTCGCGCTGATCCCGGGGCGCGCGGCTGAGGAGATCGAGGAGAACAAGTTCAAGTGGTCTGTCAACCAGAGAGCCCGCCACGAGCGCCTGCGCGATTTCCTCGGTATCGAGAACCAGAACCTCATGCGCATCGAAGCACGTGCGGCGGCAATCTTGAAGAGCGGCGGGCCAGGTGGCGGGAACCCCATCGGCAGAGAAGGTGCAGGCGTGGTTGGAGAAAAACATACAGTGGGGACTTATGCACTGCCCCAGCCTGAGGACCGTCAAGACGCACATGATCAACTGGCTCGCTCTCGAAAAGTGCCCAGGGGCATTGCTGCTTTTGGATGCCGCCGTGAACCGTTGGGGGCGAGACAATCTGCTGGACAAGCCCACGCAGCTTGGGATGATCACCGCGAAGACGGACGCTACCTCGCTGGGGCACGTCTTGGAAAGCCTGTACACGCGAATGTGGCGGAAGAGCGTGAAGGACCCGTACAGCGCCTCCACCATCGGCCAGGCAGTGGCCGAGATCTTGTGGGCGAAGAAGTACGTGGCGAACTTTCTGAAACATTACCCAGACTTGTTCAAATGGAGCACTGGCTGCAACAGCGCTGAAACACCAGACACACAGGAGAACGCCGCCGAGAGAAAAGTCATGGCCATGGCGAGGCAATACCTCGATTCGCCGCTCAAGTTTTTCGAGAAGACTGAGGGGCCTGACAAGGACCCGACCTGGGTGCAGTCACTGCCGGCCGACGCGCTGCGCCTGGCGATGAGACGCTTCCTCGAAATAGGCAAGGAATTCTACAAGCAGGAGATCTCTGGCGCCCTCACCCAGCCGTACGCCGAGCGCTACAACATGGACAAGTTCCACAGGAGCGTGCGAGTGAACAAGAGGTTCTTCGAGAAGTTCCAGATTGCGCACGACTCCCTCGCGGGAAACCCCCAGGAACCGTTAGAGGAAAAGCCTGCAGACAGCGACACGGTCGGTGCTGCAACAGCGGGCGGTGCTGGAACAGCGGAGGCGGCCTCCGATGACAAGAAGAAGATCGACGTCTCCCCGAGCGACGTGAATAACTTCAAGGCGCTGTGCGAGCAGCAGTGCTCTACCGTGCTGGATACGCGGGTCGTCATGATCACGGCGGAGGGCAGCGCCATGGATATCAACGCTTCGGTTACTAAAACACGCCTATACCAGAACCTCGCAGAGAATGCATCAGTGATGGGCTTCTACGATGCCAAGAATGCGAAGTTGTGCTGCGTCTTCGAGGGGCAAGGCCTCGCGCGCCGTGAGCCCGCGCTGGACGAGCAGGATTTCACACGCTACCTGAAGTCCTTAGAACCGCTGATGGTCGGTGGACGGGACGTGCTGTGGGTGCTGACGGGCCGCGCGCAGTCGAACCTCCCGAAGATCCAGAAGATCCTCGCCGCAAACAAGTTCCGCACGGTCACATGCCACCTCGCCTACAACACGAAGCAGATGCAGCAGTGCGGCCACTTCCAGAGGCAGCGAGGCCTGGCGAACTCGCGCTCGCACGAGGTCATGCTGCTCTGCTACAAGGGGAGGAAGCCGAAGCACATTGCCAAGATCAGGCAATTCGTGGACGCGGGCAGCCCCCTCTTCAAAGTAGTGATGAGGAACGTGCCTGCCCTGCCGCAGAAGAGCCACGCCCTCGTGCCCAAGCAGGTTCGGGAGACCAGCTTGGCCAGCATGGTCGGCCAGTGCGTCACCGAGGTGGAGGCCGACGAGCGAGAGAAGCTGGGGTACTGCCACCCTCTCCAGGAGGGCGAGGGCGCTGATTGTGGCGCCGAGGCGCGCGACGAAGCTGCAACAGCCGTCCGCCCCGAGAAGGCCCTCGTGACTGCGGCCGTGAAGAAGCGGAAGCACTACCGCCAGCTCGCGGGAACGGAGGTGCCGTGGTCCCCGCGCGACAGCGACAGCGAGCTCATCAAGGAGTTCTGCCACGAGGCGGGGAAGCCCAGGTGGGTGTACTTCGGTACGCCTGCGGGCGGCGCAGGCATGCACGGCTGCGTCGAGAGCGGGTGCAGTGTGTTGGCTTTGACTTTCGACGACCGCCACGCGAAGGTGCTCAAGCCGTTTCTCGTGGAGCGCGCCGTCGAGGCCATGCTCGGGAGCAGCACCATGGTGTTCGTGAACGAGGACCTGCTTGCACGCTCTGTGCAGTTGCGCCTGACAAAGGAGGACCCGAAGGAGGACCCGAAGGATGGGAAGAAGGAGGACGACAGCAAGAAGGAGGGCAAGAAGGAGGACAAGAAGAAGGACAAGAAGGATACTAAGAAGAAATACAATAAGGATGACAAGAAGAAGGGTAAGAAGGGTAAGAAGCGCGACGCCGACGCGTCCTCGACCTCAGACTCCTCGTCCTCAGACGACTCCTCGGCCTCTAAGAAGAAGAAGAAGAAGCCGGAGACAGGCTGAAACAGAGCACAGGCTTGCGCACAGGCTGCAACAGAATTCGACAGCTCCGACGCAGGAGCCAGCCCGCACGCTCCTGTTCCCGTGCGTGGAGCTGCCACTTGTTTGATTTTGGATTGCAGCAGTGGCGCGCTGGCGGCGTCGCCTCCGTTCTCGTATTGGGACGCGCGCCACATTCTGGCCTGTGCAGTACACGGCACCTTGCGTACAGATAGGAACATAGTCCTCCGTCCTCCCTTCGTCGCCATCCGTCGCACTTGGCCCGCGGCGCAGGCAAGGCGCAGAGTCAGGATGCTTACCTTTCCAAAGGGTACCCCTGTTGCATCCTGCGCTTTCCGTTCCGAAGCTGGGGAGCTGGATAAACAACAGTTACCATGCCGCCAAGGCCCTTGCATCCTTACGGCGCTCTGTAGGGGCGGGCCAGGATGGGGGCGCAGCAGGGTAGGGAAGACACGGGAAGCAACGCTCCGAGGAGCGGCCGCAGGGGGGGGGGGGGCGGAGGAGGGGCCCGCAGGCGTCTCGGTTCATTGAAACTTAGCGGGCCCGCAGGGACGACACTGCCGTCAGCGGGCCTCCGCGGCGACGGCTGCCTCGGGCGGCAGCGGTCGCGACAGGAACAAGGTTCTCTTTTATAAGTGGGGCTGTTACCTGCAGGGCGACGGGTCGAACGACGACAATATCAACAATAAGCTGAGGGAGACCTGCAGCAATAGCATGGCCAGGGTGGCAAACGGGGCCCCGACCGCAAAAGTGACGCTGGAGAAGGTAACGAAGAACAAATGTGTGTTGACGTGGCCAAAGCCAGTTTCGCATGACACCTGCACGCGGCTCCTCAAGATTGCGCTGGGCGCCAATTGGGAAGACTATGTGAGCAAGCATGCGGGGGTGCCAGGGCGCGCGAAATGGGCTGGAACAGCTAACGCTGCAGAAGATGAGCCAGTTGTCGCCGAGGGCCACGGTGTCGCAGGAGAAACCCTAGAGGACGCGCTGGGGAAGGTGCCCGTTCCCGCCGCGGACGGGGTATCGGAGCCTACGCCACCGACAGCTGCTCGTCGCGGGTCTGCTGGTCCGAGAGCGGTGTCCCACGACGAGGGTCGCGTGAATCTACTTGCACTGAAGCTCGACGCGGTCGGGCACGCGTGCGAAAACAAACAGAAGGGCAAGTGCGAGGACGTGCCGCTCGAGTACGACGTGCAGCGGGAAGGATGGGGAGCTCGGCCAGGGCTCTTTCGGCAAGGTCTACTTGGGCACGCGACAGGGCGACAAGACTGGCCTTGCGATCAAGATGCTGCGGGGCGGCCCCAGCGATGCGCAGAAGGGGTGCAATACGGATGCCGTCGGAGGGGCTCTGGATGAGGTCATGCGCCACGGTGCTGTGGACACGCACCCGCGTCTCGTTCGCTTACTCGACGTGGGCCTTTTCAGGAGGTTGCGCCCAGGAGCTGCAACAGCCCCGAAGAAAGCACACCGAGAACTGCAACAGTCAGTACCAAGGATAGGTTGGAAATGGACGGAGCACATCGGCCTCGTATACGAGTTGTTCGAGATCGATGTCCGCCAATTCCTCAATAAGTCCTCCTTCACGCAGACAGGGATGCGCCACGTCCTGAACAGCGTTCTCGAAAGGCTCCAGTACATGCACGACAGGGGGCCTCATTCAATGCGACATCAAGCCCGCGAACATCCTGATGCGAGGATCGCCGCAGACGCGCGGCTGCTTCGAGAAGCAGGCACCTGTATCACGTGAGCTCGGCGAATGGGATCCCGTCGCGCCGTGCCCAAAGAGCAAGCTGCAGTTCGACTGGCAGACCCCGAGTTCCTTCGAGGCGCTCGTCGTCGACGTCGTCGTCGCCGTCGTCGTCGCCGTCGTCGTCGTCCTCCTCATCGTCCTCCTCGTCCTCGTCGTCCTCGTCGTCCTCGCCGTCCTCGTCGTCCTCGTCGTCCTCGTCGTCGTCCTCCTCGTCCTCGTCGTCGTCGTCGTCGTCCTCGTCATCCTCGTCATCCTCGTCGTCCTCGTCGTCGTCCTTCTCGTCCTCGTCGTCGTCGTCCTCGTCGTCCTCGTCATCATCGTCATCCTCGTCATTCTCGTCGTCGTCGTCGTCATCCTCGTCATCATCGTCGTTCCTTCGACTAAGATCCCGAGTGGTCAGGGCTCACATGGAGCTCTAACATGGCATGTTAGAGGTCCCAGGGAGCCCTAACATAGCATGTTAGAGCTCCAAGGGAGCTCTAACATGCCATGTTAGAGCTCCAAGGAGCTCCCAGGGAGCTCTAACGTGCTATGTTAGAGCTCCCTGGGAGCTCTAACGTAGTATGTTAGAGCTCCCCTCTCCTCCATCCGCCCCTCTCCGCAGGTGGTGCTCGCCGACCTCGGCTGTGTGGAGATGGCGGATCCCCACGGCAGGTTGAAGAGGAAACTGCGCTACCGCCCGACCTGCGATGACCTCGGAGTATGGGCGCCCGCTTACAGAGCGGTAGACGTTTTCTTGGGGAACCAGCGCTACTCAGAGGACCTGGACATGTGGTCCATCGGGTGCCTGATGGCGGAGTTGTACACGCGCAAGGTGTTGTTCCAACCACCAGAGCCTTGCGGCGCGCTCGGGCATCCTCCAGGGGGGCACCCGAAAGACTTCGTGGTTTTCTGCAGGGAGGTCTCGGGGATCCCAGGCAAGGAGCCAGGATCGGGGGACTTCTACAATTACGAGGGCCAGGAACCCGCCCCGCGGCTGGACAACCTGCCTTTCTTTGAGAAGTGGTTCAAGCGGTCGGGCGAGGATTGGCTAAAGGCTGAAACAGCGAAGGCACTCGACGGCCAAGGACGCTGGCCCGTTGACGAACCTGCAGACTGCCCCCCCAGACTTGTTGAAGGGCGCCGAGAGCTGCCTGCTTTGGCACCCTGGCGCCAGAGCGACAATCAGTCGTCTAAGGGCTCGTCGCTTCCTGCAGCCGGCTGGCGCCCAGCTCGTCGCGCGCATCTCCATGGCGCAGGGAAAAAACGGCACGGGCGCGATAGCGGAGGCGGAGCTGGACCCAGACTTGCTCCGCTTCTTGCAGAGAGACCCGCGCTGGCAGAACTTGGCCGAGGAGCGCCTGGACACGGGGGCAACCGTCTCCAAATGCGTCCGAGGCCACGAGGCGGCAAAGGGCTTGAAAACAGAGGTCGCAGGCATCGTGGACGACGAAAGCCCCCCGAAGTGCCGCAGCCTCAACAAGGGCGGGAATTTGCAGATCACCCCCTCGCCCCACATGGCAGCCTTCGCGCGAGCGCTGCGGAAGAAGATGCGCCCGTGGCTGCAACAGCTGGGAGACAAAATGCGCGAGGCTGTCAAAGCCGACGGCATGCCACCTGCCATCGTCGAGCAGAACGGAAAGCCCACCATGACAGAGCACTTCGCCGACAACGCGTTCGCGTACGCATCGATCCAGCTCATGCAACCAGGCGCACGGGACGATGGTTGGCACACAGATGGCGGATGCTCCCTGTTGCACGCGGCCGTGACGATTTTCGGGACGCGCTCCGTGCAAGTGAGGATCCCAGGGGTCCTGGGAGCACATGATGGGGCGTCGCCCTCGAGCACAGCCTCCTGCGGAAGGGTCGCCACCCTCGAGCAAAAGCCTGGGTCCTTCTACATGGGCACCCTGTCCTCCCTCGAGAGCAACGTGCACCACCGCGCCTCCGCGGACTGCCAGGACTGTTTCGCGACCCACCACGAGCTGCAACAGCGCGTAGACGACAGCAGGCTGCAGGTCGCCGTCATGATCCGCTCCGACGTCTTTCGGGAGTTCAGGGCGCGCAGGATCGACGCCGCGCCTGGCCCGAAGGAGTTCTTCAACGTCGTGAACCACGTCGTGGCCGATCACCTGGCGCGGGCCCCCGTGGCGCTGCCCGACCTCGCGGAGGTGCTTGACGAAATGCGGTGGCCCGCTTCCACGGAGGCTGTGGGGCTTTCCGATTAGTATTCAGCACGGCCCGCGCAGTCCGAAATCATCATCTTCATCGCCATCATCATCGCAATCATCGGCTTCATCATCATCGTCATCATCATCATCAGCATCAACATGTTCACGCCGCCATCATCGTCATGCGGGTCTTGATTTAATCATCATCATCACTACATGATGATGGCGATGACGAGGAGATGATGATGGATATTCTGATGATGACGATGATGAGGAGATGGTGATGATGATGGCGATGACGCGGACGATGATGAATATCATGACGACGATGATGACGATGATGATGACGATGATGCAAAAACAGGTCGAGTCGGTTGAGTCCGAAAACCCCGCCCTAAATCAAGCCAGCTTAGCTGCTCTTGCACATCAGTTGCGCACAAGAGATACCCTGGCAAAAGTGACCGTTGAAGCGCGGTTTGCCGTTCGCTGCGTGCGGTGCGGCGGTAGCGGCTTGCGCGTTTGGGTGTGCGCCCCCCCTTTGCGCCCCACGACAGCCGCGCGCGAAAGCCACCCAGGCGAAGGGTCACTCGGCGTTCGGGGCGACCGCCCCGCCCGTGACGATTCGGACCCCCCCCCAGGACGATCTCGGTGAGGCGCAGCTGTTGGAACGCATCCCGAGGCAGGGTAACCTCCAGGAGTTTGCAACAAAGCGTACGAACACGACAGAAGACGTGTGAACACGTGCAGCCGACCAGAACATTCTGGAGCGCTTTGGGGGCGCCCCAGAACGCTACAGAGCGGCCGCGGCGCCCTACACATCTCGGGTGTCGTCAAATGCGTCCTTCGCTCAACCATAGCAACTTTGGCTCAAGCCCTTCAGACCACACAAGTCGCATCGAGCTATTTGTAGTACTGCACACATACGTGATAAGGTTAATCCATGGCGTTCAAGGCTATCGATGACGCCTACGGCGAATTGCTGCCGCCCCCTGCATCTTGGAAGAGTCTATGTCGCCGAGCGTTGCGGACAGAGCTCGGCCAAGCTATCGGACCACGTGTTCCCCCAGCCGTTGTGGAAACACTTCGGGGAACGTGGGGGAGAACGACGAAGAAGAGCGAGGGAGAAGAGAGGAGGAGGGGGGGTACCAGGAGGAGGAGGAGGAGGAAAACTCTTCGGAGTTTCTTTGGGTACTCTTGGGGCCTCCTGGGGGTTTCCTGGGGTCCTTTTGGATGCCTCTTGGGGGCTTCCTTGGGACTCTTGGGGGCCTTTTGAAGGCTCCTTGGGAGATTCTTTGACCGTCTGAGGGCGTTTCTGGCCCGTCTGACGACGCCGGAAGCCGTCTAGGTGGCCTCTCTGGGCCGACTCGGGGCCCTCTTGGGGCGCTTCAGGAGCGTCCTGGAGACCATCTTGGACGGCTTGGAGATCTTGGGGCAGTCTTTGGGACCTATTGGGCCATGGGGGGACCATCTCGGGGGCCTCTTGGGCGCTCTTGGGGCCATTTGGGTGGCCTCAGGGACCGTCTTGGGCCGTCGGAAGGCCGAATATTAGCAAACGCCCGAATCCTTTAAACAGCATCACACATATGAATGACTGTGGCATCTTCAGGCCTCCCCGGAGGGTCTTGAGGCCATCTTGGGGGCATCTCGTCCCGTCTTGGAGGCATTTTGGACCATCTTGGGCTCTCTTGAGGCCATCGTAGTCGTCTTGGAGACCATCTTGGCTGTCTTGGAGGCCACCTTGGGGCCATCTGGCGTGGGAAGACCGACGATCTGGAAACTTGATGGGTCCTTGTGGAGTGGGAAGCCGACGGGAACCCTCTCTTCCGCAGGGACCGCGCGATCGGCCGAGCACCTGATGGGAGCCTTAGCAAGGACCAGCACCTACTGAAAGTTCAGCACGCCGTGCACCCCTGTGGCAAGCCAACAGGGGACGCTGGATCTAGTGGTCTTCGGCCCATCCCGCCACCACGCCTGGGTTGTAGGTCGGAGGCCTTCCAGATACTTGTTGGGATCTCTCGGGAGGCATCTCGGAAGCTTTTTGAGAGCAGTTTTTTGGGGTGTCTTGGGACCTCTCTTGGGCCTCATGGGGGCCTCTCGGGGGCCTCCTTGGGCTCCCTGGGGACCTCTTGGGGGGCCCGCTGGCGGTCTCGGGGGTCACATCTTGGGGCGGGGGGCTCGAAATGTCAATTCGTGTTCCCCCTCTTTGGGCCCCTCCTCGGGCCGCCTTGTGGGCCTCGTGCCGTCGTCGGGCTATCTTGGTGCCCTCTTGGGGGCCGTCTTGGGTTGATTTTTGGGTCCTCGTTGCCGCCTTCGAGCGTCGGGAGCCCGAGAAAAAGGCGACAACGCTAAGTCTGGCGAAACGGTACGGAAACCAATGATCTTAGACTCCTGGGTCTTTCTTGGGCGGCCTCTTGGAGTTTTCTCTTGGGGCGTGATGGGGCTCCCTGGGCCGTCTGGCGGCGATCTTGGGCGTCTCACGGCGATCTTTGGGCGACTCGGGGGCTGCCATGAAGCGCCCAGAAGTCCGGACGGCGCGCTCTTTACATAGCATGTCAATATTCAATGCAGGGAACTCTGAGGGACCTGAGGACACTGCAACTCGTGCCTCGAGGCGCGGCTGCGGATTTCTCACCTTGTTCTATTTGCTAATTTCTTTCAGCAGCTCCAGGCTTTGACGCTGCAGGATGCCGCAGATGAGGCACTGCTCAGGCGTGCTGGTCATGGTGGTGCAGCGGAAGATGCCGACAGCCACAGTGGCATGGTAGACCTCCAGTACCTCATGGACCAACACGCCGCGTCGGAGACCGAGCTCCATGCTCGTGCGGCCGATACGTGGCGCAAGTTTGCTAGTCAGATGGCCAATAATGGATGCAGCTATCAAGGGGGCTTGCTGCCTTGCCCCAATGGCAACATCTGTTACTACACGGGGCATGGAGGTTTGAACGTGACGGCCACAGTAGAGTATCGCGGGAACATTATCAAGACAGTCTTAACCCCCGACCCAGATGCTGCAGTCGACATGCCAGAAATCGTGACGTTCATGGGGGCTGGCACCAACGATGCTCCTGCAATGTTGATGGACGTACCAGCGGAATACCGCAGAACAGCGAATCCTGTGATGCTGAAGATGTTCTTCGTGGAGGACACCGATAATGTTACTGAGCAATGCCCTCATGACAGTGAGCGCGTGGAGTCCATGGGGAACAGCTCCGCGTCGTACCAGGTTGAGAACAACACGTTCGCAGTTTCAGCGCAAAGCCCAAACACGTTCATGGGCATGGCCTTCGATTTCGACAGCGAGGCACCTGTGGGTCACACCCTTGCCTTCGAGATCCCTGCCGGGACGGAGATCGTCTGGGTGAGCCGTGAAGAGATGGTCGAGGTGCTCCAAACGCAGGAGATGCCGGCCTCCCTCGAGAGGCGCTTAGAGGCGCAGTTACGCAAAGCTTCTTTGGCCAAGGGGATGGATGGCGCGCTCACGCAGAAAGGAAGCAGGCGGCGCAGGCGGCGCAGGGCAAGGTGCACGGATGGACAGATTGGGTCCATGGCAGGAGGTGCCGCCGCCGTGGGCGTCGCTTTTCTGGTCTGCGCGTTTACTTTCATAGGCTGCTTCACGGCGTCGCCGTTCTTGATGATGGCCGGGACAACGATGGTGACAAGCGGTGCTTGCGACTGCTGGGCTAACGATAATGTTGGGCAGACCTCCTGCGCGTTGCGCTGAGGGCGGCGAGGGCTGCGAGGGCGCGGTAGCGGTCTCCAGTTGCAGTTGGCGGGCTAGCTGACGATCATGTTCCTGCAATACTGCTGGGAAAAAGGCGTCTCTGGCCCAAGGTGTCCCCAGGTAACCTCCAGGAATGGATCACGCTCGTCGCACGGGCACACGTGTCGGCAGGGCATCCCAGGTTTTTTTCCTCTGAGGCATCCTCGCCGCTCATGACCCTGACCTTGCCCTGGTGTCGAGTCCGCCGCTCGGTCGTCGTTTTTTCTGTCACCTCTTGATGTTGTTCGCCTCTCTCCTCGGCGCTTCCTGGTGGGCAGGGTTCGCGGGCCACAGCTCTTCGGAGAATTAAAGGTTCACGGCTCGAAGCTCGAAAGAGAAGGGGAAGGATGAGGAAGGGGCGTGAGAGATATGGGGCAACATCAGGAAGGCGTAGGATGCGGAGAGGTCGCCCCACGTCATATTTTGGAGCCGCCACGAGGGCGCGAAGTTACCCGTGTCTCGCGATTCACGATATCCCCCGCCCTCCTTGTCCGCGTATTCCCCCCCGGGGGCGGCGCCAGAGCGCGAAATGATGCGCGCTTCGCGCAGCGCGAAGCGCGATCTTAGCTGCTCTTGCACATCAGTTGCGCACAAGAGATACCCTAGGCAAAAGTGACCGTTGAAGCGCGGTTTGCCGTTCGCTGCGTGCGGTGCGGCGGTAGCGGCTTGCGCGCTTGGGTGTGCGCCCCCCCCCCTTGCGCCCCACGACAGCCGCGCGCGAAAGCCACCCAGGCAAAGGGTCACTCGGCGTTCGGGGCGACCGCCCCGCCCGTGACCATTCGGACCCCCCCCTGGACGATCTCGGCGAGGCGCAGCTGTTGGAACGCATCCCGCGGCAGGGTAACCTCCAAGAGTTTGCAAGAAAGCGTACGAACACGACAGAAGACGTGTGAACACGTGCAGCCGACCAGAACATTCTGGAGCGCTCTCGGGGCGCCCCAGAGCGCTACAGAGCGGCCGTGGCGCCCTACACATCTCGGGTGTCGTCAAATGCGTCCTTCGCTCAACCATAGCAACTTTGGCTCAAGCCCTTCAGACCACACAAGTCGCATCGAGACGAGCTATTTGTAGTACTGCACACATACGTGATAAGGTTAATCCATGGCGTTCAAGGCTAACGATGACGCCTACGGCGAATTGCTGCCGCCCCCTGCGTCTTGGAAGAGTCTATGTCGCCGAGCGTTGCGGACAGAGCTCGGCCAAGCTATCGGACCACGTGTTCCCCCAGCCGTTGTGGAAACACTTCGGGGAACGTGGGGGAGAACGACGAAGAAGAGCGAGGGAGAAGAGAGGAGGAGGAGGAGGAGGAGGAGGAGGAGGAAGAGGAAGAAAACTCTTGGGAGTCTCTTTGGGTACTCTTGGGGCCTCCTGGGGGCTTCCTGGGGTCCTTTTGGATGCCTCTTGGGGGCTTCCTTGGGACTCTTGGGGGCCTTTGAAGGCTCATTGGGAGATTCTTTGACCGTCTGAGGGCGTTTCTGGCCCGTCTGACGACGCCGGAAGCCGTCTAGGTGGCCTCTCTGGGCCGACTCGGGGCCCTCTTGGGGCGCTTCAGGAGCGTCCTGGAGACCATCTTGGACGGCTGGGAGATCTTGGGGCAGTCTTTGGGACCTATTGGGCCATGGGGGGACCATCTCGGGGGCCTCTTGGGCGCTCTTGGGGCCATTTGGGTGGCCTCAGGGACCGTCTTGGGCCGTCGGAAGGCCGAATATTAGCAAACGCCCGAATCCTTTAAACTGTGAGTGGAACCCGTGTAATACCCTCATATATACTCCTTATCCTTACCTCTCCTGCGCCTGGCCGTTTGGGCTCAGGTATTGAGATAGATCGATCAGACCTTGATCGGGCGGGAGGGAAAGATATCCATCTATCCCTCCTCCTCTCTACCAACGGATCAGGGGTTCTGTACCCTTGTACTTCAACCCCATACACAGGTTATCACCCCTTTAAAGCTCACCCTCACCGACTCGCCCGCGGTGACCTCGCATGCGAGCCTGATGGAGCCACTTCGGCGCATGCGCCGCAAGGGTTCCATCGGGGCTTCGCGTCCGAGCTCTCCCACGGCCCGACGGCTCGGTGACGAGTTGGAGAGCATTAGTGCGGATTGTGTTGGTGTTCCTGATACCCCCCCCCCCAGCTCCGAAGGACCCGAGGCGCGACTAGCTGTTGAACTTCGCCGCAGCGCCGCCCGCGGGGGGACAGGAGAAGGAGTAGGAACAGGAAGGAAGGAGTTTCACACGCCGACCTTCGATCCTCCCTCCCCTTCCCCGTCGGGAGCAATCCCAACCGCGTCAGGCGAAAGCCTTACTGGTCTCGATACTCCAGGGCGCTTTCGCGCTAACCGCCGATGGACCTCAGGCGCTGGGACCCCCAGCCCTGCGACCGTCCCTGTGGCGGAGCACGTAGCTACCTTCGAGGAACTCAGTAGACCAGTGTCGGCACAGCCGCAGACGCGGTACCCCAAGGTATCATCGGATGAGACACCACACACACATGGTCCGAGTCGCAGCTCGTCCGCGCGCAACCGCCGTGGAGCCCCAGGCCCATGCGGCGAAAGTAGGTCGAGCCCGCGCACTGCCTCTCAGAGGCCATGTACTCCCCGCGACAGGGGACACAGGGAAGCTGACGCTCCCCACCTCTCCATCTCAGACGACCAGCTGGCGGAGACGTCCGCCGCAGGTGACATAGCTGAGCTCAGAGGCCAGGTTGAAACCTTCGTGTCCAGCCAATATTCCGGACTACTACAGAGCGTTCAGACGAACGCCACCGATACTGCAGCCATACGCCGCGATCTTGACGGCGCCTTAGGGATCATCGATTCCAGGATCGCCGAAGATCGACGCATGATAGGAGAACTGCAGTACCAGGTTGATCGTGAGGTGTCACACTCAGGTGAACGAACGGCGACGGTCGAGAACCTGCGCAACTATCTCGCGCAGATGGAGCAACAGCTTGTGATCGTACGCGGCACAGGCGTTTCCGCAGTCAGGATTTTACATGATGAGATCCACGACCAGCTCCGCAACCGACCAACTCCAACCGAGGCCACAGACCTTGGCGACGTTCAGTCCCAGATCAATGATCTTCGATCTTATCTAGACCACACCACGGCGACGCTTCGTACCGAAGCACACACCAACTCGTCGAACCTTATTGACATGTTGCAGCGTACTGAGAGAGTCATCACTCAAAGGCTTGATGCGACCAACGCTGTCGTGCAGCCACTCGCTAACCGGATCTCTGACATAGAGCAGCGTTTTCCTGGTGTACAGGACGCCCTGGCAGAGTTGCGTGTCGGACGAGCCCAGACTGATCAGCTGGCTTCTCCTCCCACGGTTTACGATTTCGCCCGCCTCACTGACAGGTTGCAGGAGGTTGAGAAGGCGGTGGACCACACGCAGTTGGAGCTCTCCCAGGTTATTCATGAATGAGATACTGAGAAGGTACGTGTAGAGAGTTACCTCGCGCGTCTGGAAAGCGAGATGGAGGCGCAAAGCGCCCGTCTCCGAGCACGCGAGCATCGACTTGATCGGCATTCACAACGTTCTCGGGATACTGATGAGTATACACGCCAAAAGGTGGGTCAAATATAAGAAGACATGACGAGCTGGACGAATCAGCTGATCGACCACACTAACGACACCAACCTCCACCTTCGACCTACAGACGACCCGCGCAGGCCGACGGCAGCGTCCGCCGAAGCACCACAAGCTTCCGCAGGACGACAACGACGTACGTCCCCAGGAGCAGCCTCCGCGGCAGCTTCTGCACAGACACGTCATGTGTCTCCTGTGCGCACAGAACCAACCACCGACGGTGCGCCGATACCCTCACAACCATTGTCTGCGGTGTCGGTCCACACAACGACTCCTATCAAGGAGTCAGACACCGTCCGAGTACCCGTCTTGCCTAAGATCACGCAGCTGCTGGAGTGGCAGCAACGAGTGCGGAAGAACTTCGGGGCCGCCTCAGGGCGACCATCCAAAGCATACGCCTTCCTATGCGTGGCAGAGCAGCCCGAATGTACATTCGAGGATTTACAAGACAGTGGAGACTTTGAGAGCATCGATTGCAAACTCGCTACCGCTCTGAGCGACATCTTATCCTCAGACTTACGCTATCAAATCAGGCTCATCGAGACCAGAGAGCACAAAGCAGGACGCATGCTCAAAGGACGCCAAATCTACTGGCATATTCTGCAGTCCTACAAAGTGACAGGAGTTGATGACGACCTGCACGATTTCGAGCGCCTTAAAGAACTGAGGATGAGAGATGATGATTTGCAACGTTTCATTACCGATTGGGACGCCTTACTCTTGGAATGCCGAGAAGTACCCGATCCAAAGATATTGGAATCGCTATTTCGTACACAGATTCGTAGACATGCATGGATGAAACAAGACATGTACGAGTACCAGCGCATGAAGATGAGTGACCCGAATCGTACCTACGGTTGGCTCCGACAGCGTGTCCTGGACATACTGGAGATTAAACAATTGGAGAATAATCAAAACAAGCTACGGTACGAACACGAGACACGATCTCAGGTTAACGTGTGCGCTGCATGGAAGAAAGGCAATTGTCGCAACGGTGAACGGCGCAAGGCTTTACACATATTCCAGGGATTGGAAGAACAACAAACCTTCCAGAACATCAACGGCTGGTGGCAACCCCCGCCGTAGTATGTCCACTCCTGCGAATCACAAGAAGCCAGCATCGAAACCATTATGCTTCGATTTCGCCAAGCGCAACACATGTACCAGAGGTGATAAGTGCAACTTCCCACACGTCGCACAGTGCAAAGATTTCGCACAGAACAAGTGTACAAAAGGTGACAAGTGCAAATACGCTCATCTTGCACCTGGTGCAAAGACTCCTGAACGAAGCCCGAGTCGACCACGGACTTCCAGCCAGGATAGCCGTGGCCGATCACCATCCCGCGGATCAGGAAGCCAACGGTCTTCACAACGCGGGGGGTTTCGCTACGCAAGCGATTCACGACAGGGACGTGGCAACCGACGCCAATGCGACCGATCCCGTTCGACATCTAGGAGGTCCCAAGACTCTCGAAGCCAATCGAGAAGTCGTTACGACAGATCTTCGAGATCTACCTCCCGAGGACGAGACAATCGTGGCGGCGGACGCGGCAGTCCACGCGGCCGTGACAGATCATATGATAGTGACAAAGGGCGTGGCAAACGGTATCCGAGCCGCGGATCGTCCCGTGGTTCTCCCAACTTTAGACGTTCACGCCGTTCAGACCGCAGTTGCGTCATCCGTGACAAGACCCTCATGGCCAACTCCAAGGCCACAGCGACATCTACCAAGACACGTCGTCGGATACGCTTCGACGTGCGCAACGTGGACTACTACTTCCATACCATATCTGGCAGAGCCAGACTGGATCAATGGAAAGAGCTGCCGAACGAGGGTGACATCGTCAAAGTACCAGATCCATTACCACAAAGATGGTGGGATGAAAGTGCAGCTGCCTTACGAGAATGTCAAAAAGAGGCGCAACTATGGTACGACGAACTATATGACTACCGACACAACAAAGAGTCGGTGGCCACACCAACTGCGATCCGAAAGCATGATGACACTGTCAAGCAGTCATCAAAGACTGACCAGACGACAACAACGACAGAGCAAGTCGACCCTCCACGTTCGACTGCAGCATTGACAAGGTCTTGGGTTCTCGACAGTGGTTCTGCTCATCATATCCAGGGAAAACATGAACTTACGCAGACCGAGTCGGATCGCATATCTATTCGCGAAGAGCATATTCTGGAAACTGCAAATGGTGATCGTACCGTCAACGAGCACTACGACATACGGCTACCCGAGGTTGGACTGCATAGTTCAGCCCTTGCTTTACCAGACTGCCCATCATTACTATCAGTTGGAAAATTGATTGAGGTTGATGGCTTTCGACAGCTTTGGGATCCTGAGCAGGGCTACGCGCTTCAGGATCCGGGGGGCCAATGGTAAAAGATTCCAGTCAACAATCGAGTGCCAGAGTTACGACTCGACGACTTAACACGGATACCACCACCACGTTTATGCACTTCGTCAGCACCCCGCCGTCGTCAGCGAAAGCGTTCATCCGCCCGCTGTACCGACACTTGTTGGCGCTGCAAAACTACAGAGCAACCAACCACTGCAGACGAGCTTCGGCCCCACATAGGGACCTGCCCCAAGAGACCACATGTCGGAGAGGGAGGAGGAGCACGGACCATCACGGTCGAAGAACCTCCCGACACAAGCATAGACGAGCCCAACGTGGACACAACCACCGACTCGCCTACGTCTCAGACGCAGTGTTCTCCTCCACAATGCGGGGGTTAGATATAGCTCAAGCAGATAACGACATACCGACAGATACAACTACACGAACGCATTCAGACAACGATCGAGTTCTACCCAACAGACAAAAGAAACCGATCGACCCGATGCATTACATGACTCACAGTCCAAAACACCCTGACTGTGATATCTGTTCTCGTACGATGGCACAGAATGCCCCGTGTAGACGACAGCACAAACCACATCCACCGGCAGACCCCACCGACGAGGATAACGCCTACGAGGCTTTTGTCCCGAAGAAGTTCGGTGAGGCTCTAACTGCCGACCATATCGTACTGGCCGAAGACGATGCTGCGGACAAACATGGCGACAAATATGCACTTGTTGTCCTTGACAGATACACCGGCATCTTCATGGCCTACCCAGCGCTACACAAAGACGCAGCTACCACAAAGGCATCCTTTCAACAGTTCATCGCCGCGAACGATGAGGTGAAGCATATCTACACAGACAACTCTGGAGAGCTTCAGAAAGCTTGCCGCCAACTGGGATGGAGACACGACACAAGTACGCCACATCGTCCGCAGACAAATGGATTGATTGAGCGCGTTGTCAAAATTGTCATTGTCGGTACCAGAGCTGTGTTACATATGTCTGGTCTGGGACACGAATGGTGGAAAGAGGCCATGCAAGCCTTTTGCTGTGAACACAATTTTGTGCATACATCCACGGGCGTGGCTGCCCTCAGCGAAGAACGCGCAGAAAAGACAGTTCATGAAATACGATTTGGCGAAAGCTTTCCTGGGCACTGCATGCCATTCGGTGCTCGGATCTTTTGGAAATGCCTCAACCCCGAGATTAACAACGAGACTGCAAAATTTAAAGAAAATACTTGGGAAGGGTTATTCATGGGATACCACTTACACTCTGGTGGACGATGGTCAGGCGACTACCTTGTTTTGGACACGGCTACATACGCCAAGAATCCTGATGGTGACTTGTGTCATGTGCACAGAGTCAAAGACATCATCATTCCTGATGGCAAGTTCACCTACCCAGTGAAAGATGGTACTCTACGACATCACAACCCTGAGGCACACGACGAGGTGAAGGCATCCACTTCTCGTCCCTTGGGCGACAAGCCAATGCCTGATCTTCCACTTTCCTACCCTAAAGAATGGGATGGCCCATCTATGATGACAGCGGAGGACAACGCTGTTGATATTCAAACATCGGCCTCTGAGGCTGCTGCACCAGCGCCGGAGCCAGACTATTGGGAACAGCGTGGATATTGCGTCATCAGACATATCCGTACTCCAAGAAAGAAACTGTTCATCCCGACGGACGACGTCATGAACATACCTGTACCTGTTCATCAACTCGATGTGACACGAGATTTCAAAACGACTTCTACCTTTGAGGGAGAAAGCAACTTCCGAGACGTTTGGGATGGTGTTAGCGCCAACGACCACAGGGAGTTAAGTGAGCCGTGGACAGGCACGATTCAGTTCTATGAACTTCCAAAAATAACGCCAGACGGCAAGATGGTGGTTCGTGGACGCGAGACACGTATGCAGACTACTACTCGTCCTGATCACGTTCTCCCCGAGCATTGGAAAACACTTTCTCGTGGACAGCAAAAGAAAGAGATCGACTACGCCAACGACGTTAAACGAGCTCGCGAGATTCGTGATCGTGCTGCACTAAGAGTGTGGACAAGACAGGACAAACAGGTCAACAATTTCCGTACTACTACATCCGGCGGACCCACCTGGAATACTGTGGAACGACGGATTACATACGACACTGACAATGGCGACGTCATCCGCGACGAAAGCGTCAAAGGCGTGACAAACAAAGAAATACTGTATGCCAAATTACCTGGTGGGCCACGTGACATTACTACGGTACTGTACTACCGTCAACTACCACAACAGCATGATGGAGAAGAGCGTGCTTTGGTATTTGTGGATAATGAGGGAACCGACTTTGGGACGTTGAACCCGCTTATACGCAAGTTCACCCAGTCGGTAGCAATGCCAACCATGCCACGTGAGACCAACTACACGCCGGCACACAGAGATAAAATACCAGATTCGGCATGGTCACGCCCAGCACTAGTTACCAGAAACCTGAGTAAGAAAGAAGTTGCCGCAGAACCACGTGCACAAGAAGCTCTACGAAAAGAATACGAGAGATTGGAAAAGAAACAAACATGGATGTTGGAGACTGTTGCAGAAAAAGCTGATATTGAGTCACAAGCTATCCGCAATGGAACAAAGGTGCATTTCTTCAATATCTTGGAGTTATCTTCAGTCAAACATGAGGAACTTCCTCCTGATCTACGTAAATTCAAGGGCAGAGTGGTGGTTCAGGGCGATACAGGCAAAGATGAAACTGGTTTGGCCGCCATATTCGCCGACGCCGCTTCCAGTGCTTCGCATATAGAGGCTTCCAAACTTTGCGATGCTACTGCGTTATTGCCGCAATGTGCGGGAGAGCAAAGTGACGCACCCGGAGCCTACACGCAGGCATTATTATACGGCGACGGACGAATTGATCCAGTTGATACTTGGATTACTATACCTAAATGGCGACAACCGACATCATGGTCAAACTACAAGAACCCAGTGTGCCGATTGCGATTGGCACTATACGGACACCCTCTCGCAGGTGTCTTTTGGGAACGAAAATGCCGCACATGCTTGGAAAGCGTCGGTTTCGAGCCCATTTCAGGATGGGAGTGCGTATGGAGACACAACAAACTGGGACTGATACTTTCAGTATATGTGGACGATTTTAAATTGGCCGGCCCAGTTCATAATTTACAGGCTGGCTGGGATTATATTCGCAAAAGCGGTATTGATTTGGATCCACCTACTCCATACTCACAATATTTGGGTTGTGGACAACAAGCATATGATGTACCGCAGAACATCTTCGACAAAAGAATGTCCACAATACGCCCTATGCTACCTGCACACAATGAGAAATATTACAATACGGCCAAACACGTTCGTGGCATTCGACATGATATGCTTGGTTTTACAGATCAGTGCATTGAGCGATACCTGGAATGCGCATCCAAGCGCGCCCAGGGGACAGGGTCACGTCGGAAACGATCCGACTCGCCGAGGGCTTCGCGATCCAAATCTCCAACATCCTCCGGGTCGGTCGCCAGACCTACTAGTGTGCTCAACGCACGGCCACGATCATCCAGTCCAGCAAAATCGGTCGACACGACATCTACCACTACCATACCCGCCACATACCATGACCTACCCGACGCAGAGACCCCTGGCATCGAGGACACCTCCTTTACTGAGTCCGACTATTCAGACGAGGGCATCCTCGGCCAGGACGCGGCAAGTGTTCTAATGAAGATCCTGTATTTGGCACGTTGCTGTCGTTTCGATCTTCTACATCCGGTATGTATGTTGGCCAGAGAGATTACCAAATGGAATACTACATGTGACAGACGTCTACATCGGTTGATATGCTACATCAAAACGACGCGTACACATTGCTTACACGGATGGATAGGCGACTCGTCAGACAAGTTATCCATCATGCTCTTTACTGACGCCTCGTTCGCTGATTGCATTACATCATCCAAATCCACTACCGGTGTTTTTGCTGCGCTTGTTGGACCTAATACATTCTTTCCTATCAACGCTGTATGTAAGAAACAAACGGCTGTTTCACATTCATCTACTGAATCTGAGATTGTTGCTCTCGATTCCGCACTACGACTGGAAGGGTTACCACTACTATCATTCTGGGAAGCCGTGGTGGGAGTTGCCAAAACATGCAAAGAGAAGAATGCACGCCTGAGCTGCCATCGACACGTCGACCCGGCGATGTGCCCCACATTGGCAGCCAAAAAGAAGCGTAAACCATCGCCTCGCAAGGCGCCCCCTACACGGGGATCTTCTCCTAGCCGTAGGCAACTACCGCTAAATACGGAATTACCTACGCCTCCAAAGAGACGTACAATATCCCGTCAAGGTACAGTACTACACGTGGATCCAGAGCCAGCTCCAGAGATCAGTGCTCCCAACGTACGTCTTATCGTCCTGGGGGATAACCAGGCCGTCATCAAAATTGTCCAAAAGGGACGTACACCAGCACTTCGTCATCTTCATCGTACTCATCGTATCAATCTGGATTGGATATGCGAAACATGCCAACTCGAACATATCGAGCTCAAATACGTAGGAACAAAAGAGCAGATCGCATATATGATGACCAAACATTTCGAGACAAAGAAAGCACACCTTTGGAAGGATCTCTTGGAACACTCGCTTATACTTCCCGTTACTCCGATACAATGTCCTCCGATACGAGGGCCTCGGAGGCCCGACGGTTTACCTCACGAAGCGGAACCTCCTAAACTAAATGGATGCCCAGACATATGCAAGATATTGCTGACGGAAAAAGAAAGATGGGGCGAGGTAGGATCAGAATGCGGATTTCAGTGTGTTGGGCAAGCTAATCACGAGGGACTTTGTGCATGCATGTACCACATTGGCGTACCAGCCGCAGATATTGCGTCGCGCACACCTCGTTCACGCGCACGTTCACCGCACGGTAGACATCCCCGCCATCCCCCCTCGCCTCCACGAGATGCAGAGAGAGTTCGGACATTGATTATTCGTTCATACCGCAGCAATTTTACGACTCGAGCTGCAAAGTTTACAAGCATCCTGTTCGCCGCTTGCGAGGCGAAAATAAGTGAGATCGGTTCTAATCCCGACCCCCCCATCCACGAGATGGATCAGGCACAGCCGCTCAACCTAGTCGGCTGGCCCATCGGCTACGACACGGAGTACGACCCGAACGCCAGGGACGACGACCGCGTGGGCTTCGCGTACCACGCTCAAACTGGTCGTCCTCGTGATCCCGAAGATGGTTACATATACATACATCAACGGCGTGCTGATCGAAGCGGAGAGTTCGATCTTCGTGTACCCGACGAATCCTCTATTCGAGAACTTGCCCGCTTCGCGTCCGTCGAGACTAAGAAATGGGCCAATACCGAGAGTGGATCCGTCGGCGGCAACGCCAACTACGAGTACAACACGTTCACAGCTACGCCGTGGCTATCATTCATGAGTGCTATGTGTATGATTTCCAGCCTTTTCAATCGTAATCCCTCAGTACAAGAAAGTGTTCGTGGACTACATGATCATTTGAACGCGGTGATCCCAGGATCGCACCGCAAGTGTCCACCAGAAAACTTTACGATACTGATCCTGAAAACGGAGTGGATGATGATTCACAACGATTGGTCCAAAATTGGCAGTGCAGTACTGGGACAATACACCGACGACAGCGTTGGGGATACACAAAGATACTACAACAATGGTCTGTGTGCACCATCCGATGTATACCAGAATGGATTGCATCGGATACATCTGGACATATCGGCCATATCGTTGAAGATAATTTGGTCACCAACATGAGAGCATTTTCCGACCTTAACCAAACAAACAAATTCCGCCGCAAGCTTACTACATGGCTGACTGCGCGCGGAGGCGTTGGAAGTATCGGATCAAATCCAAGACGGTGGCAACACCATCCGACCATCCGAATGGTTGGGTGGCGATATTGGACGATCCACAAGATACGGAACGTACCTATCGTTGGACACCATACAACGAGGGCAACGACTTCTTCGGCGAAGCCGCTGACCAGATTGGCTCGAATAGCCCTGGCCTTACTCCTGGTAATGATGTTGACCCATTTGAGCTGGACCACGCAAAATACAGTGCTTTCTGTGGTGGTCGCTTGGTTTCTACCCTACTTTCAGATAGTGGGTGGCACTCCCTCATACAAGAGGACTTGGGACTACTGTTGCATCATGCGTTTGGGCCATCGGGTCACGCGTACAAATGGACCAACTTGTATACTGACTCAACATGGATCATGCAGCCCAAGAAAGGGGCCAAGAGTGCAAAATACAAGAAGTATCCTACTTTCGGCATCGACGAGCTCAACGCTGCCCAGAAGAGAATCGACCTCGCCAATGCATCAAATACTGTTCTTGTACCGCTATTTATGCCGTGCCTCAACCGCGCGGAATACATGGGCGGAGCTACTCTTGAGCATTTGTCGGCCATTATCCGCGACGACATCATGATGTGGGCATTTTCCTTTGGCAATTATAGGGAATGGCTCAGACAGAATGACACGCCGATCGGTCAAGACTGCGTTCTCTTGCCTGAAGCTGGTTATGAAGACATACGCTATGGTATGGAAGAACTACGCAAACAACGTTTCGAGAAAGAAGATAGCCGTACCAACGCTATTCTCAACAATCAGTCTGAGAACACTCTCGAGCAGCGCAATATGATCAGGAAGATCCGCGAAGCCAGAGGCCTCATGTTTCAAAGTGACAACGCTTCTGTCAAGAAGTGGCGCGAGTTGAATGAGACTATCTGGGATTACTGGGCCAACGATTTCCCATCATACGTGAAACAAAGACACTATTGCAGGGGACTTAATGCCATGGTAGTATGGAGCGCGAACGACATCGCATGTGCCAATCATGGACAAAACACCATCGACATGCGCCGACATCAGAATCGTGCTCCTACTAACGTATACGAGCTCCAAAAGATGGAATGTGAGGGCGGCGTACCGACGCTCATGCCCGTGCACGTGCTCGTGGACGTGTCACGTTTTGTCGACGTGATGCAGTACTTTCGCTGCCCCACGGTCATGGGACCTGGAAAAGCAGCGCAATGGGGCGCACATCCGAACTTTGATCACCACACGAGCGACCTGATCAATATCATGCAGAACCGTGGTATCACTGTTCTTCCATCCGACCATTGGGTGGATACGTACGATAGGATTACCCCACAGGCTTGGCACGCCAAGCAGAACAACCATAACATGGCAATGTTTACAACGCAGTTCTGCGACGCAGTATGCTATCGCAATTTCTGCGCTTTGATACAGTCTCTGCCTTCTCAGCCATATCCATTCAGGCCGCCATTATTGACTGCTGTCACGGACGATCAGGCCTACACGCAGGCCAAAGAAATCATGGCAGCCCTCGATTTCAGAGAAAAGTTGACAAACGAATGGAAAAGAGACCTCAGCCTCACGACGTTGATGACACAGACGGCAAACGAGATGGCTCATTGTGCGTGGATGGCGTCATGTGCCGAGGGTACATTGCCGGCATCACTGCCTGCCGAAGCAGGCGACACCACTGAGCCTACTCCTGGAATGTCGACACGTACGCCAGCACCTGACCCTGGCGATCCTGATCAAACCCTTCCTGATAATGATCCATGGGTTATCGCATACAACGACTTGTTCCAGTACCTCATGCTGTTGATCAAAGACTACCCTGGGGCTTGGGCATCTTGGCATTCTCTTGAGAAAGATGAACTCATACATCCCAAGATCGTCAAAACTGTTGAAGATGCACATGCAGTTACTTGGGTTGTATTCGAGCAATTCTTACATCAGATCAAAGATTTGGATGGAGATGATAATGCGACCAAAGCAAGAATCATTGCAGAAGATAACAGGTTGTCTTCTCACCGCATCGGCCCAGTTGCCGCGAACGAGAAGAACATCGAGGCATGCAAAACATTCTTCAAACAGAATGCACTGGATCGAGTTGCTTTGGGTCATGACCCTGATATTCCTACATCCGTATGAAGGCAGCTGCTGACACAGCACAGCCAGCCCCACCAGGCCCATTGCCTGATCAACTGCAACCTGGACCGCAATCGATAAAAGTGTCGCAACCATCGACTCCAGAACCCAAAGCAGAACAACAGCCAGCAAATCAGCTCCCAAAAGCTGAGGCGGTACCGATTCCTGACGACGGCACCGACCTTGAGGCTATGGAGTTGGAGGCAACTCCTGCCGAGGAGGAGCCTTCTCCACATGAGATGAATATATTGTCATGGCAGGACAGCTGTGAGCGTTCCATGCACGAGGATACCAGCAAGATCGGGATATTCGATAACACATGCACGATTCGCGAGTGGAAGCTACAAGCAGGCGTCAAATATGACCATCCATACATGTGCCCAATGTTGCGGGGCACGCGCGCGACCAATGGATTTGCCTGCGTGGAAGACCATGAATGGTACGATCAACTATTGCACGATGATAGTGTGATTGCTCATGCGCCTGACATCGCCCAGTCTGGTTGCTTCCCAGAGTGGAAATGGATATCATTACCACATTACGACGATGTACGTTATGGTCCCGAGCTAATTGAGGAAGCATGGCTGGGAACAAACAAATACATGAGCAAAGACATTACGACTATGTTACGCCATGGGATTCACTACAAAAAGTTTTGGATCAACCAATTTCATGACAGACGTACAGACGTATCAATATCTGGGAGAAAACAACAAAGAATGAATGGAATATTCCAAGCAATTGGAAATCCTTTAAAGAGATGGTCGAATGGAAATTCAGAGATCGCAAAGACAAACACAATGGACCATCCATGGAAGCGGCAGTGGCACATTTAAAGAAAGATGGTGAAAACGATGGATATGCCGATTGGAACGACTACTACCCGATGTTCATCATCCGTGCGTTCCAGAAACATATTGATTCACAGAAAAACAGAATCGAAATATATGCCAAGCCGATCCCTGAAGGAGGTGGCCCCAGTTCTTTTGACTGGAACAGCGTCATCGCTATTCGGTGCGTTGGTGGTCAGTTGTGTCAATCCATCTTCCAAGCCATGGAATATGGGATGGGAGAGCCTACAGTGGACAGATGTTAAATATCTCCATCACGGCACAGCATCCCGCGCTTGGAAGAACATATTGAAGACAGGGATCATTCCTGGATATGTCGATCCAACTTCTCAGAGAGACAAACATCATAAACCACCACAGCGCCCTGAGGCATTCTTTAGTTCTAGCACATATTTGAACAATGTCCAAAAGAATCCACACACTTCAGTGGAATCATACAAGTTCAATAACTACAAGAACGAGGTCGAGCTGGTGATCAACATGGAGATCGCCACAAAAGCAGGTTGCAGATGTTGGTTGGGTGCTCAGGGCGCTATCATGACAGAGGACGTGGTACCCGCTGCGGCAATTATTGCAATTCGCCGCCTCAAGCCACACCACATGCACGGTCAGCAGTTATGGCCAGATGGCGACCCATGGGACTACCCGCCATTGGCAGCAAGACAGCCATTGAGCAAGTACGAGATTTGCGCCTACCTTCCTGGAGAGCTCATCGACGACCCTCCTGGGATAGCACCTATCAACCCCGACCAGAACATGGAGCCTCCAAGGACGACGTCAGCGTCAGCACCTTCGGTCAAGCTGGGGGAAACCCCTGCTGGCCGTACATCTGCAGAAGACGCCTTGGATGAACAAATATTCCGCGCTATAATTCGGGGGACCAATCACAAAGCAGATGATAAAGAATGGTTAATTGCATTGTCATACTGTCGCGAAGCTCTTCGACCGATCACATCGAAGATCATGCAAACAGATTGGGACCGTCGCCCTGCATTTAATGATGTTCGAATGGGAGACTTCATTGTCGTTAAGAATTGGGGTTCTACCAAATGCTTTCATTACGACAACCACTGGCCTAAAGGCAATCACAATACCAAGATTGCCCTGACCAAGGGACACATATATGGTCCAATCATACATTCCGGCATCTTCGACAAGTTCTTCGCGGTACAAGTACCTATTCTCAACTACGGTTTACGATGGGTAAACATATGGTATAATGACAAAAGCATGCCCCTCAAGGGCGTTGTCTTTGCATTACCGATTCGTATCGAAGAACACGCCATTGACCCAACGTATATGGAGACCGTCCTGAAAGGCCCGACATCACGCAGCGAAAAGATACTCCAGCACAGGACTGATGGCAGTTTACCATACCTTGGCATGCCGAGCATTCATAGACCACGTATTCCGCGTACACCGCCCAGAAGGCCCGCTCCTCGGACACCCGATCCAGACGAGCTGGTGGCCACACCTGCCGAGGACAACGCTCATACGGGCGACAATCCTCGACAGACTGCAGCATCATCGCGTGATCCTTTGATCACCGTAATCGTGGACATATCGAACATAACGCTCGCTGCTGATGAGAAAGCTGCGAACGACAACATGAGAGCAGATCTCTTGGCAGACATCCAAGCAGATGAGCAGATTGAGGCAAGCATCCTCGACAACATCATCGACCCGCCATCGGACTTCCTTAACCATCCAGATTACGACCCCGACGAGGATTCAAGATGGATTAAACAGTCAGATGACTGCCGTGTATATTGTTGGACATCGGAGCTGCTGGTGGATTCGCCTATGATCAAGATGAAACAGATCATCGAGATACACAGTGGCGCGGACAGAATTGTAATGGACAAAACACAGTCACCTTTACAATAGGAGATTCGATTTGGATCGAAAGCATGGAATGCGGAATCATACCAATTGAACTACAATCGTACCCACAAATGGGCACGTGACTTACCAAATTGCAGTGCAGATCATTTCTTCAAAAAGTTGGTACATTACCTCGACCCAGAGACTATCGAGGAGTCGACCACAGGCATCTTTCAATGGATCTCCAAAGTATACCAGAACATCTTGAAAGATAGAATCGCGGAGCTTCCAGACTTCGCCAAAGAGGCCATCCATGAGAACCATCCTGCACTTCAGGCATTGCGTGACCTATTCAAAAATTGTACTGAGACATACGGTAATCCAGACTTTCCTGTATGGAAAGAGCTGGTGGAAACACCTGCTGCGCCTCGTGAGCAAGGCGCTGAGCAGGATATTCCCCAGGATCCAGGCAGCGTTGCGTCTGCAGCTCCCGATCAGGAAACCATGGTACGTATCATAGCCGAGCAGACGGGACTCAAGCGCGAGGAGGGCGACAACGAGGCTACCTTGCAGGAGAAAGCTCGCCGTCTTCGTGAAGAGAACGTATGCCATGGCGGTGCCGAGGATACGGACAACACCAAGATAGAGTACAAAGGACTGCCAGGGGAAAGATTGTCTAGGATCGAGATCGAGGGTTTAAGAAGATCGATCGCTTCCCGACCGAACACCGAGACCAATCGTGAGGCGATCAATCAGATCGGCCAGAGCCTCGCTCGCGGTCAGGACACCCGCTGGGGATCCCGCGATCACCTCACGTCGGAAGGGGCCCCCGAGACGATCTTGCATCCCATGCCGCTCTGTCAGAATTGCGGTCGAGATCTGTCCCTCGGGATTGTCACAGGTGACGGCACACTTTGTGATATCTGTTGGCAATATACCGTGGCCGTAGGCGCCACGGGTAAGAGCACCGCCACACAGAGCGATCTCGCGTACCTCCAGAAGCTGACGAACTGGATCAAGACGACACTCTCAAAGGACCACATCGCGAGGTACATGAAGGACGGTGCGCACGTCATTATGACGGGTGCGCGATCGCACGCAGGCAACGAGAAAGATCAGTTGCGGAGATTGGCCAATGTGTCCAAAAAGAGGCATCAGAAGTGGGTCGAAGCAGGTAGCCCTCCTGCACATGAGTGCAGACTGATGGGCGAAGCCGATGACGACCGACCTCTGTATTACCCATTCGCCAATCTCGTACAACGCTTTCTCAACGACCTCAAGTTCCACCACCAAATGACAGGTGCCCGCGTGAACGTCGGCAAGAAGCCCTGGACCGTGGAGGACATGCGCGATGCGTGGGACATCCTCGACGTCAGCATTAGGACAGGACAGGCCGGTCGGAGGAAATGGTGGCTGAACGAGGGGCGCCTCAACAGGCAGACGCGGCAGGCCCGCGGACTGGTCACGGTTTCTCTCCCTAGAAGGGACGGAACCCGTGAACAGTTCACTCAGCGTAAGCTTGCCGCGATTGCCAATGAATTGTTAGGCTCCCTCGATCCGGCACATACCGACCAGAGGGGGGTTGATGCAGGGATGAGAACCGATCCCGATACACAATCCCACCAGTCCGATGATGCCATGGAGCCGCGCCATCCGCGGCCGCCGCCGCGCCCTGCTCCTGGCGATGCTGCTGCGCCCAGCGCCTCAGGCGCGACGGACTACACGCCCGCGGGGCCGCGTGCCAAGAGAGCGCGTACATCAGATTACGCCGCGTACTGGCGTGACGACCTCGAGGACAGCTACTGGGGCCTCAGGTACTGGAGTTACTACATCAACTGTTGGATCTACATCGCGATCAACAACGATGAGTACGTATACATCCAGGACATCACGTACAATGATTGGTTTCGCAACTGGATCCCGAGAACGGCTTGGGAGACATTCACGACGAGCTACGCGACGTACAACGGCCAGAGGATGTGGGACCGCAGGTTCTACAAGAACGGCAACACGTAGTGAGTCGGCCGCAAGGCCCACCGCTCAAAGGCATGAACTTCATTATAAACAAAGTTCGCCTTGAGCGGTGGCTATTTCATACTTTTGGGCCACTTCATTATATAACACAAGTGGCCACACCCACACAAATACCTTTTGCGATCACCGAGGCAGCCTCCTAAGGAGCAACGCCAACGGGAATCGCCAAACAGAATTTATACACATGAGTTTTCGTGTTCATCAACACGACATTTTGTCTGGCCAGACACTTGCTTTCACACAAAGATGTGTTGCATTTCAAGATCGTGTTCGTCAACGCGATCTTAGCATGCAGATTTTAACAGTTTAAACTTGATTGCGTCGAGAATAATCTGATAGCTGGTGGCAACACCTGCCTCGCAGAAGCGAGGCAGTTTGCATGTTGCTTTAACGCTCAGATCTTCTTTCTCCGCCCACCCTTGTCTCATTCTTCTCCGCCCTCGAGTGCCGAAGCGTTTTGGGGGGCGCACCGAGGGGGCGCCAAAGCGTGCTTGGAGAAGAAAGGGGGACTTAGGGTGCTCTTTCTAACTTCACTTTGCAGCTGTGGCTTCGCTGACTTTAAGCCCAGCTGCCTCCGGACTTAAGGACTAAAGGAGTTCAGAGGTTACGGATTCCCTTCCTCTGTTCCCGAGTCCTGCCTTCACGGGCGGGATTCGGGGCGGGGGGTGTGAATGGAACCCGTGTAATACCCTCATATTTACTCCTTATCCTTACCTCTCCTGCGCCTGGCCGTTTGGGCTCAGGTATTGAGATAGATCGATCAGACCTTGATCGTGCGGGAGGGAAAGATATCCATCTATCCCTCCTCCTCTCTACCAACGGATCAGGGGTTCTGTACCCTTGTACTTCAACCCCATACACATAAACAGCATCACACATATGAATGACTGTGGCATCTTCAGGCCTCCCCGGAGGGTCTTGAGGCCATTTTGGGGGCATCTCGTCCCGTCTTGGAGGCATATTGGACCATCTTGGGCTCTCTTGAGGCCATCGTAGTCGTCTTGGAGACCATCTTGGCTGTCGTGGAGGCCACCTTGTGGCCATCTGGCGTGGGGAGACCGACGATCTGGAAACTTGATGGGTCCTTGCGGAGTGGGAAGCCGACGGGAACCCTCTCTTCCGCAGGGAATGCGCGATCGGCCGAACACCTAATGGGAGCCTTAGCAAGGACCAGCACCAACTGAAAGTTCAGCACGCCGTGCACCCCTGTGGCAAGCCAACAGGGGACGCTGGATCCAGTGGTCTTCGGCCCATCCCGCCACCACGCCTGGGTTGTAGGTCGGAGGCCTTCCGGATACTTGTTGGGATCTCTCGGGAGGCCTCTCGGAAGCTTTTTGAGAGCAGTTTTTTGCGGTGTCTTGGGGCCTCTCTTGGGCCTCATGGGGGCCTCTCGGGGGCCTCCTTGGGCTCCCTGGGGACCTCTTGGGGGGCCCGCTGGCGGTCTCGGGGGTCACATCTTGGGGCGGGGGGCTCGAAATGTCAATTCGTGTTCCCCCTCTTTGGGCCCCTCCTCGGGCCGCCTTGTGGGCCTCGTGCCGTCGTCGGGCTATCTTGGTGCCCTCTTGGGGGCCGTCTTGGGTTGATTTTTGGGTCCTCGTTGCCGCCTTCGAGCGTCGGGAGCCCGAGAAAAAGGCGACAACGCTAAGTCTGGCGAAACGATACGGAAACCAATGATCTTAGACTCCTGGGTTTTTCTTGGGCGGCCTCTTGGAGTTTTCTCTTGGGGCGTGATGGGGCTCCCTGGGCCGTCTGGCGGCGATCTTGGGCGTCTCAAGGCGATCGTTGGGCGACTCGGGGGCTGCCGTGAAGCGCCCAGAAGTCCGGACGGTGCGCACTTTACATAGCATGTCAATATTCAATGCAGGGAACTCTGAGGGACCTGAGGTCACTGCAACTCGTGCCTCGAGGCGCGGCTGCGGATTTCTCACCTTGTTCTATTTGCTAATTTCTTTCAGCAGCTGCAGGCTTTGACGCTGCAGGATGCCGCAGATGAGGCACTGCTCAGGCGTGCAAGTCATGGTGGGGCAGCGGAAGATGCCGACAGCCACAGTGGCATGGTAGACCTCCAGTACCTCATGGACCAACACGCCGCGTCGGAGACCGAGCTCCATGCTCGTGCGGCCGATACGTGGCGCAAGTTTGCTAGTCAGATGGCCAATACTGGATGCAGCTATCAAGGGGGCTTGCTGCCTTGCCCCAATGGCAACATCTGTTACTACACGGGGCATGGAGGTTTGAACGTGACGGCCACAGTGGAGTATCGCGGGAACATTATCAAGACAGTCTTAACCCCCGACCCAGATGCTGCAGTCGACATGCCAGAAATCGTGACGTTCATGGGGGCTGGCACCAACGATGCTCCTGCAATGTTGATGGACGTGCCAGCGGAATACCGCAGAACAGCGAATCCTGTGATGCTGAAGATGTTCTTCGTGGAGGACACCGATAATGTTACTGAGCAATGCCCTCATGACAGTGAGCGCGTGGAGTCCATGGGGAACAGCTCCGCGTCGTACCAGGTTGAGAACAACACGTTCGCAGTTTCAGCGCAAAGCCCAAACACGTTCATGGGCATGGCCTTCGATTTCGACAGCGAGGCACCTGTGGGTCACACCCTTGCCTTCGAGATCCCTGCCGGGACGGAGATCGTCTGGGTGAGCCGTCAAGAGATGGTCGAGGTGCTCCAAACGCAGGAGATGCCGGCCTCCCTCGAGAGGCGCTTAGAGGCGCAGTTACGCAAAGCTTCTTTGGCCAAGGGGATGGATGGCGCGCTCACGCAGAAAGGAAGCAGGCGGCGCAGGCGGCGCAGGGCAAGGTGCACGGATGGACAGATTGGGTCCATGGCAGGAGGTGCCGCCGCCGTGGGCGTCGCTTTTCTGGTCTGCGCGTTTACTTTCATAGGCTGCTTCACGGCGTCGCCGTTCTTGATGATGGCCGGGACAACGATGGTGACAAGCGGTGCTTGCGACTGCTGGGCTAACGATAATGTTGGGCAGACCTCCTGCGCGTTGCGCTGAGGGCGGCGAGGGCTGCGAGGGCGCGGTAGCGGTCTCCAGTTGCAGTTGGCGGGCTAGCTGACGATCATGTTCCTGCAATACTGCTGGGAAAAAGGCGTCTCTGGCCCAAGGTGTCCCCAGGTAACCTCCAGGAATGGATCACGCTCGTCGCACGGGCACACGTGTCGGCAGGGCATCCCAGGTCTTTGCATCCTCGCCGCTCATGACCCTGACCTTGCCCTCGTGTCGAGTCCGCCGCTCGGTCGTCGTTTTTTCTGTCACCTCTTGATGTTGTTCGCCTCTCTCCTCGGCGCTTCCTGGTGGGCAGGGTTCGCGGGCCACAGCTCTTCGGAGAATTAAAGGTTCACGGCTCGAAGCTCGAAAGAGGAGGGGAAGGATGAGGAGGAAGGGGCGTGAGAGATATGGGGGATCATCAGGAAGGCGTAGGATGCGGAGAGGTCGCCCCACGTCATATTTTGGAGCCGCCACGAGGGCGCGAAGTTACTCGTGTCTCGCGATTCACGATATCCCCCGTCCTCCTTTTCCCCTATTCCCCCCCCGGGGCGGCGCCAGAGCGCGAAATGATGCGCGCTTCGCGCAGCGCGAAGCGCGATCTTAGCTGCTCTTGCACATCAGTTGCGCACAAGAGATACCCTAGGCAAAAGTGACCGTTGAAGCGCGGTTTGCCGTTCGCTGCGTGCGGTGCGGCGGTAGCGGTTTGCGCGCTTGGGTGTGCGCCCCCCCCCTTGCGCCCCACGACAGCCGCGCGCGAAAGCCACCCAGGCAAAGGGTCACTCGGCGTTCGGGGCGACCGCCCCGCCCGTGACGATTCGGACTCCTCCTGCACGATCTCGGTGAGGCGCAGCTGTTGGAACGCATCCCGAGGCAGGGTAACCTCCAAGAGTTTGCAAACAAGCGTACGAACACGACAGAAGACGTACAAACACGCGCAGCCGACCAGCACATTCTGGAGCGCTTTTGGGGCGCCCCAGAGCGCTACAGAGCGGCCGTGGCGTTATACATCTCGGGTGTCGCCAAATGCGTCCTTCGCTCAACCATAGCAACTTTGGCTCAAGCCCTTCAGACCACATAAGTCGCATCAACCTATTTGCAGTACTGCACACCTACGTGATAAGGCGATTACATAAAGTTCAAGGCTATCGATGACGCCTAAGGCGAATTGCCGTCGCCCCCTGCGTCTTGGAAGAGTCTATGTCGCCGAGCGTTGCGGACAGAGCTCGGCCAAGCTATCGGACTACGTGTTCCCCCAGCCGTACGCCGTTATGGAAACACTTCGGGGAACACGTGGGGGAGAACGACGAAGAAGAGCGAGGGAGAAGAGAGGAGGAGGAGGAGGAGGAAAACTCTTGGGAGTCTCTTTGGGTATTCTTGGGGCCTCCTGGGGGCTTCCTGGGGTCCTTTTGGATGCCTCTTGGGGGCTTCCTTGGGACTCTTGGGGGCCTTTGAAGGCTCCTTGGGAGATTCTTTGACCGTCTGAGGGCGTTTCTGGCCCGTCTGACGACGCCGGAAGCCGTCTAGGTTCCTGGGCCGACTCGGGGCCCTCTTGGGGCGCTTCAGGAGCGTCCTGGAGACCATCTTGGACGGCTTGGAGATCTTGGGGCAGTCTTTGGGACCTCTTGGGCCATGGGGGGACCATCTCGGGGGCCTCTTGGGTGCTCTTGGGGCCATCTTGGTGGCCTCAGGGACCGTCTTGGGCCGTCGGAAGGCCGAATATTAGCAAACGCCCGAATCCTTTCAACAGCATCACACATATGAATGACTGTGGCATCTTCAGGCCTCCCTGGAGGGTCTTGAGGCCATCTTGGGGGCATCTCGGCCCGTCTTGGAGGCATCTTGGACCATCTTGGGCTCTCTTGGGGCCATCGTAGTCGTCTTGGAGATCATCTTGGCTGTCTTGGAGGCCACCTTGGGGCCATCTGGAGTGGGAAGCAGACGGGAACCCTCTCTTCCGCAGGGACCGCGCGATCGGCCGAACACCTAATGGGAGCCTTAACAAGGACCAACACCTATTGAAAGTTCAGCACGCCGTGCACCCCTGTGGCAAGCCAACAGGGGACGCTGGATCTAGTGGTCTTCGGCCCATCCCGCCACCACGCCTGGGTTGTAGGTCGGAGGCCTTCCGGATACTTGTTGGGATCTCTCGGGAGGCCTCTCGGAAGTTTCTTGGGAGCAGTTTTTTGGGGGTGTCTTGGGACCTCTCTTGGGCCTCATGGGGGCCTCTCGGGGGCCTCCTTGGGCTCCCTGGGGACCTCTTGGGGGGCCCGCTGGCGGTCTCGGGGGTCACATATTGGGGCGGGGGGCTCGAAATGTCAATTCGTGTTCCCCCTCTTTGGGCCCCTCCTCGGGCCGCCTTGTGGGCCTCGTGCCGTCTTCGGGCAATCTTGGTGCCTTCTTGGGGGCCGTCTTGGGTTGATCTTTGGGTCCTCGTTGCCGCCTTCGAGCGTCGGGAGCCCGAGAAAAAGGCGACAACGCTAAGTCTGGCGAAACGGTACGGAAACCAATGATCTTAGACTCCTGGGTCTTTCTTGGGCGGCCTCTTGGAGTTTTCTCTTGGGGCATGATGGGGCTCCCTGGGCCGTCTGGCGGCGATCTTGGGCGTCTCACGGCGATCTTTGGGCGACTCGGGGGCTGCCGTGAAGCGCCCAGAAGTCCGGACGGTGCGCACTTTACATAGCATGTCAATTTTCAATGCAGGGAACCCTGAGGGACCTGAGGACACTGCAACTCGTGCCTCGAGGCGCGGCTGCGGATTTCTCACCTTGTTCTATTTGCTAATTTCTTCCTCAATTTCTTTCAGCAGCTGCAGGCTTTGACGCTGCAGGATGCCGCAGATGAGGCACTGCTCAGGCGTGCTGGTCATGGTGGTGCAGCGGAAGATGCCGACAGCCACAGTGGCATGGTAGACCTCCAGTACCTCATGGACCAACACGCCGCGTCGCAGACCGAGCTCCATGCTCGTGCGGCCGAAACGTGGCGCAAGTTTGCTAGTCAGATGGCCAATAATGGATGCAGCTATCAAGGAGGCTTGCTGCCTTGCCCCAATGGCAACATCTGTTATTACACGGGGCATGGAGGTTTGAACGTGACGGCCGCAGTGGAGTATCGCGGGAACATTATCAAGACAGTCTTAACCCCCGACCCAGATGCTGCAGTCGACATGCCAGACATCGTGACGTTCATGGGGGCTGGCACCAACGATGCTCCTGCAATGTTGATGGACGTACCAGCGGAATACCGCAGAACAGCGAATCCTGTGATGCTGAAGATGTTCTTCGTGGAGGATACCGATAATGTTACTGAGCAATGCCCTCATGACAGTGAGCGCGTGGAGTCCATGGGGAACAGCTCCGCGTCGTACCAGGTTGAGAACAACACGTTCGCAGTTTCAGCGCAAAGCCCAAACACGTTCATGGGCATGGCCTTCGATTTCGACAGCGAGGCACCTGTGGGTCACACCCTTGCCTTCGAGATCCCTGCCGGGACGGAGATCGTCTGGGTGAGCCGTGAAGAGATGGTCGAGGTGCTCCAAACGCAGGAGATGCCGGCCTCCCTCGAGAGGCGCTTAGAGGCGCAGTTACGCAAAGCTTCTTTGGCCAAGGGGTTGGATGGCGCGCTCACGCAGAAAGGAAGCAGGCGGCGCAGGCGGCGCAGGGCAAGGTGCACGGATGGACAGATTGGGTCCATGGCAGGAGGTGCCGCCGCCGTGGGCGTCGCTTTTCTGGTCTGCGCGTTTACTTTCATAGGCTGCTTCACGGCGTCGCCGTTCTTGATGATGGCCGGGACAACGATGGTGACAAGCGGTGCTTGCGATTGCTGGGCTAACGATAATGTTGGGCAGACCTCCTGCGCGTTGCGCTGAGGGCGGCGAGGGCTGCGAGGGCGCGGTAGCGGTCTCCAGTTGCAGTTGGCGGGCCAGCTGACGATCACGATCCTGCGATGCTGCGGGGAAAAAGGCGTCTCTGGCCCAAGGTGTCCCCAGGTAACCTCCAGGAATGGATCACGCTCGTCGCACCGGCACACGTGTCGGCAGGGCGTCCCAGGTTTTTTCCATCTGAGGCATCCTCGCCGCTCATGACCCTGACCTTGCCCTGGTGTCGAGTCCACCGCTCGGTCGTCTTTTTTTCTGTCACCTCTTGATGTTGTTCGCCTCTCTCCTCGGCGCTTCCTGGCGGGCAGGGTTCGCGGGCCACAGCTCTTCGGAGAATTAGAGGTTCACAGCTCGAAGCTCGAAGGAGATGGGAAAGGATGAGGAGAAGAGGCGTGAGAGATATGGGGGAGCATCAGGAAGGCGTAGGATGCGAAGAAGTCGCCCCACATCAAATTTTGGAGCCGCCACGAGGGAGCGAAGTCGTCCTCCTCGTCCCCGTATTCCCCCCAGGGGCGGCGCCAGAGCGCGAAATTATGCGCGCTTCGCGCAGCGCGAAGCGCGATCTTAGCTGCTCTTGCATATCAGTTGCGCACAAGAGATACCCTAGGCAGAGGTGACCCTTGAAGCGCGGTTTGCCGTTCGCTGCGTGCGGTGCGGCAGTAGCGGCTTGCGCGCTTGGGTGTGCCCCCGCCCCCTTGCGCCCCACGACAGCCGCGCGCGAAAGTCACCCAGGCGAAGGGTCACTCGGCGTTCGGGGCGACCGCCCCGTCCGTGACGATTCGGACCCCCCCCTGCACGATCTCGGTGAGGCGCAGCTGTTGGAACGCATCCTGAGGCAGGGTAACCTCCAAGAGTTTGCAAACAAGCGCACGAACACGACAGACGACGTACAAACACGTGCAGCCGACCAGAACATTCTGGAGCGCTTTCGGGGCGCCCCAGAGCGCTACAGAGCGGCCTTTGCGTTATACATCTCGGGTGTCGCCAAATGCGTCCTTCGCTCAACCATAGCAACTTTGGCTCAAGCCCTTCAGACCAACAAGTCACACCAAGCTATTTGCAGTACTGCACACCTACGTGATAAGGCGATTACATAGTGTTCAAGGCTGCGCATTGCCGCCAACCCCTGCGCCCTGGAAGAGTCTACGTTGCCGAACGTTGCGGCCATAGTTCGGCCAAGCTATCGGACCACGTATTCCCTTCAGCCGTTGTAGGAACACTTCGCGGGGAACACGTGGGGGAGCACGACGGAGAGGAGCAGAGGGAGGAGAAAGGAGGAGGAGGAGGAGGAGGAGGAGGAGGAGGAGGAGGAGGAGGAGGAGGACAACTCTTGGGAGCCTATTGGTGCACTCTTGGGGCCTCCTGGGATCTTCTTGGGAGTCTCTTGGAGGCCTCGGGCCTTCCTTGACCGTCTGAGGGTGTTTCTGGCCCGTCGAACGCCGCTGGAAGCCGTCAGAGGGGGCCTCTCTGGGCCGACCTGGGGGGCCTCTTGGGGCGCTTCGGGGCCGTCCTGGGGACCACCTGGGGCGTCTTGGAGGACTCGGGGCCGTCTTGGGGGGTCTCTTGGGCCGTGAGGGGGTAATCTCGGGGCCCCCTTGGACGCTCTCGGGGCCGTCTCGGTGGCCTCCTGGGCAGTCATGGGCCGTCAGAAGACCGAGGATTAGCAAGCGCCCGAATCCTTCAAAAGCATAATGAATGTGGCATCTTCAGGACTTCCTGGAGGGCCTGTTAGGCCGTATTGGAGGCCTCTTGGGCCGCTTTGGGCGATGTTGAGGCCATCTTGGGCAATCGTGAGAGCATCTTGGCCCGATTGGGATGCATTTGGGACCATCTTGGAGGCCACCTTGGGGCCGCCCGGCGTGGGAAGACCGACGATGTGGGATGTTGAGGGGTCCTTGCGGAGTGGAAATCAGAGGGGAACTGTCTTTTCCGCAGGGCCAGCGCGATCGGCCGAACGCCGAGTGGGAACCGTAACAGCGACCGAAAACCATTCAACGTCCAGCATGCTGTGCAGCCATGTGGCCAGCCAACAGGGGCGGCGGATCGCGTGGTCTTCGGCCCATCCCGCCACTACGCCTGGGTTGAAGGTCGGAGGCCTCTCGGATACCCGGTGGGATCTCTCGGGAGGCCTCTCGGAAGTCTCTTGGGAGCAGTTTTGGGGGGTATCTTGGGACCTTTTTGGGGCCTCTTGGGGGCCTCTCAGGGGGCCTCCTGGAGCTCCTCGTGGGCCTCTTGGGGTGCCTGCTGGCGGTCTTGGGGGTCATCTTGGGTCGGAGGGCTCGAAGTGTCAGGTTGTGTTCCTCCTCTTGGGCCCCTCTTCGGGCCGCCTTGGGGGCATCTTGAGCCGTCTTCGGCTATCTTGGGCCGTCTTGGTGCCCTCTTGGGGGCTGTCTTGGGGCGGTCGTTGGGTCCTCCTGGCCGTCTTCGAGTGTCCTGAGCCCGAAAAAGCGAGAACGCTAAATCCAGCGAGTACGCACGGGCATCAATGAATTTAGACTCTTGGGTCCCTCTTGGGCGGACTCTTGGAGTTCTCTTGGGGCGTAACGGGGGTCTTCTGGGCCGTCTGTCGCCAATCTTGGACATCTTACGGCGATCCTCTGGGCGACTTGGAGGCTGCCATGAAGCGCCCAGAACTCCAGGCCGTGAGCACTTAACAGAGTATTGCAATATTCAACGCAGAGAATTCAAAGGAACCTGAGGACACTGCAACTCGTGTCACGAGACGCGGTGGCGGATCGTTCACTTCTTGTTTAACTTGGATATAGGGATGCTCGTCCACAGGAGGCATTGTTCCGCGTTGTTGGTGGTGATATATCTACGAAGTTTGTCCGTTGCGATCTCCGTCCAGCTGCGCGTGAACACCGACATGATCACCAACATGAGCACCCCTTCTTATCCTGCGGAACCGTATTGCTACAACGTCAACGGCATCTGTTTCCTCTGGGCTTCTCCGTGCTCTGGTGTAGTTTGGTGCTCCGAACTCAACGCCCTGTCTACTTATGACTGGTTCTGCCCTTGGGGGTTGCGCTACGCCACCCAGTCTGAGTGGGATGCTGCATACGCCACTCTGGACTCCAACAGGGACACGTTCTTCCAAAAATGCGCAGCCAGTCAGCTGGACCCGCGGCACGACCACTGCGACTACTACAACACCTTCGTGCGGGAGCCGGACAACTCATACAACGAGCTGGTCCTGGTGTGCCCCCCTGCGGGCACCCCGACGCCCAGCCCGACGCCCAGCCCGACCGTGGCGGCCGGCTCGCCGACGGCCAGCCCGACGCCCAGCCCGACGTTCGACCCGACGGCGGGCGGAACTGGTGCTTATCCTGCGGAGCCGTACTGCTACAACGTCAACGGCATCTGTTTCCTCTGGGCTTCTCCGTGCTCTGGTGTAGTTTGGTGCTCCGAACTCAATGCCCTGTCTACTTATGACTGGTTCTGCCCTTGGGGGTTGCGCTACGCCACCCAGTCTGAGTGGGATGCTGCATACGCCACTCTGGACTCCAACAGGGACACGTTCTTCCAAAAATGCGCAGCCAGTCAGCTGGACCCGCGGCACGACCACTGCGACTACTACAACACCTTCGTGCGGGAGCCGGACAACTCATACAACGAGCTGGTCCTGGTGTGCCCCCCTGCGGGCACCCCGACGCCCAGCCCGACGCCCAGCCCGACCGTGGCGGCCGGCTCGCCGACGGCCAGCCCGACGCCCAGCCCGACGTTCGACCCGACGGCGGGCGGAACTGGTGCTTATCCTGCGGAGCCGTACTGCTACAACGTCAACGGCATCTGTTTCCTCTGGGCTTCTCCGTGCTCTGGTGTAGTTTGGTGCTCCGAACTCAATGCCCTGTCTACTTATGACTGGTTCTGCCCTTGGGGGTTGCGCTACGCCACCCAGTCTGAGTGGGATGCTGCATACGCCACTCTGGACTCCAACAGGGACACGTTCTTCCAAAAATGCGCAGCCAGTCAGCTGGACCCGCGGCACGACCACTGCGACTACTACAACACCTTCGTGCGGGAGCCGGACAACTCATACAACGAGCTGGTCCTGGTGTGCCCCCCTGCGGGCACCCCGACGCCCAGCCCGACGCCCAGCCCGACCGTGGCGGCCGGCTCGCCGACGGCCAGCCCGACGCCCAGCCCGACGTTCGACCCGACGGCGGGCGGAACTGGTGCTTATCCTGCGGAGCCGTACTGCTACAACGTCAACGGCATCTGTTTCCTCTGGGCTTCTCCGTGCTCTGGTGTAGTTTGGTGCTCCGAACTCAATGCCCTGTCTACTTATGACTGGTTCTGCCCTTGGGGGTTGCGCTACGCCACCCAGTCTGAGTGGGATGCTGCATACGCCACTCTGGACTCCAACAGGGACACGTTCTTCCAAAAATGCGCAGCCAGTCAGCTGGACCCGCGGCACGACCACTGCGACTACTACAACACCTTCGTGCGGGAGCCGGACAACTCATACAACGAGCTGGTCCTGGTGTGCCCCCCTGCGGGCACCCCGACGCCCAGCCCGACGCCCAGCCCGACCGTGGCGGCCGGCTCGCCGACGGCCAGCCCGACGCCCAGCCCGACGGCCGGCCCGCTCCCGTCGGGAGGAACTGGTGGGCCCGGACAGGTGGACCCGTCTGGCAAAGGCGATCCCCACCTTCAGAACGTCCTTGGTCAGCGGTTCGACTTAATGAAGCCAGGCCAGCACGTCTTGATCAATATTCCTCGTGGGCAGCGCGCTGACAGAGCATTGCTTCGCGTGCAGGCCTATGCGCGCCGACTGGGTGGGTGCGCGGATATGTACTTCCAAGAATTGAATGTTACTGGGTCTTGGGCAGAGTTCCAGCAAGCTGGAGGATACCGCTACACCGTATTGGAACCTCCTGCGAAGACATCGGAATGGCTTGCTTTCGAACAAGTTGAGCTGAAGGTTGTTCATGGAAAGACGAAGCGTGGCCTAAAGTATTTGAATTTCTACGTCAAGCACTTGAGCCGAACTTCGTTCTCGGTCGGAGGCCTGCTGGGAGAGGACGACCACACGGCCGTGACGATCCCTACGGCAGGCTGCTCCCGGCGCGTGGCGCTCTGAGGCGCCACCGGGAGCGCAGGGTGGCCGCACCGAGTTCTCCGTGGCAGTAGCAAGCCCCTAGGTGATCAGGAGTGTGGCTCTACTTCTGTGTACTAGCCGTCTTCCAGGGCCCGCGCCCCAGCCAGCGGGCCGTCGGCATGCCGTCCTCGCCGGCGGCGTTCTGCACCGATGCACAGGTCGACGGCGGACGCGTGGAGCAGCCAAAAGCTCCACCCTCGAGAAGCTTCCCGCCCAAGCTGGCAAACTGGGGACGCCCGCCAGCCCTGGAAGTGTCGGGCCGTATCCTGGAAACGCGAGCGATGCAGACTGGGAGCTGCGCCTGCAGCGTGGGCGCTGATTTCTCGGTTGGCGCAGGGTGTTCCTGGGGTTGATGTGTTTTCTGGGTGTGTTGTGGTTGCTGCGTCGTCACGATGTATACCATTACAAGGGGAGCACACCCCTGCGGCCTGCGTTGCCACGTGACGAGTCGAGTAGACGAGCAGTTGTCCCGCTCCCCTAACGAGGCCACGTTTCGAGTGGAGTTGACTACAGCCTCGGAAAGATTTTGTTGTTTCCGAACGCCGCCGCACACGCCCAATCCGATCCACAGCGTGCTGGGAATGTCGACATCCATGCCGCCCTCCATTTTGTAGCGCAGTCTTGTCACATGTGGGCCACCATGGGTATTCATGACACTGTGCTATTCTTTACGGTTTGCACACGCCCACCACGACGTGTGTCAATTCACCGTTCGGTGCCGAAGACAACGTGACACATCCCAGTGTGTGTTGAGACCGCATGGCGACCAGAATGGATGTTGCCCAGCCGCGCAGACATTCGATGATGTCTCGTGAGCCGTATGCCAGCTCGAATGATCACCGCAAGTTGGGAGGAGCTTTCGAACGAAACGGAGCCGACACCATGCCAAACGAGGGGAAAACATGCAATATCTGATGACGCCTCACGCGAAACTGGGCCGAAACCAAGCCGAAGCCTGGCCGAACCAGGCAACTTGTGAGGACGTCTTCAGCGACACCAGGCCAAACACTGTGCCAAGCCAAGGCGGA
>CAUYUJ010000405.1:112500-114224 GCA_963575745.1 Prorocentrum cordatum
GGGCGGGTGCCGGGGAAAAGAACCGGGAACAGAGCCGGGCTCGTTTTAAGCCAACACTCACACACTTCGTGCTCTTCGACCTCCCAGAACTCCATTCCCGGGCCACATTTTGGATGCCCGGCCAACTGTAGGCCACTTCGTGCTCTTCGACTTCCCAGAACTCCATTCCCGGGCCACATTTTGGATGCCCGGAGCCAACTGTAGGCCACTTCGTGCTCTTCGACTTCCCAGAACTCCATTCCCGGGCCACATTTTGAATGCCCGGAGCCAACTGTAGGCCACTTCGTGCTCTTCGACTTCCCAGAACTCCATTCCCGGGCCACATTTTGGATGCCGGAGCCAACTGTAGGCCACTTCGTGCTCTTCGACTTCCCAGAAATTTCATTCCCGGCCACAATTTTTGAATGCTGAGCCAGGCGAGGCTGAGGCTGAAAGCAGTGCAGAGCTGAGGCAGGCTGAGGCTGATGCCGATGCTAAGCAGACTTGAAGGCTGGAGGCTGAAGCAGGCTGAAGGCTGGAGGCAGAGGCATTCTGATGCTGCGGCAGGGCTGATGCTGAGAAGCAGGCAGAGGCCAGAGGCTGAGGCGATGCAGGCTGAGGCTGAAGGGCAGGCTGAGGCTGAGGCCAAAGAAAGGCCTAGAAGGCAACTGAGGCTATTGCTGAAAGCAGGTTTGCTGAGGCTGAAGCAGGCTGAGGCTGAGGCTGAGGCCGGCTGAGGCTGAGGCTGAGGCAGGCTGATGCTGAGGCAGGCTGAGGCTGAGGCAGGCTGAGGCTGAGGCTGAGGCTGAGGCTGATGCAGGCTGAGGCTGAGGCAGGCTGAGGCGGAGGCCGAGGTTGAAGGCAGACTGAGGCTGAGGCTGAGGCAGGCTGAGGCTGAGGCTGAGGCAGGCTGAGGCTGAGGCTGAGGCTGAGGCTGAGGCTGGCTGAGGCTGAGGCAGGCTGAGGCTGAGGCTGAGGCTCATGCAGGCTGAGGCTGAGGCAGGCTGAGGCTGAGGCCGAGGCTGAAGGCAGACTGAGGCTGAGGCTGAAGCAGGCTGAGGCTGAGGCTGAGGCAGGCTGAGGCTGAGGCTAGGCAGGCTGATGCTGAGGCAGGCTGAGGCTGAGGCTGAGGCTGATGCAGGCTGAGGCTGAGGCAGGCTGAGGCTGAGGCCGAGGCTGAAGGCAGACTGAGGCTGAGGCTGAAGCAGGCTGAGGCTGAGGCTGAGGCAGGCTGAGGCTGAGGCATGCTGAGGCTGAGGCTGAGGCAGGCTGAGGCTGAGGCTGTGACTGCGACTGCCGTTGCCACTGCGACTGTCATCGCGACTGCGACTGCGACTGCGAGAACAGCAGAATTCTACAACTGGATTCTCATCCGAATCTTAAGGGGAATGCTTCCAGATATGCTCCTACACATCGCTGTTAGGTTGCTTTGCCGGGATAATTTGTCTATCTATAGGGTGTTCCCGGGTCGCAGGTTCCGGATCCCGCGCCGGTCCCGGGTCCCGGGTGCCGCGCCGGTCCCATGTCCCGGGCCCCGGGTCCCGCGCTTGTCCCGGGTCCCACCCATAGGCTCGATGAGTTAAAAAACTAAGTAGATTTTCTTATTTCGATATATTTCTCTTATTTTTTAAGTTGTTTCTTATTTTTTAAGAAAGTTCTTAATTTTTAAGTCCGAACTATTTTTTTGATTTATTTTTCAGACTGCTCGCTTTTCTTATTTTTTAAGAAAATTTCTCTTTTGAAAA
>CAUYUJ010000406.1:0-42500 GCA_963575745.1 Prorocentrum cordatum
TGTGTGTGCGTAGGTGTTTGTGCGAGGTGCGCGGGCGGATCATGGGCGGATCGTCCGAAGGGGGACCTGGTGGCTGGCAGTCCGGTGTATGTGCGCGCGTGTGTGTGCATTGTGCCTGTGTGCATGTGATGGCGCGTAGGTGGTTGTGCGAGATGTGCGCGCGGATCACGCGCGGATCGCTTGCAGGGGGACCTGGTGGCTGGCACTCCGGTGTGAGTGCGCGTGTGTGTGATTGTGCCTGTGTGTGCGTGCTCGTGGGTGTGTATGTGGTGACCTGTGCGTGTGAGGGTATGTGTGGTTGTGGATGAGGGGCGTGTGAGTGTGCTAGGGGTGTGTGGGTGTGTGTGCGTGCATGTGGGTGTGCGTATGTGTATGCTTGTATGTGAGCGGCTTTTGTCTACAGGCCACCGTGCCTGGGCAGTGGAGGGGCAAGCCCGTACCCCCATTACCCGCCACGTGTAGTTGGTGCTCTGTTCGATCATCGTGCCCGGGCTTGACTGCCATGACGGAGATGATCGCAGGACAACCTTGTGGCTGGCATTCCTGGTGTCATGGGGGGAGGGTACGGTACGAAGGGAGGGGATAAATGCATAGAAGTAGGAGGACTGATGCTCCGCGGACCTGCTTTTTTTGGAAACGCCGATGCGGCGGAGAGATGGGGTAGAGCGTGGCCAAGGTACCTGACCATGAGTTCTCCGAGTCGGTTTGGAAAGCCTTCGGGGATCATGTGGGGGAGAATGAGCACGAAGAAAGAGGAAGAGGAATATGGAGAGTAGTGGGAGGCTCTAAGGAGCGTCTTGGGGCACTCTTGGGGTTTCTTGCGAGCTTCCTGGAGGCGTCTTGGAGGCGTTTTGGGGGGCTTTCCTGGGCCAGCTGGGGGCCTTCGGGGGCTTCTTGGGGGCCTCTTTGGCCGTCTTAGGGCTTTCCTGGCCCGTCTGACGCCGTCGGAAGCCGTCTTGGAGGCCACTCTGAACCGACTTGGGGCCCTCTTGGGGCGCCTCAGGGCCGTCTTGGAGGCCATCTTCGGAGTCTTGGAGGCCTCTTGGGCCGTCTTGGGGCCCTCTTGGGGCCTTCTTGGGGGCCTCTTGGGCCGTCATGGGACCATCTTGGAGGGCTCTTGGGCGCTCTTGGGGCGATGTTGGGGGCCTCTTGGGCCGTCTTCGGCCGTCGGAGAGCTGAAAAGAAGAACATGCCAAAATCCTTCAAAAAACCGAAGGAAAATCTATGAGTTTAGCCTCTTCGGGCCTCCCTGGAGGGCGTCTTGGAGGGCTCTTGGGCCCTCTTGGAGGCTTCTTTGGAGCCTTTGGGGCCGTCTTAGACCATCTTGAGGCTATGCTCGGCCGTCTTGGAGGCCATCTTGGCCTCTTGGAGGCCATCTTGGCCGTCGTGGAGGCACTTGTGGGGTGTCTGGAAGGTCCGAGGGATGCTTTGGAGGACTCTTTCCAGGTCTCCGCCGGTGCCCCGGGAGGGCCTGGAATTATCTGATGCCCATCTCTGTCGGGATTTTCCGTGTCATGTAATAAGGATAAGGAATATGTATTATATATATATATATATATGTATATATATTAAAACCGCAAGAAATAGACACACCAGATCTCAAGATTCCCCTTATGGTTCCTCCCATCTTCTGGATGTTCGTGTCCCCCCCCAACTTGTGCCCATAGCTTTGGGTCTGATCTCTTCCGGGGGCTCGAACGACTTGCGGCCCGTTGCTCTTCGTCCCCCCGGACGCCACGGGGAGGCGCCCTGGGGCCCCACGGTGCGGTGGCCGGGCACGCCCGTGGCCACACGGCTGGGGGGGGGGGGGGGCGACGGGTGGGTGTTGGGGGGCTGACACTCGGGGGCCGACGCGTGGGGGCGGCGGCTCGCCCGCGCCGCCACCCTGACTGCCTACTGCCTGCCAGACTGCCCCAACCCAAAACCCGAAGACCCGAACTTCGGCCTGGGGGGGGTGCGGGCTCCATGCGTGTGTTTCCAAGGTTCCCCGACCTCCCCCCCTGTGAAAGTGGAGGGCAAGTGCAGGCCTTCAGGGCTGGGTTGGGGTGGTTTGGTGGGTGGTGACGTCCTCTTCCCCTCATCCTTCGCATCGGAGATCCACTGCAGCACTGGTCTACTTCAGAATCTTGAGGTCCCCGCCGAGTAGACAGGATACGCGTCAAAGGCTCGTAGACTTACGGCGCACGATATGCGCATCTGCTCGGAGACCCGGCGGGGCAATCCACTCCAAATCTCCCCGCCGAGTATACAAGTGACGCAAAGAAGGTTCGTAGACTTAACGGGACATTATTTGGGCATCTGCTCGGAGATTCGACGCGGCAATCAAATGCGGGGCGTAACGAGAAAACAAAAACTGCGTAAACAGAAACTTTTGGCGTTCCGCGCGGATTTCTTGGATCCGCGCCGGGCCCCCCTCCCTGGCGCGCGGAGCGCGCCAGGGGCGGCGCCGGAAGCGCCGCCAAGGGGGGTCAGCGCGGATCCGCAACATCCGCGCGGAGCGCAAAAAGTGCATGTTCCTGGCCATATCTCTTCCTCGAATCATTCCATTCTGTAGTCGATGCCTTACTCGAATCCTCCGCGGGGTGCTGCGCATCAGCGGCACCCCGCTGGCTATATTCCACGCGGACGTGAGGCGGCGCGGGGGAAGGCGGCGCTCTCCTGCCGCCGCCCCTCCCCGCCGCCCCTCCCCGCGAGCGTCGCCGGACCCCCCGCCACGTGGAGGGCCCGTCCCGGTGGCGCGGACGGGGACGCTGCTGCTCCGCGGGGGGACCAAGAGGGGGGGCGTGTCCACCCTGACCTTGCAGAGTGCTGAACAGAGCACTTCAGACCTATGGACCAATCTGGGCTGCTTGAACCTCGACTGCAATTAGAGTATACAGGTCCAGGAGCTATTTTTGTTAGCCCTCTGGGAAAGTCAGGGCAAGAGGGGGTTTCGCAGAGCGTGTGCCCCGCCCAGGAGTGGGGCGAGGGGGCGTGCTGAAACGAGAGGCGGGGGCCATGAAACCCAGGGGGGGAGTCTGGCTATGAGATCCCCCCTCCTCGGCGATGCCTTGTCGGCGTCGGCGACGCTTCGGGCTCCTCATCGAGCCGCATCGGCGATGCATCGGCGATGCGGCGGGATCCTCCAACCCCTTCTGCTCCGACGCCACCCGGGAGGCCTGGAATGAATCAGTTCTGCTGTCGGTGCCTTACTCGAATCCTCCGCGGGGTGCTGCGCATCAGCGCCACCCTGCTGGGTGTACTCCGCGTGGACGCGAGCGGTGCGCGGGGGCAAGGCGGCGCTCTCCTGCCTCTGCCTCCTCCTCCTCCTCCTCCTCCTCCTCTTCCTCCTCCTCATCCTCCTCCTCCTCCTCTTTTCTCCTCCTCCTCCCCCTCCTCCTCCTCCTCCTCCTCCGCCATCCTCCTCCTTCTTCGACCGCCGCCCTCCCCGCGAACTTCGCTGGGCCGCCCGTCGCCGGGGAAGGCCCGTCCCCGGTGGCGCGGAAGGGGGACGCTGCTGCTCTGGGGGGGGCTCCAACCCCGACCTTCCAGGAGGGCAACAAAAATAGCACCTGGACCTAGATGCCCAAATTGCAGTCGAGGTTTTGAGCAGTCTAGATAGGTCTTTAGGTCTGCAGGGCCATCTTCGAGCACTCTGAAAGTTCAGGGGAGAAGGGGGGCCAACTGGGCGCCAACGTGGCTCTACGGATGGTGAGTGGCAGCGAGCAAGAGGATGGAGATGAGCCATCCACCCTCCCCCTCTCTCAGCCCGACGCCCGCCCGCCGTTCAGGCAGAACCGAGGGGCGGTAAGGCCTTGAAGACGCCTTCGCCGACTCTGTAGTACCTCGCCCGCCGCTGTCAGAGAGGCCCATCACACAGGACTGTTGCGCGCAGGCACCTCTGTCGACCTCAACGCGAACAGACGTCACACGCACAGCGGGGGGACCGACCACAAGAAGCCTTCCACAAGAAACCCAGCCCTGAGACCCCAGGACGTCCATCGACTTTTGGTGTGGGAGCGTCACGCTTTCCCCCGCAAAACCATCGAAACCCAAGAAACCCAGGACACCCTGGAGGCACGCAAGGTGTTTCTTGGCATGGGTCTCCACTGTGCTATCCGTCGGCATCGTGCTGCAGTTTGCTGGGAGGGTGGGGCGGACGACAAAAGAGCTGTCGACGCGTGACGTGGCTCCCTCGGGCGGTGGCCCTCGTGGCGGCCTCTGCGCGGACCCAGTGGGCTGGACCCCATCGAGAGTGGTAGCACTGGGCTGGGCCCAGGCTCGGCCACAGTCGACTGGCCCTCAGAGGATGGCTCCCAGTGGACCGGGCGCCACTGGACCAGAACCCATCTAGCCAGGCCACAAACTTAAACAGGGCTAGGATCGGGATAAATCGCTCCAGAGCGTTCCGGAGCGCTCTCAGAGCGTTCCGGAACGCTCTGGAGCGGCCGCGGCGCCCAATACATCCTCCAAACCCGCCGATTCTCAGAGACTTCGAGTTATCCCGATCCGATTTTGTCCCGATCTTCGCGTCGTTTGAACTGGACCAGAAGCCATCCAGCCAGGCCACAAACGGCGGGTGGGCCCCAGCGCATCGAGCCCCGAGGATCCGACGGGGCAAGCGGAGCCCCAGAGGTCGGTCCGAGCCCCAGCGGCGGGGGCACAGTGGGCCCCCCGCTCGCCCAGGCTTAGCCTTGGAGCCCAGTGGGCTCGGACTGGACCGGCTCGGCAAGCAACTCCGCGCCTGCCATGCGAACGCTCCCGCGGCAACCACCGACCGCGAGCGCGGGGGGGTTTTACACTCATCGCCACGTTCTCCCCCGTCCTGCTCCGCGGCCGCCTGCGAGGGCAACCGCGGCGCCGGCGTGCGGCCGACCGCTCGGGCGCGCCAGGCAGCGCCTGCTCCTCCTCCGCGGCGTTGGCGCGGACACCGGTCGGGCAGAGGCAGGGCCGCGGGGGCGCAGCATGCAGCAGCGCACTCCCGACGCGCGCGCTCGAGCGGGCATCGTCGCCACGCGCCAAATGCTCGACGGCTTTACCTCGGCGGCCCGCCGGCCTCGATCGGGAGCGGCCAAGAGGGGGGTGTCCAAGAGGGGGGGGTGCAAATCATGACCGGCGGCATGTGCGCGGCCCAGCGGGGGGGCCTGGGACGTAACGAAACAAGAAGAGGCGCCATGAAATCTGAGGAAAAATCATGGCCCGCGCCATGAAATCCACCCCCCCCTAGTCATCACCCCCCTCTTTTCCGCTCCCGACTCGACACAGGGCCTCCGCGCTCCCCGGGGCTCGGGGGGAGCGTGTGGGCCACTGCGGTTGTGAGCAGCACTCTGCCCCCAACGCGCCCTGCCCCCGGCGGGGGGGGACCCCGGGCCTCCAAAGGCATCGAGACCTCCTCCTCCTCCTCCTCCTCCTCCTCCTCCTCCTCCTCCTCCTCCTCCTCCTCCTCCTCCTCCTCCTCCTCCTCCGCCTCCCCCCCCATCCTCCTCCTCCCCCTCCTCCTCCTCCTCCTCCCTCCTCCTCCTCCTTCCTCCTCCTCCTCCTCTTCCTCCTCCTCCTCCTCCTCCTCCTCCTGCTCCTCCTCCTCCTCCTAACAAATGCACCGACAGCGAGCTGTGCTCACGACGGGCGGAGGCCGCCAAGCTAGATGGGGCAGGAGGGTCGCATCGCCAAGCCGACGCACCGGCAGTGCATCGGAGACGTCGGGGTGGAGAACGTCGGATTCCGTCCGGATTCCGTCCGTACAGTCGGGGCCCTGACCGAAGGAACCTTAAATAAGGAACGAGGCCCCTTTTTCCACAAGTTAACCTTCGATTTCCGATCGAAAACATAAGGAAAGCCTGAGGCAAGCTGCGAAACACTTAAGGAACGCGGAGCCCCTCCCCAACGAAAAGGGTTCCTTCTTCAGGGCCCCGACTGTATCGCGGGCGCACCTGCGCCGCTCCCGTTTTGGGCGGCCTGGAACGGACAGGCACTGCTCGTGCAAAGGGCAGGAGATGCACCCCCATGATACGCACCCTGCCAAAACGAAACTATTTGGTGGAGGCAGTTGGAGAAGGAACCGTGCAGGGGAGGACTTTTTGGTTGAGCAGACGTCCAGTACTGCTCATCATACGCAAACATGAGGGGCGGGGGGTTTTCTTCCCTTTATCTTGGCCTCCGCCCCCCCCCCTCTCTCCATCGCTGCGCATCGTTTGACCGACTCCTATCCCATAGGCGTGGCCTGGCCTCCATGGCCGAGCTAGCCCCCTAGATCGGGATGTTGGCTGTTTCCTTGGGGTTTCGACGAGTATCTCCCCAACCGGGGTGATCAAATGTGTAATTGTTGGTTGTTGACTTTTCGGTTTGTATGTTTGCTTTCTGGGAGGGGAAGAGATGGGAAACGCGCGATCACTGAATCACATCACGGCATGACCAGCACAGCAGCGTGAAGCAGAAGACCCCCTGGGAAGCAAAGATCGCTGCACGAACCAACATGCCAGAGGCAAGCACCTGCAATAAACAGTGGCCTGAGCTACTGGGGGCTTGCTGAACGATGCTGAATCGCCCGCACCCACGACGGTCGTCGTCGTCGTCGTCGACATCGTCGTCGTCGTCATGCCGTCATGTCGTCTTCCTTGTCGTCGTCGTCGTCGTCGTGGTCGTCGTCGTCCTCGTCGTGGCCCTCGTGGTCGTCGTCGTCGCCCTTGTCGACCTCGTCGTCGTCGTCGTCGCCGTAGTCGTCCCTCTCGTCGTCGTCGTCGTCGTCGTCGTCGTCATAGTCGTCACCCTCGTGGTCGAAGTCGTCGTCGTCGTCAACGTCTTCGTCTTCGTCGTCATCGTAGTCACCGTTGCCCTCGACGTCGTCTTCATGGTCGTCGTCGCCCTCGTCGGCGTCGCCTTCGTCGTCGTGGTCGGCATCGTCGTCGTCGTGACGTCGCCGTCGTCGTCGTCGTCGTCTCCATTGTGGTCGTCGTCGTCGTCTTCGTCGTCGCCCTCGTGGTCCTCGTCGTCGTCGTCGCCATCGTCGTCGTAATTCAACTTCGTCTTCGTGGTTGGTGTCGTCGTCGACGTCGTCGTCGTTGTCGTCGTCGTGGTCGTCTTGATCGTCCTTGTCGTCGTCGGTGTCGTCGTCGTCGTCGTGATCGTCGTCGTCGTTGTCGTCGTCGTGGTCGTCGTCGTCGTCCTTTGTCATCGTCGGTTTCGTCGTCGTCGTCGTAATCGTCGTCGTCCGTGTCGTCGACATCGTCGTCGTCGTCGTCCTCGTCGTCGTCGTCGTCTTCGTCTTTGTCGTCGTAGTCGTCGTCGTCGTCGTCGTCGTCGTCATCGTCTTCGTCGTGGTCGTCGACGTCGTCGCCGTCGACGGTGTCGTCGCGCTCGTGGTCGACGACTGCGTTGCCGTCGTCACCCTGGTCGTCGTCGTCATCGTCGCCGTCGTTGAGGTCGTCGTCGTCGTCGCCCTCGTGGACGTCGTCGTCGCCGTCACGCCCTCGTCCTCGTCGTCGTCGTCATGCCGTCGCCTTTATCCTCGTCGTCGTTGTCGTCATCGTTGAACGGCCGAGGTGACTCAGAGGAGGAAGAGGCAGCGATTGCCGCGGCCCCTGCCTCGCCTTGGCCCTTTCGGGCCTCCTGGGAGGCCCTCGCCGCCACGGCTGGATTCGCCTCAACCTTCTGGTCAGAACGCCCCCACAGGAGATGTCTGGGGAGTTCTGGTATCCGTCCGGTTTTTGGTTTCCCCAGGCACGCCCCGAGTCTGGCCAAGCGCGCTCGGCCCGATCGGAGCCGCCCTTCCCGGACGCCCCCTCACTCCGATGAGTGATCGCGCGTTCCTCGCCTGGCCATGCTCACTCCTGACTCATCGGGTCTCCCTCTCGTCCCTCCGCCGTCCTCCTCGTCCCTCCCCATCTCATCCCTCTGGTCGCCTCACCTATCTTCCTCGTCCTCGACGTCGGCCCCCCCCCTCCCTGGCAGAGTCAATTGAGGAGCTGCGCCGACACCCCTCACGAGCACCGTCCCTAGCGTGCCTAGCCGCGTTATGCACGCGATGAAGTTTTCACTGGGGTCTAACAGAACCAGGATCCTGTTCCCATGTAATCCTCATCCTCTTGCTTCTCTATTCCCACGGGTGAGAGAGAGAGAGAGAGTGTGCGAGAGAGAGAGAGAGAATAAGAGAGAGTCGGTAAAAGAGAGCGCAGAAAAGAGACATCCCCACCTTCTGCGCTGGGATGAAATCATGAGGGCCTGTTCGGCAAAAGCCCGTCGTCGGCGTTCTGGTCTCTGGACGCGTGATCATGCCCCCCCCCCTGGCCCTGGCACCGGTCGCAATAGTCCTCCATCGACTCGATGGGTTCAGCTTTGAACCGCTCCTGTAGGTATGCCTCCAACGAATCCAGGATGGTCTTCGCGCTGCCTGCGTTGGGGTCAGGCACTCGTTGGAATCAACAGTGGGCCATACCCTAGAACGAAATCAATCGTCGCTATCTGCTCAGGTGCGCCAAAGACATATTCCCCAAGCATCTTTGGCACAGCTGCGTCCGATCACGTCCGTACGTACGTCCTTGTATGTGCGCTGGGCAGTGCGTGAAACCCGAACACCCCTCTGGGCGTAAGTGGTTCAGTGTGCCAACTCTTCCGTGAAGAAAATTTGCACATGGCGGGTTCTGGAAACCCTGAACCTAACAATGTTGCCGTCGCTTGAGGGTGCATTTTATATTTCCGCTCGCTTGTGCCGACAAAGCCGCCGGCCGCCGGCCATTCGCCGCCTCCCGCCGAGGAAGAGATGTCAAAGTCCTTCGATCCTCTAAGGCGAGGCCCTGTCTGGAAAGCCTCGAATGGTCAGCAAGAGCGGAAGATCCAGACTTGAAGATCGCGCTGTTTTGATGGCGCGCTCACGCTTTTCGAGGCCTCTGCGGGAGGTGCCTCGTCGCCCTGGCTGGTCTCCATCGACACTCTATGGTCACATCGCACCTCGAGGGGTCCAGGGCCCCTTCTGAGGAGGAGAGGGAGAAGGAGGAGGAGGAGGAGGAGGAGGAGGAGGAGGAGGAGGGAAGGGGAGGAGGGATGAGGAGGAGGAGGGAGGAGGAGAGGAGTGAGGAAGGAGGAGGAGCAGGAGGAGGAGGAGGAGAGGGAAGAGGGAGAGGAGGAGGAGAGAGAGGAAGGAGGAGGAGGAGGAGGAGGAGGAGGAGGCGGAGCAGGTCCCCCTCGGACCTTGATCCCCGAGGCTCTTCCCCCCCGAGGCCTCGGTCCTCAATCAAATCCCTTCTCCTCGAGCATCCAAGCCTCCAGCCCCGAGGCCTCGGCCCTCGAGCCTGCCCCCCCTCGGGCCTCCAACTCTCAAGCCTCGAAGCCCCTCCTACGGCAGTTTCGTGTCGTGCCGACCCTGGCGTTGGTTCCTTCGGCGGTGGACAAACCTCCCTTTGACCGAAACCGACGGACCTGGACCCGCAAAAATAACGGCCGCGACGCCCTCTCGCGAACCGAAAACGGCCAATTCCTTAATCGACGTGTCAGGGTAGGAGGTCTGCCCACCCCCGATTCCTGACACCGCGCGGATCGTTCAATCAACCTTGAACGATCGGCCGTTTCCGAAATGTCGATCCTTCAACATGGACCGATTCTGGGTCGCCAACGGCGGGGAGTCGCCGCCAGTCGACACGACGCGAACCTACCAGACCCGATTGAGGGGCGCACAGCGACCCCAATCCCCGACGTTGCGGGGCCTTCGGCAAGACCGGCAAATCAGGCCCGAACTCGGGGACGTGCGATGAGGTGGCGTCAGTCCTCGTCGATAGGGGTGGGCCCCCTCAAGGGGGGTATGTCAGTGCTCTTCCTCTGCTCTGAGCCGCCGTTCTTGGGGGGGAACTTGGGGACTGGGGGCGAGAAATCGCCCGCGACCCGAAACCTCGACCCGACCCCCCTCGTCCCCGAACCTCAAGAAGCTGAGGGCCAACACTGGGGTGGGGACTGAGGGGGGCGGGGGCGACCATCGAGCTTGAATCGGCGATACATCGCAAACAGATCGGCGACAGGTCCAAGGTAGCGAAAGCGAACGACCCTCATGGGCGGGGAAGGCTGTCGGGCCCCTACCGGCGATGACTTGGCGATTGGGGGTTGATGCGTCCCCCTGGGTGTCGGGCCATAGCTCGGGTCGCTGGCGGCCGCTTGGATGTCCCTGGCACCTCCAGAAGCCTCACAGCGAGGCGCAGCTGCTGCAACGCATCCCGAGGCCGGAAAACCACAGGGAGCCCGTCGAAGCCTCGAGTCGAGCCCTCGAACGGGGGTCCCAGGACGGTGCGGTGACGGAGCGTGGAGGCCCCAGTCGCCCGAGACATCCTCGGAGCACAGCCCGCCGTGCGGTCACCTCGAACCCCGACGGACTCACCACGTGTTCTGGTCACCGCGCCGCCTCCTCCTCCTCCTCCTCCTCCTCCTCCTCCTCCTCCTCCTCCTCCTCCTCCTCCTCCTCCTCCTCCTCCTCCTCCTCCTCCCCCTCCTCACCCCGTGCTCTGGCCACCGCGCCGCCTGGGGGCCCCGGACGCCCCGTGGTCTTCGGGTCACAGGCTCGGGCCTCGGGCGGCCCTTCGGAGCGATCCGGGCATCCCCAGAACACCCTCGGCGAAGCGCAGCTGCTGGAACACACCCCGAAGCGAGACAAACCCCCTTGGAACCAACGCAAACGTCCGACCACCGACACGGAATCCCCACCGACCCAGCACGCGGGATGGTCACCGCACCGTTTGGGAGCTTGTTTTTTTGATTGGGGGGGGGTAGCGCCCGTTACGGGGGGGGGGTCCGGCCCCAAGTTGGGGGTAACGGTAACGCGCGGCGGGGCCCTCGCACGGGCCCTGGTATTTATTACCAGCACAACTGTCGGCACAGTAGGCTTCGTCGTCGTCGTCGTCGTCACCGCTGTCGTCGTCGTCGAAGCCGACCGTGCCTGTGCACACTACACAGGCTCTGTACACCGCGATGCTTTTGTACACCACAACTGCGGCAGAAATGGTATGTGTGTGCACCACGGCGACTGAGCACATCATGACAGGCGGGTGCACCACAGCGCCGTTGTACATCCCACTGTTGGTGCACACCACGGCGCCCGCGTGCACCACAGCTGCTGTTTCAACGCCCCGTGTTTGCACCAGTATGCCAGCGTACACCACAAAGCTTGTGTACACCTGTAAGGTACCGGCGGAGCGAAAGTCCAGAAGATCACTCGGGGCCCAAACGTGGCCCTTTCATTATGTGAGCTGCTTGTGGATCTTAGTTTTTCTGGTTCAAAAAGCGCTCGGACCTGTTGAGCCCACAGCGCCTGTGTACTCCATTGCGACTGCGTGCATCATGGGTGTGGACCGTGGCGCCTGTGAATACCACATGGCATGTGTGCGCCACAAAGCTTGTGTGCGGTTTTTTTTGTGCGGAAAGTAAACCGCGCGCCGTGGGGGCGCGCGGGGCGGCGGCAGCCTAGGGAATACAGGAAGCAGGAGCTCCCTGCACAGGCACAAGGCCCTTGAGACATCGGTCGACGGCTCGAACGTGCACGCGGGTGCGTCGTCGTCGTCGCCGTCAATTGCGACGGCGACCGGGGGGGCGACGGCGGCGGCGGCGGCGACACGGGCGGCGGCGACGGCGACCACGACGACGACGACGACGACGGCTGCGGCGACGGCGACGACGCCGACGGCGGCAAGCGGCGGCGGCGGCGGTGAAGGTGACCGCCGCCGCCGTCACCGCCGTCGTCGTCGCCGCCGATGCCGCCGTCGCCGTCGCCGCCGCCGTGTCCGCAGCCAGTTGCCGAAAGCTTCAGCAACGCTTGGGGCCCACTTGCTGGATACACATGCGGGGGGCTGGCGTGACCAGCCGCGCGAGGTAGGAGGGCCGAGCGCTGGACAGACATGCGGCCACATCCGCGTGCAGGTCTCGCCCGGTCCAGCCCTTTGCACCAGCACAGGGAGAATGGAGGGAGGACAGTGGTAGTAGTCATAATGATATTGTGAGGGTGCACCAGCTGGTTGCGCCATGGCTTGCCCGATGCGTTACACCACACGTTGTGCTTGCGTACAATTACCTGCGCCATAGGTTGAGCCGTAAGCTGCGCCATAGGATGCGCCCCCAGGGCGTGCCATAGCTTGCGCCATAGGTTGCGCACCCAGGGCGCCCCACAAATCGCGCCTTACGTTGCGCCTTAGGTTGCGCCCTCAGGGCGTGCCATAAGCGGGCGTCGGGACTCCGGGCGCAGCCCGCAGGATAATGACAACGGACGCGGCAGGGATGACGACGACCATTCTGTGGCACCTGTGGCGCGCCACACCGCCGATCAAGTACTAAAGCGCAGTGCCCGTTGGCACTGCCCGCAAGATTTGGCGGCGAGCCAAAGGGGGAAATGACAGGGGGCGGGCTTTCTGAGAAGGCTCAGAAGGCCTTCGGCCTTCTGAGAAGATGTCCAAGCCCCCCCCGAAGACACGGAGGGCTTCTCTGAAGGCCAAAAGGCTTCTGAAAAGTCCCGCCGCCTTCTGAAAAGGCCTACCCCCTCTCACTCCCCCCCTGGGCTCGCCGCCTCCTCCGATCCCCCTCCGCCTCCTCCTCCTCCTCCTCCTCCTCCTTCTCCTCCTCCTCCTCCTCCTCCGATCCCCCTCCGATCCTCCACCCTCCTCCTCCTCCTCCTCCTCTTCTGCCCCCTCCTCCTCATCACGCCCCTCCTCCGATCCCCCAATCACCTCCTCCTCCTCCGATCCTGTTCCTCGTCCTCCTCGTCCTCCTCATCCTCCTCCTCCTCCTCCTCCTCCCTCTGCCTCGCTCCCCCCTCCCCCCAGGAGGTGAGAGTAGGTGGAGGGCACGAGCACTGGAGGGAGCGCAGAAGCAAGGCAAAGGAGGTGGAGGGGCCAGGCCGGAACCCGTTGAAAGGTTCGCGCCGAGGGATGCGAACCTCGAACCTCGAGGATCGAGGCATCCTGGCCCTCGAGGGCCTTCGTCGTCGCCGCGGCTGGACGCGGCTCGGGAAACTGGTGCGTCTGAGCCCCAGTCGGGCCCCGTGGACCCAATTATAGTTTGCGCCGAGGTTCGAACCTCGAACCTCGAACCTCGAACCTGAGCACACATGTGAGCGTCACAGCATGCCTGCCTGGACGGAGGGGGGGTCCGCACCCCCGTCCCCGTACGCTCGTTACCGTTACGGGTCCGAACAATAACAAAAACAAGCTCTGGCCCCCTTTGTGGGCCCCGGAAACGGCAGAGAAAAAATGTCCCTTGAACATGGAAACGGTTAAAAAACGGCGACCGGAAACGGCAAAAAACACGGCTCCAGGATTGGAACCGGAGCCGGAACCGGTCAAAAAACGGCGACGGAACCGGTAACAAAAACGGCGTCGGAACCGGCAACAAAACGGCAGAACGTAACCGGCAAAAAAACGGCCCTGTCGTTTCCAGGGCCCACGAAGGGTCCAGGCTCCGCCACTACCAAGGGCGCGTCCCGTCTGAGGCGAGCGGGCGCGGGCGAAGGCCTACGAAGCCCGCGCGCCGCAGCTCGGGGTCCCCGGCGGCCACGACCATGCTGTCCTCTGCGCGGGCTCGGAGAGCATCCTGCCTCCTGCTGCTGCTGCTGCTCCTCCTCCTCCTCCTCCTGCTCCTCTGCTCCTCCTCCTGCTCCGTTTCGTGGTATCCTCCTCCTTCTCCCCCTCCTCCTCTTACGCCTCCTCCTCCTCCTCCTCCTCCTCCTCCTCCTCCTCCTCCTCCTCCTCCTCTTTGTGATTCGTGCTATCCTGCTCATCCTACTGCTCCTCCGCCTGCTCCTTCTCCTGCACCTGCTGCTGCTGCTGCTCCTCCTCCTCCTCCTCTTCTTTCTCTTTCTCCTCCTCCTCCTCTTCCTCCTCCTCCTCCTCCTCCTCCTCCTTCTCCTCCTCCTGCTCCTTAACCTCGGCCTGGAGGGGAGGCTCTCGGGAGGGGATTTGAATGACTCCAACGAGGGCGCTTTTGATGATTCGGCACAACAGCCGTCATCGGGGCTGACCCCCCCCCTCCCCCCACCAACCTTTGACAAGGATGCGCGGTAAGGATGCAAGGTCATTGGACGGCCATGCCAATGCTCTTCGATTGGGGCTGGCCATCGAAAGTGGTTGAGGATGGACCGACGATGACCGAACAGGCAAGGATGCAAGGGTACCCTTGGGAAATCGATCACCATTACTATGCGGACTGACAGTATGAAGTAAAACGTTTACGCGTTTTCATCTACGTTTCCAATTCCCTCCCCCTCCTCCTCAGAGTGTCTCCTCCTTTTCTGGGGGAGGGGCGGTGGGGGGGAACGAGGTGGATCCATATGGTTGTCCTCCTGCTCAGAGGGCGCCGAGAGGCCAAAATCATTGATATTGCTTTGTTTGTGTAAATGCTTTCCGGGAACTCGGCTATTCGAGCTTCCTTTGCTACAAGACGGCCCAAGAGGGCACCCAGACGGCCCAAAGGGCTCCGACACGGCCCCAGAAGCGCCCAAGACGACCCCAAACAACCCCAAGAAAGGCCTAAGAAAGGGAAGGCAGAAAATACGAGTCTTCCGCTCCAAGCTGCTCCCAGGATGCCCCTAGGAGGCACCAAGAGGTTCTCAAGAGGCCGCAAGAGACCCCCAAGAGGCCCTCAAGACGCCCCTACGAGGCCCCAAAACGGCTCCCAAGAGGCCTCTAAGCGGCCCCCAAGAAGCACCCGAGAGGCCCCCCGCGACATCCCAACGAACGTTCTAGAGGCCTATGACTCACGACCAAAGCGCGGTGGCGGAATGGGCCGAAGGCCATTCGACCTGCTTGACACGGGGACAACAATTGTGTATACTCTGCCAAATTGTCCCACGATGGCTCTCCGAATGCTTCGGGGCCTTCTGAGGAGACATTCCGGAATTATTTTCCCGCCCGACCTAGCGCCCCATGGGGACCCCAAGGGAGGCCTAATACGCCCTTTCTGGCCCAAATCAGTCCCAAAAAGAACCTCAACTGGGCCTGAAGAGAAGATCCGCAAAGGTACTCCCTCCCATCGTCGCTGCCGCCGCCGCCATCGCTCTCCTCCTCCTCCTCCTCCGCCTCCTCGTCCTCCTCCCGGTAACTATTCCTGCTCCTCCTCCATCCTTTTCATTATGACTCACTCCTCCTTGCCGCACCCCGAGGCCAGTCGGAAGGGTGGGCCCGGGGTTTCGCTTGGGACTTCCTAACCAGTAATGGGCCAAAAGCTTGGAAACTGGCAACAATATCACATATGGAGGGCGGGTCGCTTCCAAAATATGGACCTCGCCGTAGCGCCACGCACATGCGTTTTCAACCGTTGCAAAAGTTTCACGGATTGCGGCGGTTCCTTTCCAACATGTGGCCCTCGCCTTGACGCCGCGCACACTCACTGGTCTTCAACTACTGCAAGAGCTTCGCAGATTGAGGGCGGGTGGTTTTCAACATGTGGGTCCCGCCTTAGCGCCGCAAGAACTCGTCTCACAAGCTTGCACGAGCTTCGCGGACGGACGGCGGGCAGATTTCAAAATGTGGCTCGCGTTATAGCGCCGTGCACACCCGCCTTAAACAATTGCACAAGAGTTTGGCGGATTGTCGGCGGGCTGCTTTCAAAATGTGGTTCTCGCCTGAACGCCGCGCACATTCGCCTTACGTGGCAATGTGCGAAAGCTTCCGCATCGAGTGAAGATAATTTTCAAAATGTGGCTCGCGCTTTCACGCCGCGCACATTCGTCTTAAAAGCTGTGGATGTTGCATATACGAATGGTTAACCTTCCAGAAAGGTTTTCCGAATGACTCAAGATTGCCAGGGCGCAACAATGTTGATTCGCGGTGTTCTGGCACTGTTCAGGATCGTCACGATGAAAAGTGAGGCACACTCGTAACGTTGAAAACTCACATTTTTCACGCGGCTGTCATCACGGGGCACTTTCCTCAGTGGAACTGAATCCTTCTATGGGGCCTGTGATAGGGGAGCTTGGAAGGAGGGTGTATCCCAGCATCATTGCTGAGTCGTGGATTTACACTCGTCCTCCTCCTCCTCCTCCTCCTCGTCCTCCTCCTCCCCCTCTTCCTGCTCATTCTCCACCTATATACGTCGCGTTGATGGATGGACGGCTGCAAAGCGCATTAATTGTGGACTAAAGGAGGGACTATAAAGGGGTCACCGAATCAGCTGCTTGCTGCTGATTTTGCCTGCCGGCGCCAGGAGCAGTCATCCAGCGAGGAAACTGCCCTGCACGTGGAAATTGTCGCACGCGTTCCCCCCATAGCCTTTCCCCCATCCGGCCCCTCCCCATCGCCCACACACCCACCCGCCCCCCCCCACCACCCGACCCCGCTTCACTGGTGCAACATCCTAACCTCTCCAGCGTTGGGAATGAGCCCCCCGACCGCCAATCGAATCCCCCCTCCCTCGTTTAAGGGGCTACAATAAATGGGGACTGGCAGAGAGGGGGGGAAATCGACATGGAATCGGCGATACATCGCTGGTAGATCGGCGATAACCCCCATGGTGGAGCTATCGGGCCCCTATCGATGTGGGCGATTGCCCCCTCCCCACCCCCACCCCCTATGCGCATCCCCCCCTATCGTTGCCCCTGACCCTCCCCCTTCCCCCCAGCGACAACCCCACTGGCTTCCGAGATTCGGGGGGGGAATTCAACCTCCCCCCCGCCGTGTCGTGATAGTGGTCGTGGTCGTGGTCGTGGTCGTGGTCGTGGTCGTGGTCGTGGTCGTGGTCGTCGTCGTCGTCGTCGTCGTCGTCGTCGACGTTTGCCAGCGCGGGGCGTCGGTCGGGCAGGAACGACACGTTCTGGATGTCGTCGTCGTCGTCGTCGTCGTCGTCGTCGTCGTCGTCGTCGTCGTCAAGTGCCCGCGCGGGGCGTCGGTCGGGCGGGACTCGTCGTCGTCAGCGCGGTCGTGTTTGTGGTCGTCCTCGCCGTCGCCGTGGCCGACGCCGTCGTCGTCGCCGTCGTCGCCGCAGTCGTCGTCATCGTCGTCGTCGTCGCCTCAGTCGGCATTGTCGTCGCTGTCGCGGTCGAGTCCGTCGGCTGGGCGGGCGGGACACTTCGTTGACGTCATCGTGGGCGACTCGGGAGTCGGTCGGGCGCGCTCACTGAACACGTCGTCGTCGTCGTAAGCGTTGCTGTCGTGGCCCCGTCCTCGTCGTCGTCAGCCGTCGCTGGCGGGGGCGCGGGCGAAACGGAGAGGGGTGGGAAAGGGTCAGCTCTGACCGGCATGCAGAACAGTTTCATCAACTTTCTCCTTTTTCGCAAGGTCGCCGCGCACTCGGGTCAACGACGCGGAAAACTTCGCGCGAACACCGTCTCGCGCCAACGCGCGCGATTCATGCTCGCCGCGAATCCGCTAGCCCGCCGTTGGTCCCGAGAGATGTGACATGGAGCGCTGGGGGCTGGGGCGGCGTCGTTTGCCCTGGCGCGACCGTCGCGCGCAAAGAGCTTCGCGCGCGCTGCGCCGCGCCATCACGAGCGCGAGCGCGCCCGCGACAGCAGGGAGCACGCGCGACCGCAGGGGCCGCTGATACACAGGGGCGGCAACGGCGGGGCGCGCGCGAGCGCGCGGAGGCTTCGCGGTTGAGAGCGTCTCCCAGCGACCGCGGGCGGGCGCGACAGCATCGCGCGCCGCGACGGAATCCTAAGGCGCGCTGGCTTCATCGACGGCCCCCTTGCGCTGGAAAGACGCGGTTCGCCCCGCTACAAGTGAGATGGCGCGCCCATCGACCGCGCCACTCGACGCCTTCACGATCGACAGCGCCATTGCCGAGAAGCCTGAGGCGCAGGCGAAGCTCGGATCTCGGATGGCGAATGGGGTCGCGCAGCGGCGCGATTGGCGACGGCGGGCGCGGGCGGCGCAGACGGGGCGGAGGAAAAATAGCCAGAAGAAGCGAGCGAGGACAGACGGGTCGGGCAGGGCAAAAAAAGCCGCGAGGGAGGAAGGGCGACAAGCTCGCAAAATGACACGGGGCAGCGGGACACACAAGGGGGCGACGCAGAACGCGCGGAGGATATTCAACGGAAGGAGTTGAAGAATGAAAGAACTGCGGGTGGACGGAGGACCAGGAAAGGCGCGGAGGCTGGCGACGCCGACGATCGCATAGAAGCTAAACATGGAAGAAAGGCGGCGCGATGAGCTGGGGAGGAAAAGGGCAGGGGGGATGATATAACAAAGCCGCTGGGGTGATGACGGCAGAAGATGATGCTTTCGCAAGCGCGAAGTGGGTCGCCACAACGGCCGCCAATGTGCCAATGGGCACCGCGACGCGCGCCATCATACCCCTGAAAATTGTTTTTTGGGGCGGGGGCGAAGAAACCCTGACGGCGCCGAGGAAATCCTGGCAAGGCTCGGACTCCGCCTTCGGACAGCCCCGATGGATCGATCCTGGTTCGCAAATCATCGAATGAACAATGAATGCCGCGGGCCCCGTCGAAAGATAACCCTTGAAGCCCGCCAGGCTCGGTCCAAAAACAGGCCCGCCTCGGCCCCCGGGTTCCGTCCAAAATCGCGCGCTCAAGCCCCCCCGCCCCCGTCCAAAAACCACGCCCCAGAAGTCGCCAAACGGCCTCGCCGAAAACTTTGCCAGACAACTGATCCAAACACATTCCCGGATACCTTCGCCAAAAACTTCCCCCATTTCTCCGACCTGGAACCTTCTACTGAACCAAACAATGACATAGTAAATTGCGACAATTTTCCGGGCCCCCGCCAGGTAGGAGGGAGAAAAAAAACGCCGGCAACGGCGCGGGGGCAGGGGCCGGGAGGGGGGCGGGCGGCGGTCGTGATGGAGAGGAGGGAGGAGGACTGAGAAGGAACAAAGAAGGAACAAGAAGGGGGGGGCGCAAGGCGGGGGGGAGGGGAAAGGTGAAGAGGGGGGGCACAGAAATGGGCAACGCAAAAAAGAAAACGTGAAGGACAAGAAGAAGGAGGGGCAGGAGGGCGAGGCAGGAACAGGACGGGGCGAGGAGGAATGAAGAGACAAGGAACCCGAGAGAAAGGAACGCGAGGGCGACGGCGGCGGGCAGCGAAGAGGAAAGGCAGAAAAACGACGAGGTGAGGGGGAGAGAAAAATGACAACAGTAGCACAGGACATATCACGTGCCATAGTGGTAGCACGACGACAGGGGCAACGGAAGCAGAAACACGAGAAGCCTAACAAATAAGGAGAAGGGATAATATAGGCAAGAGGTGATGACGGCAGGGGGGGGCACAGGAATACATACTTGGAGACACCCCAGGAACGGAGAGAACGTCATCGACCCCAATCACAAGATAGGAGAGGAGGAGGAAAGCAGGGGGAGGAGGAGGACAGAAGGAGGAGGAGGAGGAGAAAAAGAAAGAAGAAGGAGGACGAGGAAGAGAGAGGAGGATGAGGGGAAGCGGACGCACCACGCATGCGGCACACTTCGAGAAACAGGGCCGCAGGTCCACCCGAGGAAACGCAAGGCTCCTCCAACGCGCAAAGCAAGCCCGAGAGGCCTGCGACAAACTCGCTGCCCTCTCTGGGGGTACCGTTGAACGCCCCAACATCGCGACGCGGCCGAGGCGCGGCCGCAAAATGCCGACGACGCGGAGCAGGAGCGCGAAGCCAAACCCACCACAGCGGTGGGCAGTCCCAGCAACTCCGCAGGACTCGTGCGGTCCTACATTCGCTGCGCTGCGTGCATGGGCACATGGGCACAACCCAATATTGATATCGCGTGTTCCTGCGTTTCGCTCGTGGCAACCATATTCCAAGAAACCGGTCACCCTTCGACCAATTTCACTGGCGCGTTGTGCGCAGAGCCCCGCTGGCCCGCGCACGTCGCAGAAACAATAACAAACGCCGCGCATCTACACACTAGGCTACGCAACGCGGAGGCGGCACGATGCCGGCCCGGTGGCTTTGAAGCACGAAGGCGCACCGCAAGATGAGCACAGCGTCCAAATTGCTTTCAATTCTAAGGAAGCCGAGGAGACCTTTCCCCGCCGCGGGCCGCTGAATCTCGGAAGGCACGCGAACAACATGAAAAAGGTCTACAGCACGGCTGCTGTCGGTCACAGCTGAGAAAGAGGCTCATCCCCCCATCTGATTCACGAGCGGCAAACATATCCACATCCATATCCACGCCCTCGCGGTCTGGATTCGGGAGGCCGCGGATACGGATATGTTGTCGGCCCGCCGCAGCGGCCATTCACACGCGCTGGCTGCAGGACAGACGGTCACGCCCCGAGGACGAGCTACAGGCCGCTGCACAAATTAGCGCTTCAGCTCCGCACTCTTTCACATACCTTTGCATTCCCAGACATACGGCCGCTCCATTTTTTTCCCAACCATCCTGTGGTGTTGGGTCCTCGTTTTGAAAAGACGGTGGCCCGCGTCTCCCTTCCTCCTCCTCTCCTCCTCCTCCTCCTCCTCCTCCTCTCCTCCTCCTCCTCCTCCTCCCTGCGTTTCACCCACCCAGTACAGCGTTTCGTGGCCCCATAGGGAGCTCCACCGAAGGCTCCAGTGGTTGCGTTCGCATGGTGGCCTCGGGCCATTTCGGCACACCCCTCACGAGGATCGTGGCCCCATAGGGAGATCCACCGAAGGCCCCAGTGGCAGCGTTCGCATGGCGGCCCCGCCCCATTTCGGCACACCCCTCACGAGGATCGTGGCCCCATAGGGAGCTCCACCGAAGGCGCCAGTGGCAGCGTTCGCACGGCGGCCCCGCCCCATTTCGGCACACCCCTCACGAGGATCGTGGCCCCATGGGGAGCTCCACCGAAGGCTCCAGTGTCAGCGTTCGCATGGCGGCCCCGCCCCGTTTCGGCACACCCCTCACGAGGACCGTGGCCCCACAAAGCTCCACCGAAGGCCCCAGTGGCAGCGTTCGCATGGCGGCCTCGGGCCGTTTCGGCACACTCCTCACACGGCTCGTGGCCCCATAGGGAGCTCCACCGAAGGCCCCAGTGGCAGCGTTCGCACGGCGGCCCCGCCCCATTTTGGCGCACCCCTCACGACGATCGTGGCCCCATAGGGAGCCCCATCGAAGGCTCCAGTGGCAGCGTTCGCATGGCGCCCCGCCCCATGTCGGCGCGCCCCTCACAAGGCTCGTGGCCCCATAGGGAGCTCTACCGAAGGCCCCAGCGGCAGCGTTCGCATGGCGGCCTCGAGCCATTTCGGCACACCTTTCACGAGGATCGTGGCCCCAATAGGGAGCTCCACCGAAGGCCCCAGTGGCAGCGTTCGCATGGCGGCCCCGCTCCATTGCGGCACACCCCTCGCACGGTTCGCAGCCCCGTAGGGAGCTCCACCGAAGGCCCCAGTGGCAGCGTTCGCATGGCGGCCCCGCCCCATTTCGGCACACCCCTCACGAGGATCGTGGCCCCATAGGGAGCTCCACCGAAGGCCCCAGTGGCAGCGTTCGCATGGCGGCCCCGCCCCATTTCGGCACACCCCTCACGAGGATCGTGGCCCCATGGGGAGTTCCGCCGAAGGCTCCAGTGGCAGCGTTCGCATGGCGGCCCCGCCCAGTTTGGCACACCCCCCACGAGGATCGTGGCCCCATAGGGAGCTCCGCCGAAGGCCCCAGTGGCAGCGTTCGCATGGCGGCCTCGGGCCGTTTCGGCGCACCCCTCACCAGTGGCAGCGTTCGCACGGCGGCCTCGGGCCATTTCGACACACCCCTCACGTGGATCGTGGCCACATAGTTGTGCTGCTTCAACAACCGCGCCTGGGCGTCGTACTCCGCCTTGTCGACGTGCAACGCCACCTCCTCCCTCATGGCTCTCAAGGCCCTCTCCTGCTTCTGCTCCTCGGTGAGAGGGACGCCGTCCTTGTCGTCGTCGGCGTCCGCGAAGACGGCCACGAACGTGTCCCTGAGCATGTCGTGCTCCGGCGGGAAGCCGTGGCCACATAGGGGGCGCGGGCGAGAAGATGGTATTCACAAGTACGGTATTCACAACTGCAAATGATGGGTCCTTCGCCAGGCTAATTTCGATGCGTGATCCCCCAAGGTCCGGACCACTTCCCCGGGGCCGGTTCTTCATCCTGAGTCTTTTTTGGAAGCTCCCGAGGCCCAGCGAGGGCCCCCAGAGGCCGAAAACTGTCCGAATCCCGCCGCCCCAATTTTTGATGGAGCGTCGGATCTCTGGGTCTGAAGGCGGATTTCGATCCAAGCCTCGAGGAAGAAAGATGCTCTTCGCCCACGACGGTCGTCCTCCCAGCGCACTCAGAGGACCCTCCTGCAACTGTACCGGGACGAGGCTGGGCGTGCGCGCGGCAAACGAGGCGCGATGCATGGAGGCATACTGAAGGGGCCCCAGGACACACCAATAAATACACACAAATAAAAATATTCCCCATATTTTCACATATTTTCTGGGTTTCTGTCTTCGCCCCCACTTCCCATATTTTCCCATATTTTCTGGGGAATCGACGATTAATTGTGTCTGTGTATTTCTTCCCCTCCTGACATACCTCAACCGACAGCGGCCCGAGTCTCTCCCCCGACGGTCCGACTCACGACGCAGGGCCCCGCGGAAGAAGTGGGCAGAAACATGAAGTAGGCAGGCGTTGAAAATAGATCAGGTTCCGTCCGCCCCCTTTTAACGGGCGAAGAACGGTATAAAATAAACTTTTTCGCTGTCGGGGACACCTGCCCCAGCGCGGCTGGAAAATTTATACCCTTACGGTGCCACCGTAGGGGTATAAACTTTCCAGCCGCCCAGGGGCAGGTGTCCCCGACGGCGGAAAAGTTTATCTTATACCGTTCTTCGCTCGCTGACCCTTGGGAGGACGGAAAAGGTGACGCCACTCGATCATTGAAGCAGGAAGGCGCTCGAAATAGGTTGGAACATGGGCATCCCCAAAAGACCAACTTTCACTTTCAACGACCGATGTGGAACTCCGGACGCGCTAGACCAGGACATCCAACATCCCTCGAAACCAGTTCTTGACACCGCGAAGGAAAATGCACCACAACATCCCCAAAATAAACACAGACAAAAATCACAAAAAAGCCTTGACAACACCCCTTCAGCTCGGACAAAGGCTCGAATCCTGCAGTAGTGTGCAAAAGCTGCACGGGACGACCAGTTCTGATTTTGCAGGACATGGCTCACTTCCCGACTTGCCCAATGCCTGGTCAGTCTGTCCTGGTCTCTGGGGGCCTGAAAATGCGGGACGGGAAAATGACCACAGCCACTGCTTCTTGTTTGCGCCGCCTTCCAGCCGGCCGAAAAAGAAGCAGTGGCTGTGGTCATTACCCTGGTGCCAAGCCGAATGAAAATGACCACAACCACCGCTTTGTTTCTGCTGGCTGGAAGGCGGCAACAAAAGAAAAGCAGTGGCTGTGGTCGTTTTCCCGTCCCGTAGAAAAGGGCACGCAAGTGGGGGACCGGCTCGGGGGTGGGGGGGGGGACACCGAGCTGGAATCGGCGATACATCGCCGGTGGCCGGCGATGGGCCCCCGATGGCGAGTCCGCCTATTCCTGGGCGGGTGGGGCGACCGGGCACCCCGTCGCCATCTGTGGGCGATTAAGGGGCGGGGCGCGCCCCCCCTGAGCCTTTCCCCCTCCGCCTCCTTCCTCCTCCTCCTCCTCCTCCTCCTCCTCCTCCTCCTCCTCCTCCGCCTCCCTCCTCCGCCTCCTTCCTCCTTCCTCCGCCTCCTCCTCCTCCTCCTCCTCCTCCTCCTCTTCCTCCTCCTCCTCCCCCTCCTCTTCCTCCTCCTCCTCCTCGTCCTCCTCCTCCTCGCTGCGTTGGGCAAACATGTTTTCTACGTTCGCCCTCGTTTCCTCGACTTTGCCCCTGCAAGCTCTCGGGCTCCTCCGAGCCCGTGGCGTCCGCAGTCGCGCGCGCGCGAAGAGCAGGTCCAGGTGCCCGCACGGGCCAGCACGCGCCACGAGATCACGACCCAGCTCGAGGAGCCACGGGTCCACAGAATGCGCAACACCACGCCCGCCTGAGCCCTGACACTAACCCTCGAACTCCCCCGCGGCGGTCCGAGTCGAGATCCGCGCACACCTCGATGTACCCCGCGGAACGGACCTCCACCAGCATGTGGGGCACCTGCCGCCGGTTTGGACGCCCGAAATGGGCACGGAAACGATGGGAAAAATGCCCAACAATAAAATGCTGCCCCATGCCAACAACGGCCGCTGTTGGGCAGGCGGCCTCCTGTCGCGAATGGACACAGGCCGCGGCGGCGCGGACCCCGAGTCCTGCTCAAGAGGAACAGGAACTACTGTTGGGCAGTGTACAATTTTTTTGCGTACCCATGTCGGTCGTCCCGAGAAGAAGGGGCCTCCCACCTCCCTCTTTTCCTCTTTCTTCCTCCTGTCCTATGCCGCCCCTGCCTTCTGCCTCGCCGTCCTGCCTGGTTGTTCGCTGAATGGCTGCGGACTGCGAGCCTGTCGCCATGTTCAAGACATGCTGGGGGGTCCAACGGGGTGACGTCTTACCAGGGACTTCGACTTGACTGCGCCATCCCCGGGGGCCGCGACCTGTCAGGCTGTCGACATTTTCGAAGGCTGTTAGATGTCCAGCGGAATGACGCCTTATCGCAAATTCAGATTCAACCTCGCAGTCCCTGGATGCCTGGATGGTTCCGAATTGCGAACATGTCGCCATGTTCAAAGGCAGCTGGGGGTACAGCGGAAAGACGTTTCAGCGATAGCTCAGATTGGGTTTCGCCATCCCCGGGGGGGCTGCGAATTGCGAAGCAGTCGTCGATTTCGACGCTGCTTGGGGGTCCAGCGGCGTGACGTCGCGGCGCGGACTCTGACTAGACACGCCACCCATGGGGGGTTGTGAACTGCGGGGCTCTCGCTACGTCCGAAGGATGCGTGACGTGCTACCGCAAACCAGGATTGACCATCGCCGTCCCTGGGGGGCTGCCAACTATAAGCAAACGTTGCCATTTTCGAAGGTAGCTGGGTGGTCCAGCGGGATGACGTCTCACCGCAGACTCAGGCTAGACCTCGCCATCCGTGGGGGGCGCGAAATTCGTGGTCCAGCGAAATGACGTCTTACCGCGGATCTGAACAAGACCTCTCCATCCCGGGGGGGGGGGGCCGCGAACTGCGAAACTGTCGCCACTTTCAAAGGCGCCCTTGGGGTCAGCGGGGTGACCTACTACGCGAAATCATCGCTCCGTATACCTCAAGCCCGCTCGACTTCTGTCAGCATAAGGTTACGGGCGCCGGCCTGGTGATCTCCCACGCCGAGGTCCTGACATCCGCGTCCTGCCAGGGCCCGTCCATGCACCACCGAGTCATTGTCGACGCCGGGTGCGAGGACACGGGCGACCTGGACGGCCACTGGCTGCATGCTTTCGTGATGCTCTCCAGGGCGACGACGGTGGATACGCGACCCTGGCCTTGATGTCCTTTCCCGCGGGCCGCCCGAAAACCTGTCGGCGCCCGCACTGAAAGGTGCAGGAAGGAAGCAGAGACACTGGCGGGCGAGCTCGGCCTCGCTGGCTCCTTGCACCAGGCATGGCAAACTAATCCTTTGGAGCGCCAGAGCGACATGGCGCGGGCAACGCTGCTGAGCCAGCGTGCGATTGGAACGAAAGCATCGCCCTCCTCTCTCTTCCCGCCTCTTTCGTCACCCGCCCCCTCCCCCTTTCACCCTCTCCCTGCTGCTGCCGCGCTGGCTTTTCGGGCCCCCCTCTCGCCCTGCTCCTGCCCCTCTTTCCCGCCCCCTTCCTCGTCGCTCCTGGGGCCTCCGCGCTCGGACGTCTCGCCACTGCTGCCCAGGGAGAGGTGCAACGCACGCGCATCCGCTGCGCAGCTTGAGCCCCAACTGCTGGTTCCCGAGCGGTCGCTGTCCATGCGAATCTGGGCCAACTGCTCTTGTCACTTTATGCAGATGGGATGGGTACGTCGCTGGACGAGTTGTTTTGGCTCATCTGACTCCTCCTCCCAGCGCGACACTCCTCCTGAGAGGGGACCGATGAGGACGAACCGACTCAGGGGCGGGGGGGAAGCACCGACGAGAAATCGGTGTTACATCGCCGATTTGCAAAGATCGGCGACTTGCTTTCGATCGCGCAGCGGCACGTCCATCGGCGGGGTGGGCAATCGGCAATCAGGCCCTCTATCGGCGATGAGTGGGGCGACTGGGTGTCGATGCACCCCCCCCCCGCCTAACGGTGCCCGTGGCTCCCATCCTCCGTGCGCTTCCTCCCCTCCGACTCGGGTAGGGCAAGGTGGAAAGGCTTCTTAGAAGCACCCCTGCTTCTCAGAAGGCGCGGGCCTTGTCTGTAGAGGCAAGGCCGGCGCCTTCTATGAAGCAACCTCCTTCTAAGAAGCCTTCTCCCCTCCCGCTACCCCTTTGCGCGCGCCGCCGAAAGGAGTGAGGAGCTCGTCCCGCCGCGATCCCCTCCGCCCCCAACCGCAGGGCCCCGGGGCGGGGGGGGCGCGCCGCCAGGTTCATCGGGTGCGGCGCCTGCGGGAGGAGGAGGAGGAGGAGGAGGAGGAGGAGGAGGAGGAGGAGGAGGAAGAGGTCAGGAAGAGGGAGGTCAGGAGGAGGTGGAGATCAGGAAGAGGGAGGTCAGGAGGAGGAGGACGAGGAGGAGGAGGAGCGAGGTCGGGCGGAGAGGAGGGGGGCGGCACCGCCGAGGGAGCCCAAGGGGAGCACGGCTCCTGCCCCAGAGGGGGGAGCGAGGCGAGGAGGGAGCAGCGAGGAGAGGGGGAGGACCGGCCGTGTGCGCTCGCGCCACCCCTGCCACGTCCGATCCCCTGACACCGCGGCCGTTCCCCCTCTCGGGCGGGACGACAGGGGGGGATTGGGAAAGGGGGGGTTACGAAAATTGCTGCATGCAGCTGGTTTCGGCCTCGCCGAGGGGCCCATTCCTCGATACATGGCCGCCTGCGGCGCCAGGAAAATCAGCTACGTGAGCTGATTCTCAAAGCCCCCCTTTGCTATCCCCCCCTTTCGCCCGACGCGACCCTCTCCCTGGCGCTGTGTCGTCCCTCCTCGCCGACGGGAGGGTGGAGGTGACAACATACCAGACCACCCCAACCCGAAGACCCGAATTTCGGGTTGTGGGGGCACGGGCGTCGTGTGTGTTCTTCAATTTTGCCCGACCCCCCTCCCCGCCCACCCACTGGGAAAGGAGGGGAAATCGAGGCCTTCGGGTTGGGTTGAGGTGGTTTGGTGGGCGGTGAGGAGGGGGATGAGATGGGATGAGAGACAGGGAGGGGGAGGAGGAGAGACCATCAGGAGGATAAGGAATTCACGAGAAGATGAGGACAAGGAGGGGGGAGGAGGAGAGTCAGGGAGGAACGACACACGTCGATGCTACTGCGACGCTCCGCTGGCCCACTTCTCGGGCTCTGCAATAGGCGCTTGTGTCCACCGCCCGCCATCATCGTCGCTGCTGTGCGTCCCGTCGCATCCTTGCCCTGGTGGCAGGCAGCAGTGACTCGGCTGCGTGTATAGAGAGGCCCAGACGTACCAACGTACCCGCGGGACGACATGACACGGGGGAGAGGTGCGAATGGCGAGAGCGAGGGCACCCAGCTGCCTTGAAGATGATCTGGGTCTCCCGGATCTCCCCCGTGTCCTCACCGAACTTCTTCTGGTTGCCGCCTGCGATAGCGAACTGTGAGGACACAAGTTTTCGAGGCCTTCGGAAGACACAATAAAGCCGATGCAGCCTGATAAAAACACTGAGCCGGGTATGCCCACATAGAACACCAAACTAAGATGAATTAAACTGGAATGAAGAATAATAACTGGGAGCATGCCAGATTTGACCAGTTTCCAGCCCCGGATATGCCAGCACCGATGCTGGAATCCGACGACCCCTTGTGGGTCTCCAGGCGATTGAGATTATCCCCGCCCATCATTTTCCCCATGGACCCCCCACCCTGGCCCGGGACGACCTCGAACCGAACGCGTCATGGGGGAGCGGAGGCCTTCAAAACGGGCCAAGAAGGCTCCAAAACGCTCCCTAGACGGTCCCAAGAGGGCCACGATTCGCCTAAATATAGCTCCTTGACGCCCGCGATGGCCTCCAACCCCCCCCCGACGCTGTCAAGACGCCCCACAAGGCCCCCAAGATGCGTCCCAAAATGGTCCCCAAAAACACAAATCGTCCCATTCCCTTTGAAGCAAAAGCAGTTTCCGCATACTCGATTGTTCGGCTTCCACAACGATCAAGACGGGCAACGAAACCTCCAAGATCGTCCCCAGACGGCCGAAGGGGCACCCAAGAGGGGTCGAAGAGGGTCCAAAAACAGCCCACGAAGCCCCCAATATAGCCCAAGTCGGCCCCCAGATGGCTCCAAGAGGGGTTCCCGAAGGCACCTTTTTGAGTCTTCGGCCCCAAGACGCCCCCAACCTGCCCCAAAAATACCCCAAGAGGCCCTGAGGGACCCCCAAGAGAACCTCAAAGGCCTCCAAGACGAGCCCAGGAAGCCCCCGTAAAGACCCCAACACTGCCTGCAAAACGACCCCGTCAGGCCTCCCACGAGATCCCATCAACCATCCGTGTGGCCGCACACCCGCAACCCAAGCACGGTGGCGGGATACACCGCCTGCCATTCGAGAGCCACTCGTCCAATGTTTGGAAAATGTCGAGCGCCAGTGTTATGATTCGGACAAGCCGCGTGAAATGCAGTCCTGGAATTGCCGTAGTTTATATAGGGGTCGGCGGATGTGGCGCAAGCCTATAGAATAAACTCCCAGGAGTTGCATCCTAAGGACTGGTGCTTGGGGGGGAGAAGAGAGAAAGGGAGGGCACCTACTGGGGCATGAAGCAAGCGAGCAAACGGGCCCTGAGGAAAACGGATCCTGGACCAAAGGGCCATCCCCGGGACTTCAAGAGCCGTTGTTCGACAGTCCCAGGGCCTGTTGTGAGGGGCTCGGGTGCCCGAACACTGCAAAAATCACTCCAGGACCCAGTTCCTTCCTTTCAATGGATGTCCCTCCTTTCTGCGGCAGAGCGCAAGAAGCATCCGTCCCGGCCAGCTGGGCCACCTGAGAGGCTGGGAGACAACTGAAAAACAAAACAAACAAACAAAACGACGACTGCACAAAAAACAGGGAACACCCCGACTAAAACAATGGAACCCCAAAAAACACAACACACATCACAGAAAATCGATTTGCTTGTCTTTTCAGTGGTCCAGTCCGCAGCTTCGCCGGATGCAGCTCCCGAGGCTTCGTCCTGTCGGCGACGTTGGATGGTGCGGTGTGCAGAGGGCGTGGTCTGTAACCCAGCATTTACCAGCCTCGAACGTATCCCTATCCCTAAGATTGACACGCCAATCGGCGATGACAATCTTAGGGATTCGCCCTCAAAAAATAAGGGAATCCCTAAGATTGGCATTGTGATGAGGAGGTGCCCAGCATAGGGATAGGGATATGTTCCAGGCTGGTAAAGCACCCTGGGGGCGGGGGGGCACCCCCTGGGGGGGGCGGGTGGGCGGGGGCCTCCCTCCTCGGGCTCTCCACCGCGCCGCGACGGGGAGACCCCCTGCGAGGACGGCGGCGTGCCCGTCCCCCGAGCCCCCAGCGGCGCCGACCGCAGACCACACCCCGGCGGAACCACTTATATATATATATATATATATATATTTATATATAGATATATATATATATATATATATATATGTATATGTATACACAAAAAAAGAACAGCAGCACACGGGTGGCACTACAGATGAGGAATAATTTGCGAGTCAAATGCAATCTCTTTGTTGCATTTGCCTGAGGTGGGGTCGCCGATCCGAGGGGAGGAGACGGAGGACGGGGAGGTCGTCGAAGGCAGAGGGAGGCGGAGGCAGGGCGACGGGGAGGCAGAGGGGAGGCGGAGGAGGGACGCCGGGGAGGACGAGGACAGGGAGAAGGGCACGGGCGAAGGGGAGGGGCGGGCGGTTGGGTGATCGGGAGGGCCAGCTCGCCATCGCTCGGACGTCCATTCCCTGTGTTTTTTTTGGTTTCGTGCGTGGTTTTTTCGCCAAGTGATCAAGGATGCTCCTCGATGGTCCTCGCCGAAGGAAAAATGCACACGTCCGAGCGATGAGGCCAGGGGGGAGAAGACGGGGGGACGGGGGGGGGGGAATGGGAAAGGAACGGACCGAGTGTAGTCGCCGATTCAAGACCCGCGACCCCGGGTGAAAGTTTTCTTATCCGGCGTTTCGACATCGGGCGAAAGGGGGGGGGAAGAGGGGGGTCTGGTTCCAGACTTCTGCTTCCTGCGACCGTTTGCAACAGTGCGCCTCATGGGGGAAGCTCCATTTGCCTGAAACAGACGCCAAAAACAGCCAAGATCTACTCCATGGGATGGGGAAGGCCCGCACCGAGCGGCAAAACAATGAATAAGAAAACGATGTCGGGCGAGCGCCACGCGCAGCCGAGCACAGGGCCCCCCACACATACGGGAGCATAACTGAACGGAGGCTCGAGCTGTCCCACTGCCCCCGTTTTACGAGGCCCCCTCTATTGAGCCCACGCCCCCCTGAACAGGAGCATGGCCAAACGTGGGCATCGTTCTTCGTGCCCCCGCCGGCTGCACGTGAGACGGGCTTTGGTGCGCGGCTTACTGGCCTTTGCGTGCGGTGCGACGGTGGCGGCCAGCGTGCTCGAGCTTGGCACCGCAGCGCCCCCGAAAACCGCGCAGGTCACCCCGTCAGGTGTGACCCCGTTTCCTTCGCCCTGATGCATGCCCGAAACAAGCGTCTGGGGACCGGCTGGGTGCGGGGCGCAGCAGAGCACCGTTGCGGGAAACGCCGACGCAAGGCTGGCACTGTCCAACTGTTCCTCTCTTGATCTATATCAGTCTCTCCCGTTAGCTCGCTCTATTTTGTTATTCCCCTGTTTCTCTTTATCTCTCTTCTGTCTTTGTATATGGTTGTGTCTCTGTCGTCTCTGTCTCTGTCCATCCATGGTTGTCCCTCTGTTCCCTTTTGTTTCTGACCATGTGCGAGCCAGCGCCAAACCCAAACTATGAAATCTTGCGATCAATGCGGTGCGATCTAAGTTGAGACACTGCTGATAACAAACGAATTGACACAGCCAGCGGTCTTGCAAACATCTTACCCATCCACTCGCAAACTGGATTGCAAAACCAATGCGGTGGCGATTGCGAGGAGTGCTTGGCGTTAGATGGTCCATCTCTGCGGCCGCGCCTACTCAAGCGCGCGCGCGCAGCGGCCAGCTACTTTGGCGCGGTCGACGCGGCTGCAGTGGCGCGGACCGCTGGGCACATCCCAAGTGGCACTTCACTGCGGGTCGGCGACTTCGGCGGGCGCGGTATCGTGGCAACGTCGACGACGGTAGCCACGATGATGATAATAGCGATCTTGGTGGCGATATTGACAACGACGACGGCGCGGCCAGTGCGGGCGCCGATGCTGATCACGACGTCGACGATGACGGCGTCTTCGCGTCGGTGATGTTGATTTTGGAGAGAGTCGACCTGCGCGCGCGCCCGTCGCGCGAAAATGGCCACTCGGTTTCGTAATCGTTGCGAAAGTAGATGCTCGCGCGACGACGCGCGCGCACTTTGTCCCACCTGTTGCAAAGGATTCTCGCGACGGCACGCGCGCAAGGGCGTTCGCACGACTTCGATATGCGCGCGCGAAACACATTTAGTGTACTTGTTGGTTGTTTTGGCTGTAAAAAAAAATCGCAAGAGCGCGCGCGCAAACATTTTTGAAAACCCACGTTGCGGGACAATGTGTTTCACTTTGTCCCCATCCTTGCGAAAACGAAGGTGTTTGAAAAATTCCGGCACGCGCGTGCGACACGCGCGCGTGTGCTATTCGCCTCATTTATTGCAAGGGGTTCCTGAAAACGAATGCGTTGGTACACCAGTGCGCGCGCATCGATTTCTCTGCAGAAAATGGCGAAGGTGGTCGATACCACTTGGACTGGGACGGAATCGATTCATTTTTGTGATGGGCGGTGAGGCAGAATCCTATGTACATTGGATACGGGGAGGGAGGGTCGCGTCTATTCTTTTTCGGAAAAGAAAATCCAAGTAGTGCAAACCGTGTGGTGCAACATACGTGGTGCTAAATAAAAGTTTCCGCTGTAAGTTTGTCAGCCCCACTGCTCGCGCAACCACCCCTACCCACCCACCCGCAGCTTGGTTCGCAAAACGCATGCGGAGACGATTTCCATGACTGCTTGGCGCTGGCCGGCGCATCGCTGCGGCCGCGCTAGCGCGCGCAGGCTTGCGCACACAACGAGGAGCTAGTCTGGCGCGACCGACCCGGCCGCGGTGGCGCTGACCGCTGGGGACTCCCCAGCGCGTCTCGCACGTCGCACTGACGCGCGGGCGCTGCAGTGCGAGTCGGTGACTCGGGCGGGCATGTGTTGCAAGGGGCGCTTAAACATTCTGGTTTTTCGTGAACGAGTGTTCGCGCATATATTTTCTGCACGACGACTGGGTGGGTGGGTGATGATACTGGCGAGGCGGGGACCATATAGTTTCGTGTCTTGGCTGAACGATGGGACAACTTCCTGTGTACACTCCAAGAACCAGGTTCACGCATTAGGTCCATTCTCGGATGGTGGTGGAATCGATAATTGCAGAAGGGAGGATGTATGCAAAGCATTGCACGGCAAGGCAAACCGACACCATCAATGCAACATAATGCAGAACAACTTCAAGCAATTCGCACCTATATACAACAGTGCAACGCAATTCAAATCAATGCACAGATATGCAAAAACATAGCCGCTGGAAGCAACGCGAATCAATGCAACGAACAGCCATGTAAAGCCAAGCAACGGCACGAAGTGCAACGCCCAGCAAGTGGAACACATCCACAGCAATGCAGCGCAGTGCAAAGCAATGGAAAAACAATGCGATCCAATGCAAACCACTGCGCCCCAATGTATGGCAATGCAAAGTGCCCCAAAGCAATGCAATGCAATGCGATGCAATGCTAGCCGGTTCAACTGCATGCTCAGCAAAGCAACGCGATGCAATGCAAAGCAGCAGAGCAGCGCATTGCAAATCCGCCAACACCCTGTGGGTCTCTAGGCGCGTGGGACGACTTTTCCCCCCCATCCTCCCGCTCCCAAGGGCCCCAAACCGGCAATTCGACCCCCCCCCCCCCGGGCCCGGATTGACCTCGGACCGAACGCGTCACAGGGTTCCAAAACTCGTCAAAAAGGCACCAAGACTCGCCAAAAAGGTACCAAAACGTTACGCGGACGGTCCAGGAGACCACGATTCGCCGACATAGCGCCCCCAGACGCCCACGATGGCCTCCAGGCGATTTCCGACCGAAGCTGCCAAGACGCCCCAAAGAGGCCCCTAAGATGCGCCCCGAGATCGTCGCAAGAAACAAAAGGCGGCCCATTTGTTTCGAGAACCACGCATTACTCCGCATGCTCGCCTACTCGACAATCGCAACGTCCATGACAAAGCAAAGAAACCTTCAACATCGCTCCCAAATGGCCGATGGGGCCCCAAAGCAGGGTCGCCGAGGGTCCAACAACAGCCCACGATGCCCCCAAGACAGCCCAAGAGGGCCCCCAGACGGCTCCAACACGGACTCCACAGGGCACCTTTTCGAGCCTTCGGCCCCAAGACGTTCCCAGCCTGTTCCAAGAACGCCCCAAAAGGGTCTGCGAGACCTCCCAGAAAACCTCCGAAACCTCCAAGAAGCCACGAAGAAATTCCCTAGAAGCCCCAAAACTACCTGCAAAACGACCCGTCAGGCCTCGCACGGGACCTTCGTCACCATCCGTGTGGCCGCCTACTTGTATACAGCGCAAAGTGGCGGGATTCGCCGCGTCCCATTCGACTACGACTTGTCCAATTTTTGGACCGCCGCATGCCGTCAATGGACGCGGGTGTTGACGGGCATTTTCCCAAAATCGTCACTTCTCCTTTTCCTCCTACTCCGATGACCCTCCTCCGCCTCTCCCCCATCCTCCCCTTCTTCCTCCTCCTCCTCCTCCTCCTCCTCCTCCTCCGCTTTCTCCTGTTTGGTACCATGTCACCATCTTCGCGTCTCATCATCAACACCATCACCACCAGCATCATCATCGCCATCACCCGCACCATGACCACCGCCATCACCATCACCACCACCACGGATCACCATCACCACCGCCACGGATCACTGCCTTGTCGTGTGTCTGGACACATGTGATGCAACACGCATCCGCCAACCCCATTCGGGGCCTCCAGACGTGTAAGATTCGTCCCGTGAACGGCCCCACATGCCCCGGGACTCGCTCGGGGATGGCCCCGAAGAGCCTCGAGCCCGCCCAACCAAAGAGACAAGACAATACAAGTACGCCCCAGGACAGCAACACGACATCCCCAACACGATCAAGGGGTCGGCGGATGTGGCCTAAACCTATAGAATCAAACCACATCAATGCAACCCAAAGCAATGCAATACAAAGCAAATCAATACAACGCCAGACAACCTAATGCGCAACGCAGTGCAAAGCACTGCAAAGGAATGCATATACAAGTGCACAGCAAAGCACGCCCACGCAGTGCACTGCCAAGAGACGCAGTGCGACACAACGCAATGCAGAGCAACGCAGAGAGATGCCAAGGAATGCGGAGCAGTGCTGCGGAGCAGTGCGGCGACGAGGCGCGCGGCGACCACGTGGCCACGGGGATGCGACTGCGGCCACACGGCGGCCGGACCGCCACCCAGGCCCAAACGACGGGCGGCGACGAGGTGGTGACCGGGCGGCCACGGCGACAACGCAGCAGCCAGACCGACGCGCAGGTCCAGACGACGACGACGGGCGGCGACGAGGCGGCGATGGGGCGGCGACGGCGACCACATAGCCGCCACACCGGCGCGCAGGCCCAGTCCCTTGGAACACAAGCAAGAGCTCCTAAGTGCCAGCACTGTTCTGGGGATGAATTCCTGGCATGGAAAAATACCCCCCCTTCGGGGATCCTCGGACCCGGGTCAATCCAGACCCGCGTCAGCCAGGCCTTGCAAGATCCTGCAAGATCCTGCACCCAAACCCGGGTGAGTGCGAAGGATCCTGCAAGATCCTGCAGGATCCTGCACCCAAACCCTGGCCAAGTGCGACCCTGGCCCTGCAGGATCCTGCAGGATCTGGCGCTCTGGCTGACCCCCGTCTGCATTGAGCCCCGACCCTCCCGCCCCCCCCGAAAATCCCGGGACCCTTTCCGCTCGGCCCAACCCCCGCCCCAAGGCACCTCTGGGACGGCCTCCCGGGCCTCCCCGGCCAGCCGCCCGCCTTCTCCTGGACGCCGCGGAGGCCCCAGAAGCCTGGCATCGACACCAACGACGGACCAGAAGGCCCGATGGGCGTGCCAAGAGAGCCCCTATGAGCCTTCCCCAGAGGGCCTGTGCATCGACGGACTGTTGTTTCAATGAATTCGGACTTCTCGCCTTCTCAAGCTTCCCACGCCAGGAACAGCCCAACAGGACCCCATGATAACCCCAAGAAGACGACCGAAGAGGCCCCCAAGAGGGCCCCAAGAGGGCCCCGAAAGGCTCCATGACCGCACAAGAGGCGCCTAAAAAATTGCCCAAGAGTGCCGCCAGAAGGGCCCAATAATGGGAACGCGACCAGACAATGATAGCCTTCCGACCACAAAGGCACCTAGGAGGCGCCAAGAGACCCAAAAGAGGCCCTCCGAAAGGACCCAAAGGGCTCCGACGATGCCCACATGAGGCCCCAAGTCTACCCAGCTCAGGTCCACGAGGGCCTCGTCGAGAAGTGACGACGAATGGTGTCACACTTTCCGCCGATGTTCCTCCTCCTCCTCCTCATCTTCCCCCTCGTCCCCCCCCCTCCTCGTCCTCGTCCTCGTCCTCCTCCTCCCCCTCTTCCTCCTCCTCCTCCTCGTCTCACCCTCTCCTCGTCCTCCTTTTCCTCCTATTCCTCCTGCTCCTCTTTCTCCGCCTCTCCTTCGACTCCTCAATCCCATCCCTGGCCCCCGGGCCAAAAGGAGAGAGCCAGGTCGCCCCCAGGGGCGCAAAGATAACCGCGCTCCGCACGTCGCGGTACGGCACGGGAAAACTGCGAAGCCACCCGCCCTGACTCCAGGCAAAATCGAGGACGGTCTCTGCCTTCCTCAGACTCCTCCTCCTGTGCTGTGCTACAGGTTGACTCGGCAGTGCCCGAAACCTATCCACCAATCCTGCCCGCCCATCCCTGGCTGCGGGCCCACAGGTGGGCGGGGGGTTAAACGAAAGAAATCAATACTGTGAGAGCGCCAGAGGTCCTCCCCACCGGAGGTCCACCTTCTGCTCCTCCTCCTCCTCCTCCTCCTCTCCGCTGCAATTCTGGTTCGGGGGGCTTTCATGGAACATCGGCGTCCCCGAAGACGCACGCTCGAAAAGCCGAAGCCGCCCTAGTGGTGGTCCGACCGGGCTGTGTTTTTTTTAGCAGCCGCTCGGGGTCCCACGGCCTCCTCGGTCAACGACTCTCTCTTGATTCTCGCTCTATCCCCTCGGTCAACGACTTTTCCTGATTATCTTCCGATTGTCGACGGTTCTCGCTTTCCCAGGTCTCTACGGTCAACGTCTCCCAGGTCTCCACGGTCTCCACGGTCTCGCCTAGCTTTGCGGTGACGGACAGCCTGAAAACAGATGGAGCGGCAGGAAAACCCCTGCAGCCCGTATCCTGCCCCCCTTGCGTGCTTCGAGGCGGCCTGTGACGCAGACGGTCCGCGAGGCGCTGGAGCGTCCAAGATGGCCTCGGAGAAAATGCAGAAAACACTGATGATACAAAGGTTTTGGCCACATGCTGGCCTCCTGGGAGGGCGAGCGAAATATACGATATGGCCCCAAGATGGCCCCCAAGGCTCCCAAGAGTGCCACAAGGGGGCCACAAGAGGCGCCAAGGAGGCGCCCAGGAGGCCCCAAGAGGTCCCTAAGAGGCTCCAAGGAGACCCCCAACAGGCCCCAAGAGGCTCCCCCCGAGGCACCCCAGACGCTCCACGAGGTCCCCGGGATCGCTAAGAGGCCCCCAAGACGCCCCAAGAGGACTCAAAGAAGCTCTCAAGAGACATCCGAAGAGACTCCGAGAGGCATCCAAGAGGCCTCTGGCCTTTCTGCTTGCCCTCATTCCCCATTCTCCTTCTCTTCCTCCTCCTCCTCCTCTTCCTCCTCCTCCTCCTCGTCCTCCTCCTCTTCCTTCTCTCATCATCATCATCATCATCATCATCATCATCATCATCATCATCATCATCATCATCATCATCATCATCATCATCATCATCATCATCATCATCATCATCAGCATCATCATCATCATCATCAGCATCGTCATCGTCATCGTCATCATCATCATCATCAGCAGCAACAGCAGCAGCATCATCAGCATAAGCAGCAGCATCATCAGCATCATCATATTTAGCATTAGCATCGGCATCATCAGCATCATCACCATCAGCTCAGCATCCGCAGCATCAGCATCATCATCATCATCATCATCAAACTCATCATCGTCAGCATCATCATCATCATCGTCATCAGTATGATCATCATCATCCTCATCATCAGTAACATCAGCATCGGCATCTCATCAGCATCATCATCATCATCATCATCATCATCATCATCGAACTCATCAACATCAGTATCATCATCAGCTCAGTATCAGCATCAACATCAGCATCAGCAGCAGCATCCTTATCCTCATCCTCATCCTCATCCTCATCATCCCCATTTTCCTCATGCACCTATTCCTCATCCTCCCCCAATGTAACATATCCCTCCCCCTCCCCCTTCCCCCCTCTTCCTTCTCCACCCCTTCCTGTCCATCCTCACCCGACTGGGACATGACGGCTTCCCGATCCCTGATTCCCCTGCATTCTCCTCCACATCCATGATCAGGGCAGCTCGCCTGGGTATCGTTTCTGGACGGGCCTGTTGGGTTTATTTTTTGTCGCGGCCGCAAGCGAAAGCGCAGGAGGCATCCGAAAAGGTCGGGCGGGATACGCGCGAGCCTGATTATACAGCGACCGAGCGATCCTGTTGGGTTTACTTTTTTTTTACAGCCGCAGGCGGAAGCGCCGGCGGCGAGCAGTCACGGTCGGGCTGCGGCCGCGACTAAATTCCCGGGCGCGCGCGGGGACCGCGGATCAGGCGGCGAGGGGGGCGGCAACCCAGGGAGTCTGAGAGGCCAGGCGGTCGTGCAAGCCCAGGGAGTTTGAGGGGTCAGTCACCTGAGGCGGTCGTGCAAGCTACAACCCAGGGAGTCTGAGGACCAGTCGCCCAGGAGCAAGCCAAGCGCGGCCAAAATGGCGCGCAGTGCGTTCCCAGTCGTGGTCGTGTCGAGACAACCGCGTGGTGGTGGGAAACGATCTCCGTGCGAGAAAGTCAGTCCAGGGAGTCTGACGGGTATGAGCAGACCGAAACTGGTGACGTCGTCCAGCAAGGAGCCTGTTGGGTTTACGCGAAGCGTCTAGAATGCAGCATGATGCTACGTCATGTATCCGCCCTGCCCATGGCCACACTGTCTACGGCCACGCCCCTCCAGACCACAAGCCTGCAGGCCGCTGGCCTGGGTGCGCGGCGCAGACAGGCCGCCCGCGTCTCGTAAGGGGGTCCCGTAAGGGGGTCTCGCGCAGGCACGCTCAAGCACCGAGGGCGCGGCCGGTCCCGCCCCGCCCCTCCGCCGCCCTCACCCTCCTCTGTTTCCCCCCCCCCCTCCCTCGTGCCGGTTCCGTTTTGCCGTTTTTTTGCCGGTTCCGACGCCGTTGTTTTACTGGTTCCGTCGCCATTTTTTGACCGGTTCCGGCTCCGGTTCCAATCCTGGAGCCGTTTTTTTGCCGTTTCCTGTCGCCGTTTTTTTGCCGTTTCCATTTCCAAGGGGCATTTTATTGGAAACGGTGAGAAAACGGCCCTGCCGTTTCCGGGGCCCACAAGAGCCCCCGCCCCTGCCCTCGAGCCCGCGGTCCTCGGAATATGTCTTGGCCCCGCACGGCACGAGGACTCCGCGGGGCGGGCAATGGTGGAGCGACGTGCATTTTCCGCGTGATTCTTTTTACCGCGGCGGCTGGGACAGACGCCCCCCTGGCCGTCGCGCCCGCACCGAGGCCAATGGGTCGTAGAGACACGGCGTTTCACTTCAGTTCGTATATACAATACGCACCCATGCGCTTCGCGCGCGCTGAGGTGGTATCGCCAGCCAGGGCGATGTCATCAGTATCATCGCCACTTGTACGACGCCCAGAGCACAACGCTTTGCATTATAGTTTCTACGTCGGTACGCACTCCAATATTGATGTAATCGTGTTCCGCAGCAGCATCGTCGTCGTCGTCGTGATCGTCGTCGCGTTTGCCGTCGTCAGCGTCGTCGTGTTCGTCGTCGTTTGCTGGCGCGCAAAGAGGTGGGTTTAATCCCGCTCCGAATTTCAAAAGGGGGGAAACTCTAACTCCGACCCACTGCCCTCCTTTTTTAAGAGGGGAGGGAAGTTCGAGAGTGCATGAACTTATGGGTACCAGTTAGGACCACCCCCTGCAAGCCCCCGCAGAAGACGCCCAGTTACACATAGGGTTGTACACATCGGTTTCCTCTCACACGCGCACGCGTTTCCATACGGTGTTCAGATCTCGTCTGAATTGTTTGGGCCCACTCGTCAGATCGCTGCTTGGGGAGAGCGCGCCAATATCATTGTATACTCAACCCCAGAAATGGGTACTCATGAGATACGTGCAACGTATCCATCCTCTCCGCGAGAGCAAACGAACGGGACGCCGACTCTTCGCAAGCGGCGCTCTCTGGCAGCGCGGGGGGGCCACCCGTCACAACTGCCAAGGTCCAGCTGAGCTGTCCGCACATCAGATCGATGATCTGCATGGTGGCCTTGCCCATGTTGCTGAGGCCTTCCTGCCGGAGAGCAGAATCGGAGCGAGGGCAGGCCTCGTGGCTGCCGCGCACGGAGACCAGACCTTCCATGGATTGCGAGTTTGCTACACAGCACTTGTGCCAAATCCGAGGGCCAAAACCTCGACTCCTTGGCCGGGGGCAATTGATCGTCCTGGGCTCAATGTTGACAATGCCGTGGCCAGAAAACCACCCCCAGAGACTGACGCCGACGGAAGAGCCACAGCATTGACAACACCGACCAACCATAGGTGCGTTAAGCATGCACGTGCCCTGGCCACCCCACTGCCTCGCCGTCAAGCTGCCGCTCACACAGCTCCTCCTTCGGGTCAGAGCTGACCTCAGGGATCTTCTGACCCGGGTCAATGCAGACCTGGGTCAGTCAAGCCTGCAAGATCCTGCAATTTCCTGCAAGATCCTGCACCCAAACCCGGGTCAATGCGAAGGATCCTGCAGGATGCTGCAGGATCCTGCACCCAAACCCGGGTCAATGCGACCCTGGCCCTGCAGGATCCTGCAAGATCGGGCGCTCTGGCTGACCCCCGTTTGCGTGGACCCCCGTCTCAAGGCTCCCGATGACCCTGGTCAACGCACACCGTGGTCCGCAGCCTGCCAGGTCCGTGCCGCGAGCACAGGCTGTGGCGGCCGACTGGCACCCAAACCAAGATGGCGGCGGGAGGGGCTGGGAGGTCCGGTCCAGGCGGCTCCTACACTACCAGCCTGGAACATATCCCTGTCCCTGTGCTGGGCACCTCCTCATCACGATGCCAATCTTAGGGATTCCCTTATTTTGTTGAGGGCGAATCCCTAAGATTGTCCTCGCCTTTGGGCGTGTCAATCTTAGGAGTAGGGATACGTTCGAGGCTGGTAGTGAACCACACTCGGATCAGCCAGGGGATCTCGGAGGGGACTGGCCGACCCAGACCAGCGCTGGCCCCCGTGACGTTGGCCCCGACTCCTCGCGTTCCTCTTCCGCCCGACGTGGCAGTGTCTGCCCAGGCCCCCGTGCCTCTGCTCTCTGCTCCTCGTTGGGCCACCGGAGGCTCCGCGAGGGGCGTCACCTCAGGTGCCTCCAGAAACAAAAGAGGGCCGGCGCGCTCGGCCGAGGGGGCGGACTGCACCGCGAAGCCCTGGGAACCGTTCCTCCTGGGAGCCCCGACGTCAGACCGTGCGACGACCTCGAAGATCCCAGGAGAACCTCGCCGCGCGGTCCGTCACCGCACCGTTGTGGGACCCTGGAGGCCACCATCTCCAGAAGCATCCTCGGAGAACGACCCGAGTCCCAAAACAACACGGTCACCAAGTGCCCCCACTGACTCACCACCACGGTGTGACCACCGCACCGTTCTGGGACTTCTGGGCATGGACTGTACTTTCCCTCTGTGCGCGAGCCCTGCCTTGACAGGTTCTTCTGCACCTCCAGAAACCTCCCAAATTGGGTCCGAGTAGATGGTGTCGGAAGATCGCGCCGCATCGCCGATGCATCGGCGATGCATCGTCGATGCATCTGAGACGTCGGCAATGCATCGGCGACGTCGGCGTGGAGAAACTCGGGCTCCTCATCGAGCCGCATCGGCGATGCATCGGCGATGCGGCGCGATCCTCCGACCCCATCTACTCACCTCCATCCAGGAGACCTATAGCCTCCCTCCTGCCGCATTAAATATCACATGAATTGGCTGGCAGCTGGTCCTGGAGCCCGAGGCCTACCTGGGACTGACACGTGCCGTCCTCACCGACTTGTTGTTCGTGAACGGCCAAGGCCCTGAGGGAGGTACCGAACGAAGTGATCCCCAACTCCCGCCCTGGAATTCGTGGGGTGGTGGGGTAGGGTTCACATGTGGCCTCCTACTTCGACCATCCTTACCGATCGTTGTTTTGGACGGCCCAGGGACCCCGGAAAATACCCATGAGCAGCCCCCAAAAAGCAACTCCAGGACCCCTTCCTCCAGGACCCGCTGTTCGGCACGGCGGCCCTGGAGACATCGCCCCCAGCCCAGCCCATCTCTGCAGGAGCGCGTCGTGGCCGAACTTTCTCGAGGAGGATCCCTAGCGGCGGCGATGAGGGTATTTGTTGCGGTTTAAAGGGGGCAGAGAGAGTGAAAAGAACAATCGCCAAGCCTACAGTCAACCCATAAAATAGTGAGTCAACCGAGAGAGGCAATTATACAATGGCACCAATCAAGCCAGAGGGGTGAAGAGTGGGCTTTCAAGCCAATATTCACCCCGACAATCAAACCAAGCGTCAAGCCTACAATCAACCCTGTTTGTGACTCTACAGTTAGGTTTATAGTTAACCCAGAGGGGACAGAGAGGGGACAGTTGAGGATGCAAGGGCCCTGGAGGGACATGCCGACGCTTTTCGAGCGGGGCGCCGCCATCGAAAGTAGCCAAAGATGGCGCCAAAGGGGAAGGATGCAACGATGGCCCTAGAAAAGTGTTCATCCTTATTGTGCGGGTTTCCTGTAAACCCTCATGTGAGGGAGGAAATATCGACATGGAATAGACGATGCATCGCCGATAGATGGGCGAGAGGCCCCCAGTAGCAAGTCCGAACCCTCCTGGGCAGGTTGGGGCTATCGTGCCCCAGTCGGCGATGAATGGGCGATTGGGGGTCGATGCGTTCCCACCTATGCCTATCTCCCCCCACTGTTGCCCCTGATCATGCCGACTCCTCCTTCTCGCGAGGAGGAAGAGACGAGGAGGTCAGGCCCTGGCGCCCTCACGCACCCCGTCCGCACTGACCACAGGCCGGAATCGAAGGGTCGAAGATA
>CAUYUJ010000406.1:45000-77500 GCA_963575745.1 Prorocentrum cordatum
AAGGAGGAGAGGGAGGAGGAGAAGGAAGGGGGGCAGGATGAGGAATCGCGAATCGCAAGCCGCGGCTGCGTAACTGGGCGCCCTCGTTGCCACCTGGAGCGGCGCTCCCATCCCGCGGGTCGCCCGCGGCTGGCAGAGGAGGGAGCACCGCGAGGGCGGGGGCGTCGCCTGCGCCGAGCGCCTCTCTGAGGCGGCGGTAGTGGCAATCGTGCCGCCCACGCCCCTGCCCTGAGATGCTGCGGGAGGCGGCGGCAGCCTGCGAGCACCTCGAGGTCACCGCCCACGACTTCCACCCCGTGAGGTCGCCGAGTCGAGTCGCGCTTGGGTCAGGCTCCCCGTGCGACGCCCCTCAGGAGAGCGCCCCCTCGACATATGATTGAGGGCCCTTGGGGTTGCATGCTGGTTGCACATGCGAGGCCAGTGGAGCCCTCGGCTCTCAATGCTCTCGCCTGTCGCAGTCTACGTGGGTAAGTGGGCGTGGTTGGGCTTCGATTCGACTGCCCATGCTGTAATGAGTGACAGGTATTCGAGCTCCTGTGGCTTCTGCCTCGGCCCCCAGGCGGCAATGCGGCAGTGAGTTGGGCTCAGACGAGGGTCTGGGTGCATTGGCATCGGCTCTCGGCCTGCTACAGCGTGCTGAAGCCTGCACGTGGCGCATCAGTGGCAGCGGCACATGATATCTCTTTCAGCAGCTCCTCCTCCTCCTCCTCCTCCTCCTCCTCCTCCTCCTCCTCCTCCTCCTCCTCCTCCTCGTCCTCCCCCCCTCCTCCTCCTCCTCCTCCTCCTCCTCCTCCTCCTCCTCCTCAGCCTCCTCCCTCCCTCCCTCTCCTCCTCCCTCCTCCTCTTCCATCTCTCCTCCTCCTCCCTCCCTCCTCATCCCTCCCTCCCTCCCTCCTCCCTCCCTCCACTCCACTCCCTCCTTCCTCCCCCGTGCTCGCCTTTCCCTCTCCGTCCTGCCCTGCCCTCATCCCCCCCGCCCCCCCCCCCCCCCCAGTCCTCGCCCGCATAGGGGGGCTTCCTGCACCCCCGCCCTGAACCCAGGCGAAGCCCTTCTAGGCTCCTCGACCACCACAACACCACGTTCTCGTCACTGCGCTCCTCACCCATACCTCTACCAAAGCGCGCTGGGACCAGGATCCCAGCGCGGACCCAGGCCGTCGGACGAGGGAACTCCCCGAGGCCCAGAGAACCAATCAGACAGAACCACAGCATTCCCCCTCCAACTCTTCCTCCTCCTCCTCCTCCTTGTCCTCCGCATCCTCCTCCTCCACATTATCATTGCCCTCGTCTGTCCTGGCGTCACACTTCGCGCTAGTCCTCCCTCCGCTTCTTCTTCACCTTTTCAGACATATATCGGCTCGTCCTTTTATCCGAGGAAGGGCCACCTGGATCTCTCAACCTCCTCGCTGGGGCTGGCGGTTCACTTCGAGCTGTTGCTTGATTGCCCCATGGCCCAGAAGTGGCCCTCAGAGACCCAGAATGGCGACCCAAAACGGCCGTCTCCACTCGACAATGGACCCCGTTGTTCACCTAATCGTGGTAACGCACGTTACCGGGGCGGGCTCGCGACGGCGCTGTATGGGGAACACAAGCGTCACTCCACTACCTACTCCCAAGAAATCAGCGCAAATCGTGACGCTACAAGGTGTCTCATTCCCTCTCCAGGTGACGCCCGTTATCGCCAGAGGGTTAAAACGAAAATTCAGCGATGACTTCGTCGACATCATCGTCGTCTGCGGCGGCGAAGGCGACGGTCGCGGTCGACGACGCATTCGTCAATGTCGTCTTCGTCGTGGGCGAAGATGCCGACGAAATCGTCGACGTCGCTGTCGAAGACTACTTGGTACACCGTGGATCCGACTCCTTCAGTCCTCTACTCCCCGCAAGCATGGGAGGCGAGCCGTTCCATCTGTACTGCGCCTTGCAAAAAGGGATCTTGGTCTCGTCAGAAAGATCACCTCCCGTGGCCGACCACGATGGCGACCATGACGACCATGACGACGACGACGACGACGACGACGACGACGACGACGACGACGGCGTCGACCACGACGACGAAGACGACAAACGACGACGATGACCACGACGATGACGACCACGACAACGATGACGACGACGACGGCAACGGCGACGGCGTCGACCACGACGACGGAGACGAAGACGATGCCGAGGCCGAGCTTCCGTACCGACGCGTCGAGGGCTGCGTGGGGGAGCACGACGGCAGAGGGGGAGACGGATGCAGCAGTGCCCTAGGAAGCGAAGAGAGAGAGAGAGGGGGAGGCGGCGCAATGGGAGGGGAAGTCTGCGGGAGCGTGTAGAGGATGCTGGAACATCCGCAGGACGAGCAACAGCGACGGCCGCGAGGGCGCAGGCGAGGCGCGAAAGGCATGTTGACCAGCGGCGAAGGACAGGGCCGGGTGTTGCGGGAAGTGCCACTGGCCCAAGGTGCCCCCAGGACTTCCAGGGAGGCCCCCGCGGCCTCCAGAGCACCCCTCACGAGGCCCAGGGGCTTCAACGTGGAGCGAAAAGCTGGGCGCTCCTTGGGCCCAAGGGTACCTTCAGCAACCCCCGAAAGGGAACGACAGGAGCAACTCCGCTCCAGGCGTTCTGTGCGCTGCCCGGGGCGGCCTGCTCCACGTGCTTTCTGGGGCCCCGGGCGCGCGGCTGGAATCCGAGCCCAAAGAGGGAGGGAGGATCCAAAGGGAATCCCAACGGCCTCCCCCGGAACTCCGGGGTGTTGCACGTTCCCGCCCCGCCAGGAGGGAGCCAGGAAAAAACCAGGAAGAAGGGCACCCCCCGAAGAGGGAATGGGTTTGCCACCCGATGTTGAGAGCGTAAGAAAACATAATAGGAACCAAAGGTCACCCAAAGAAAACCCATGATAGAGAAACCAATTAGGCAGAGATAGCCATTAGAACAAATACGCTCCTAGGGTGTTGTCCGGGATCACGCCCGCGTGGAGAACGACGTGCATCGCGATCCCCCGCGGCGTCATCGACAGCGAACCCTGTTCAACCTGGACCAGAACTGTGGTGGGTCGTCTCCATTATTTCCGTGCCAATGTCGATCGCGCCGAGCACAGGAACCGATCGGTGATCTGGGCTACGCACCGCGCCAAGTTCGGCGCCCCCAGCCACCCTCCGCACAAACGGCGGCGCCTGATGGCATGGAAGCGGGCGTCCGTCCGTGCAGCATTGATAGGCTTCATCCGTTGGCAGGGCCCTCGAAGCCAGGACATTGCCAACCAGGACTCTGAACATTCCACGTGGAGAGAGCGAAGAGTTGGCGGATGGTTCGACCCCCAGCTGCAGTGTTCTTAGTCCCGCCACTGTCCTGGTCCATCAAAGCGGTCCTGATGTTCCTGGGCCGAAGTTGTGCAGTAGGAGCTGGACCACAAGAAATCATCCAGAAGAAACCCAACCCTGAAACCCCAATACGTCCATAGACTTTTGGTGTGGGAGCGTCACGCTTTCCATGGCGAAACCATCGGAACCACAGAAGCCCATGGCTTCTTGGCACAAGTCTCTATTGTACTGGCCACTGAGGCCGAGCTCGTCGTCGCCTGCCCATGGCATGCCCGGCGGCCTCGCTACCCCGCACCCGAATCTCCACGTCGTCGGGGGCACCCCAGCCTGCCGTCCGCCAGTCGGCTGCGACCTCTCCTGAGCGAGGGGCCTCCCAGCGCCCTTGTGGAGAGCGCGGCGACCACAAGGGAGGGAAGGAGGGGCGGGGGGGGCGCGAAGGACGAGGAAGAGGAGGTCGGCTAAGCTGAAGGGGCCCTGGGACACACAAATAAATACACACAAATGACAGGATCCCCATATTTTCCCATATTTTCTGGGTCTTTGTCTTCCCCCCCACTTCCCATATTTTCCCATATTTTCTGGGGGATCGACAATTCGTTGTGTCTGTGTGTTTCTGTCCCTCCTGATGAACTCACGAAGTGGCCCCAGGCAAGAGTGGCATCTGGTGCGCGGCTCAACTGGGCACGCGGCGTGGCCGAACCCAGGCGCGCGAGCCGCTGCTACCGCTGCGCGGTCAGCGATCCGGGGGGACCCCTTGGGGCCCGCTCCAGAGGTCAACCCGGCAAGAGGTCACTCTCACTTCTATATCGAGCTCGGTCCCCCACGAGAAAGGAGGGGGCTCCTCCCTGCAGAGCGCCGGCTTAGGAGGGGAGGCTGCGGCCTCTGGAGCACTCCACGAGCTCCGGAGGTCTGCGAGTGCAGCGGGGGTGCTCTCGGCAAGTTCCTGGACGAGAGGGACAGCCCATGTTCTGGGAAGAACATGATAAGGCCGATGCGGCGACTCACAGCAGGACCACTCCCAGGGTGCGATGACCAAGATCTCTGGGCGAGCCGCGGCGACGAGGGCATCCCAGCAGGACCAAACGGGCGAAAACGAGGGAAGGGTCGCGATGTCGCTGCCGCTTCCTCCCGACCCAGGAGGGAGCGCAACGACGCCGACGTCGTCACGGTCGTCAAGCGGGGGGGAGGGCACATCCCGAGGGCGCGAAGGGCCTCGGACGACAAGCCGACACCTCCAGCAGGCCCCTCCCGAGGCGAGGCGGACGGCACGCAGGGGTCCCAGCCGCCGCCTGGATCCATCTTCTCGCAGTCCCAGTTGTTCTCCAACCACTCGTGGATCTGCGCGTAGACGTGGTACTCGTCCTGGGCCCCCCGGACCTCTGACGCCGTCAGCATCTCGGCTTCTAAACCTCAACCTCTGGGGGGCAGTCCTCTGGCCCCTGGATCGTCGGAGAACGACAAGGATGGACCCGCAAAAAACCCAGGAAGGGGTCGAGAGACCTCGGGGACCCACGGAAAACAAAGCACCGTATCTGTATTGCCTTGCTTGACATGCGCTGTGAATTGCGTTGCACCGATTCGCATTGCCTGACAATGTGATGCACTGCTTCGTATCGCGCAGACTTGACTTGCATCGATTCGTACGCACTGCGTTGCGTTGATCTGCATTGCTACGCTGCTACGCGTTGCGTTGCATCAGTTTGCGCTGATTCGCCTCGCTCTGCAATGTACTCTATGCTTGGCACTGCTGCGCGTTGATTGATCTGATGTGGGCCGCCCTGTGCTTCATCGCTTCGCGTGGCATTCCCGTTCTAACGCAACGCGGAGCACTGCACTTGCGTTGCTATGCTCTATGCTCTGTCTTGCGTTAGACGCCGTGCGATCCCCAATGACACGGGGGTCGCGCTGGGATTGACATCCCGACATGAGGTGAGGCCTGGTCCGGCGGATGCATCGGGCGCCGCGCGGCCGCTCCGGAGCGCCCCAGAACGCTCTGAGAGCATCCCGAGAGGACTCTGGGAGCGCTACGTTTAGGTCGGGCATGTCCCCCTACAGGGGGATTTTGAACGGAAAATGCAAAACATTCAAAGAATAAGCAACACATGCTCCAAAATTGTCAACAAAACGTTCCCAGACTATTTTTGGCCTATTTTCGAACATTCCCCCTGTAGAGGGACAAACCCGATTCAACGCTGCGACTTCTCTGGGCGAACCACTGGGGGTCCCAAAACCGTGTGGTGACAAACCGCGTAGTGACCTCCGAATCACCAACGACCTCACCGCGCGGCCCGTGACCGCATGGCCTTGGGACCCCAGAGGCCCTGGCCGCCCGAGACATCCTCGGAGAACGACCCGCGATGCAAAACCGCGTGGTGACCCCGAGTCCCCACCAACTCACGGCGCGGTGTGATCACCACACCGGTTGGGACCCCCCGCTGGGGTAATAGGTCCGACCTATGGCCTGGGGAAGATTGTCCAATGAAACATCGAAACGACTGTTTCGAAACGATCACCTCGAAACCAGCCAGTCGGAAGAGGAGAAGGAGGGGGAAGAGGAGGCAAAGAAGGAGGGGCAGGGGGAAGGAAGGAGGAGGAGGAGGAAGGAGGAGGAGGAGGAGGAAGGGGAGGAGGCGGAGAAGGAGGAGGAGGAGGAGGAGGTGAAGGAGTAGGAGGAGGAGGAGGAGGAAGAGGGGGGTGAAGAGGAGGAGGACGAGGAGGAGGGGGAAGAGGAGGAGGGGGGGAGGAAAAGGAAGAAGGGGAGGAAGATGAGGTGGAGGAGGAGGAGGAAGGAGGAGGGCGCAGCCGCGGGTCCTTGCCGGTGATCTCGACCCACCCCTCGCCATCCGCCTGGCGCGCTGCGGAGCGAGGGGGGGGGGAGAAGGGAGGGCCGCAGGCGAAAGCGAAGGATGCCTCGAAGCGATCGTCGCAGCGGGTCCTCACGCGCAGATGACCGCAAGGCAGCAATCGGGGATGGACAGAACCCCCTTTAGTAAAACGTGGTTTAGTGAAAACGACCTCGGGCCCAAACCTGGCGGGCGCAAGACTGGAAAGTGACGGCCGCGGTGCCCTCTCGAGAACCGAAAACGGACAATTCACTAATCGACGTGTCAGGGTAGGAGGTCTGTCCACCCCCGAAGCAAGGGGGCGGCGCGAGGGGCCGATGGGGGGAGGGAAGACCGCAGGCGAAGAGGAAGGATACGTAACACACAGTCGTCGCAGCGGAGGGTCTCCATGCGCAGAAATTAAGAAGAAGCCAGGACGAGGATACCACCGGGTGAAGATACATGGAGAATCTCTGAGATCTGGCGGCTCCGAAGGATGTCTCGGGCGCCACGGCTTTCTCAAAGTGTTCTGGAACGCCCTCAGATTTTTCGGCATTGCTCTCGACCGGATGGAATCTTCGTCTTCGCCCCGTCCGGAGACCGCAGAGGGGTGGCGCGGTGGGGGGGACGGCGTCTAAGAAGCCGTCGGGGCCTTCGAGAGGGTCGAGAGGAGGATCGAGGGTCGAGGGGAGGATCGAGGGTCGATGTGCCAGGATCGATCGAGGAGGAGGATCGAGGATCGAGGGTCAGTGTGCCAGGATGGAGCGTCTTGGACGCAGGCGCGATCGAAGTTGCGCCTCCCGCTTCCGTGCTGTTTTCGTGCTCCCTCCGTCCCGTCCTCGCTCCCTCCCCTGCCGCAGGCGAGATCAGCAAGAGAGCGGCCCTCGATATCGCCAAAACACCGATTCGCTTGCGCCTTGCTTGGAGGTTGGAGGTCTCGCTGGGGACCCTGGAGGCCTTCGGGGGCCTGCAGCGCCCCCCCGCCCGCCACCTCGAGCCCCCCCTCTCCCGCATATGAAGCGGTGGGGAGGAGGTGGAGGAAGGGGGGTGGCGAACGAGGGGGTCGGGAGGGGAAGGGGGAGGGGGAGGAGGAGGAGGGAGAGGGGAAGCGGGGTGAGAGGGCGAGGAGGGACGGAAACGGGACAGAAGGTGAGGCGGGAAAAGGGGGGAGGGGAGAGTGGAGAGGGGCGGTGAGGGAAAGGCGGAGGCCTACAGGAGGCTCGTGTTGGCGACGTCGAGCCTCCCGAAGACCAGGAACACCCCAATGCGCACGAGCACATTCACACCCGATCCTGGAACGTAGATTTCTTCACGGCGATCGCAGCGGGCGGATGATTGGGATTAAGTTTAGGTCGGGCGTGTCCCCCCACAGGGGGATTCTGGGCGACCAGTAAAACAATATTCACAACAAATGCCCCCCGAATGGGCAAACATAGTCAAAAGATCGTCCCCAGACTATTTCTGATTATTTTTGAATGTTCCTCCTGTAGAGGGACGTGCCCGACATAAAGTTAGGACGTATCTGGTGGAAGGCGGTGCCCAGTAGCAAGTCGTGCCCAAGACCGACGGCTGCCCCTGCTGAAGAGATGACTTTCCCTATGGATAGCGTCTACGGAGATACTGACGACACGTCCTGCACAAACAGACTAATGAGTAGGCACACAAAACAACACATAAATACACACAAGTCCCAGGATTCCCAATATTGTATCATATTTTCGAGGTTTCTGTCTCCCACCCCCTTGTCCATATTTTCCCATATTTTCTTAGGAATCGACGATGACTTGTGACTGTGTGTTTTTCCCCCTCCTGAAATAAGACAAAACGGGAGAACATAAACTGTCGGATGTCCGCGCGGACTTCCGACAGATCGGCGCTGGAACCCCCTGTCGGCGCCTCTGGCGCCACCCACGGCGCCCTCAGATCGCTAAGGACGGGGGTCAAGCGCCGATCCGAGAACTCCGCGCGGACCGCCGAGAGTTTATCTCATGCCGTTTGCTCATCCTCGCTCATCATGCCGGTAGGTTCGCGCGGCGCCGGCGCGCGCAAAAGCTTCTGACACCGCATAGATCGTTCAACCTTGAACCGATCGCGGCCTCGATCGTTCAAGGCTGAATTTCCTCGGGTCCTGTGGCGTTACCGTGCCCATCGGTGCTTCCGCGTCGTCCTATCAGGCGGAATCCAACCTGGAACGAATTCGCCGGCGTCGCCGGCGCACCATCGGGGCACGAGCCTACCGTATGCTGCTGGTCGTCGTCCCCACTGCTTCCATCACATGCTGGGCTTGTTTTCCACCGCCACCATGAGAAGTAGGAGGGGGAAGGGGTTCCTCCTCCTCCTCCTCCTCCTCGTCCTCCTCCTCCTCTGCCTCTTCCTCCTCCTCCTCCTCCTCCTCCTCCTCCTCCTCCTCCTCCTCCTCCTCCTCCCCCTCCTCCTCCTTCTTCTCCTCCTTCTCCTCCTGCTCCTTCTCCTCCTCCTCCTCGTCCTCGTCCTCCTCCTCCTCCTCCTCCTGCTCCTTCTCCTCTTCCTTCTCGTCCTCGTCCTCGTCCTCCTCCTCCTCCTCCTTCTCCTGCTCGCCGTCCTTCCTTTGCCTCTGCTTTCTGCGTGCCCATTTCGGTTCACCCCTCTCACGTTTCGCAGCCCCACTAGCGAGCTCCAACTAAGGCCCAAATGCCAGCGTCCGCATGGCGGAGTCTCGTAGCCCCACTTGCGAGCTCCAGCTAAGGTCCAAGTGCCAGCGTTTGCATGGCGGAGCCACCTCATTTCGGCACGCCCCTCACACGTTTCGTAATGTCAAAATGCCAACGTTCGCATAGCGGAGCCACCTTATTTCGGCACGCACTGCATACGTTTCGTGGCCCTACAGGGAGCTCCAACCAAGGCCCAAATGCTAGCGCCCGCATGGCGGCGCCACCTCATTTCGGCATACCCCTCACAGGCTTCGTGGCCCCACAGCGAGCTCCAACTAATGCTCAACTGCCGCCGTTCGCACGGCGGCGCCGCCGCATTTCGGTACACCCCTCAAACGTTTCGTGGCCCCACTGAGAGTCACAACTAAGGCCCACATGCCACCGCTCGCATGGTGGCGCCGCCTCATTTTGGCACACCCCTCACACGTCTCGTGGCCCTATCGGGAGCTCCAACTATGGCCCAAATGCCAGCGCCCGCATGGCGGCGCCGCTTCATTTCGGCACACACCTTGCGCACGTCGCTGCCCCAGAGGGGGCTCCACCAACCGCGCGAGCGCCAGACCCCGCATGGCGGCACCGCCCAATGTTGGCACACCCCTCACACGCTTTTCACCCCATAGGGAGCTCCCTCTCTTTCGTCCCACCTGCCTTGCTGTACCTATGCCTGCACACGGCTAGGGCCCCTCGCCAGGAATTTGCTGTTGACGGCCCCGGGGCACAGAGAGGGCCCTCGCAGTCCACAGTCTGGCCGAGCATCCTGAAGGGCGCGTGGGCTGATAGGCAAGAGCACTCCTGGCTTCTGTCAGCGCTCGCTGCGGACAACTCGTCAGACGGAGCCGAAAACAGATCGTCGAACCGACCGCGATCTGAACTCAGCCGCCTGAAAACGGGGGGGCACCTCCAGGACCCGCCTCCCCCAAGTCCATTCTGTGATGGCGCGCAGGGGTGGAGCGGCCTGGCGGCCTGGAAGCTTCCCGGAAGCTTTGGACGCCCGATTTGCCTGGGAAGACTGCGGTCTGGGGCAACTCCGGTTTGGGCACCGGAGGCGCGAACCCATAGCTACCCCTGACTCGGGAGCGGCCTAACCGACCCCGAGCTGATCCCCCCCTTCCGTGACGAGATCCTCGCCCTTCGAGCTTCCCTCCGGCCGCACATGCACACACACACACACACCCACACGATCGCACGCACACGCACACGCACACGCACACGCACACGCACGCACGCGCACACGCACACGCACGCACGCACACACACACACACACACACACACACAACACACACACACACACACACACACACACACACACGCACACGCACACGCACGCACACGCACACGCACACGCACGCACACGCACACACACACACGCACACGCGCACACGCACACGCACACACACACGCACACGCACACGCACACGCACACGCACACGCACACGCACACGCACACGCACACGCACACGCACACGCACACGCACACGCACACGCACACGCACACGCACACGCACACGCACACGCACACGCACACGCACACGCACACGCACACGCACACGCACACGCACACGCACACGCACACGCACACGCACACGCACACGCACACGCACACGCACACGCACACGCACTCTGACCAGCGTTCCGAGGCGAATCCAGCGGTGGCGACGAGGGCCTCCGAGGAGGCCCAAAACGGGGAAACGGGCCGAGGGGTAGAGGTGTGGCTACCTTTCCCTCTTCGGATGGTGGGGTGGGGCTCCCAGACATGCGACGTGCTGATTGTTTCAGGACGGCGTCCCTGAAAGCCCCAACCTCTTCCCCGGGACCGGTTTCTCGTCCTGAATCTTTCCTGACGGTCCCGAGGCCCGGCGAGGGCACCCCGTGGCCGCAAATCGCCCAACACCTCCTCCCGGCCCGATCTTTCACGACGCGATCGCGTCTAGGCTCCCATGCGGCCACCCACTGATGCTCACCTGCGGTCCGGGATCCCTGCGCCCCGCGCTCCTGTAGAGGCCTCTTGGATGGGGTCGGAGTAGGTGGGGTTGGTGGATCGTGCCGCATCGCTGATGCATCGGCGTTGCATTGGGGATGCACCGGCGACGCATCGTCGACGTGGGCGGTGCATCGGCGACGCCGGCGTGGAGCAAATCGGGCTCCGCATCGGGCCGCATTGGCGCTGCGTCGGCGATGCGGCGCGATCCTCTGACCCCATCCATCTAGGAGGCCTACAATGAACGAAACGGGTCCTGGGTGGCACGGTAGGAGCAGGAGGAGGAGGAGATGGAGGAGGAGAAGGTTGGGGGGGAAGGAGGAGGTTGGGGGGAGAGGAGGAGGAGGAGGAGGAGGAGGAGGAGGAGGAGGAGGAGGAGGAGAAGGAGGAGGAAGAGGAGGAGGAAGAAGAGGAGGAGGAGCAGGAGGAGGAGGAGGAGGAAGAGGAGCAGGAGCAGGAGGGAGGCCTGGAACTCCCGGGCCTGCCCGAGGCGCGCCGGGCCCCTCCCGGGCCGAGAGGCCCCCCCCGTGCGGAGGGGCCGGGGGACGACGCGCGGGGAGAGGCGCGCCGTGCCCCCGCGGCGGCCGCGCCGTGGCCAGGGCGGAACGCCCGAGGGAGCGGGCGGCCTCGCGCATCGGGGGAGCGGAATCGAACCGCAGCGGCACGCGCGTCGCATCGATGGAGGAAAAAGAGCTACACACTTCGGCCTGACCCAGGCAACGATACGTAAGGAGCGGAGCTCCTTCTTTTCTTCCCAGGCGAGTCCAGGAAGTCCGAGGGAACACCAGGGGGGCTCGCCGCTAAGAGGGCAGCGGAACGCATGCAGACCAAAGGAACGACCGAGCCCCTTTTGAGAAGGAAGTGTTCCTTATCCAATCCGGGCAACTATTCCGAAACAGCGCAAATATGTGGTCCTCATCGTGGCCCCGCCTCTTCAAAACAGCTCGCTCTCTCCCTCACTCCTGCAGCTCCCTTCTCCGCCTCGTCCTCCTTCTGCTTCTGTTCATCCTGTTCATCCTCATCATTCTCGCCGTTGGAGGAGGAAGGGAGGGGGGGGAGACCGATGAGGAGATGCAAGGAGTAGGATCAGGAAGAACGGAAATGGGAGGGGAGAACGAAGGAAGAGGATAACGGGAGGGGGGGATGGACTGGCAGGGAGGGGGGGGGAGAAAGGAGGGATGATGAGGAAGGCTAAGGACGGAGAGATGGAGGAATAGAAAAGAGGACACCCTTGCAGTAGAAAACCCTGGACAACTTTACGCAAACACGATGGGACGCCGAGATAAAGGGTGTTCACGGTGGGGTGAATGGGATGTGGACGGGGATAACTGACGATTTGCAACAAAACTGGACGATAGCAGTGGACAGGAACAACTGTGGACAGTGACAACTGGACTGTGACAGGAATGTGGACAAGAATGGGGACTTGCGACACCGTGCGAGCGACACGGGACGGCAGTGGGAGACCGACCGACTCCAGATCTGGCAGCCCGCTTGCTGAGGCCACACCGTGAGAGACCACGTCGCCCAGCCGATGCCGGACCCGGCAGGTCATCTACTGTCGTCTGAGCATGACCATACAGATGTAGACATCGGGTTGGATCGGACCACTCGGAGGCAACGGTTCGCAAGGGTCAGTGATCCCAGAGTGCCTCTAGGATCGGGCTGCACCCGAGCTTGAGCCGTGCAGTCACTCACTGACGGAAATCGCACAGCAGGCCTCAACACCTGCTCGATCCCACGAGTCTTACAGTGGCTCCCATCGTTCGCGTGTCGACCCCTTTGCTCTTTGCCTGGAGACGTGTGCTGGAAAAACAGACACATCTGCATACATATCTTTATATGTATACGCATGTAGACCACTTACAAGCAAACTGCCGATAGACAAAACAACTCGTCAGCAAAGACAAAGAAATAAAAGAACGACAACAAACGACGGCTCTTGCGCGAGATGATGTATTGGCCTTACGCGGCAGCTTACGCGGGCCGCCAGCGCGGCACGCTACATTGAGGACGAGAGCGACTGTGCGCGACCCTACGTGGCCAGCTTACGCGCCCCAACGTCGGCGCAGACGAGCCCATTTCGTTGCGTCGCCCACAGGGAGCCATCAGTTGAGCAGGGACCGACCGTCCCGGCAGTCCTATAGTCTATAGTCATACCACGAAACGCTCTTAGAACCCAAACATGTTCTAAGAGCAAAAACAATGTTCTTAGAACATGAACCCGATGTGTTCGAACAAGACAGACTCCGCCAAACATGTCCTGGGAACACTTCGTGGAAACTACACAAAGGTTCTCAGAACATTGTTCGGTGGGGCTATCAGCGAGCGGGGACGCTTCGCCACTGGTTGAATCAGGCAGCCCATGAAAGCTCTTGGAAGCGTCCGGCCACATCCGCAGAGACCCCCGAGAGAGAGAGAGAGAGAGAGAGAGAGACGACGCCGCGCGGGGACGACGGCGGGCCTCGCCGGTCAGCTCGATCATCACGAAGGGGATCTTCGTGGTGGCGTCGAGCTCCTCCAGCTGCCTGCGGCACGCACACTTTTTTTTTCGCGGGTCGAGAGCGCACCTCTTTAAAGGGGCCCTGGGACACACTAATAAATCCACTCAAATTAAAGGATTCCCCATATTTTCTCATATTTTCTGGGTTTTTGTCTTCCCCCACACTTCCCATATTTCCCCATATTTTCCTGGAAGTCGACATTTAATTGTGTCTGTATGTTTTTCCCCCTCCTGACTCCCCCTCCCTTTTTCCCCCTCCGCGCGAAGCTTGAATTCAAATGGGGGGGAGGACAGGGGGAGGGCGCAGCCTCAGGGCGAGGCCGGGGAGGCACAGCCTCGGGGTCAGGCGGTGCCGACAGCCTGCGGCACGCACACGCAGGGGCCGGCGGCGCGCAACGGGGTGGGTAATGGGGGCCGCGGGAAAGCTTCTCTGGAGGCTGTACCTCGGAAGTCGCCGGCCTCACATCCACAGAGATGGCTCGCGCCGTCCAAGGAGCCGCCTCCCTCGGACAAGCCTTCCCGCCTCCCCCCCAACCCCTCTGCGTTTCGCCGAGGGGGGGGAGAGCTCGGAGGAGGAATGGCCGAGGCATCGGCGGCCTGGCTGGGGCTGGCGCCCTCCTCGTCCGCCGCTCTGTCGTTTGTCCTCCTCCTCCTCCTCCTCCTCCTCCTCCTCCTCCTCCTGCTCCTCATTCGAGCTTCGAGCTTCGAGCTGCTAGCGTTGTCGAGCGATCGCCCCGATGCCACCGATATCCTCCTCCTCTTCCTCCTCCTCCTCCTCCTCCCCTTTTCTTCTTACTCCACCATCCTCCTCCACTTCTTCTTCCTCGTCCTCTTCCTCGTCCTCCTCCTTCTCCTCCTTCTCCTCCTCCTCCTCGTCCTCCTACTCGTCCTCCTCTCCTTTCTCCTCCTCGTCGTCCTCGCCCTCTCCTCCTCCCCGTTCTCCTCTGCTTCATTGTCGTCCTTGTCCTCCTCTTCGTTAACCTCCTTGTTCTCCTTCTCGTCCCCTTCCTCCTTCCAAGGGATGTCCGCCGCTGCCGAGAGTAGGAAGGGGGATGGGGGAGAGGGGGAGGCAGAAGAGAGGGTGGGAGGGTGGAAGGGGGAGGGGGGGAGAAACGAGATGGCTGGAGGCTGGAGGGGGGAAGGAGACGGATGTGTTTGTTTCTCCACGCTACCTTCTTCAAGCACTGCCGATGAGAGATTCCAGGGCACGGATGAGCAGCGACGCGGCGACGGCGGGAGGTGGGGCGATCTCAAGAAAAAGGGGGAGGAAAAGGAAGGAGGGGGGGGCGTAGGATGGGATTGGATGAGCGTGTTCCCATTGAGCTGGCGGCAGAACCGTCAGACGCAACATCCTTGTAGCAAGGAGCCCCGACCCAGAGAGGGTTCGGAAGCGACCTTGCAGCGAGGGCTCTGAAAGACTGTCCGCTGGCGCTGGAAGGGAGGAAGGGGAAGGAGGCGAAGGCAGTGCTCTTCTGGGGGGCCCCTCCGAATTCTTGGGGCGACGCTGGACCACCCTCCCGGGCACGCGACACGAGCAGAAGCTGGACCGGAGGCGCAACCAGGCAGGCCCGGCGCCCGACAAAAATCGCACAGGCGGGCACCCGAGGAGGACGCGACCGAGGACGACAAGCAGCAGCAGCAGCAGGTGCAGCAGCACCGACAGCATCATCAGCAGCAGGAGGAGAAGGACGCCTTCGAGGAGGAAGGGCACCACTTGAGCAGGGTCCGACCGTGCCGGCATTCCTGTAGTCCTACCACGAAATGTTCTTAGAACCCAAAAATGTTCTAAAAACAAAAACATTGTTCCAAAAACATAAACCCGATGTGATAAAACAAGACAGTCCCAGCCAGAAATGTTCTAAGAACATTTCGTGGAAACCACAGCAAGGTTCTTAAAACATTGTTTGGTAGGGCTATCGGCATGCCGGGACGCTTCGCCACTGCTTGAACCACACCGATCGAGCACCTCCGCCCCAAGCCCCGGCCAGAGCGGAGCACAGGATAGGCAACGCAGGTGCCCCCTGGACAGGATGGGTTGGCCGGGCCGGGCGTGGGGCGCCTGCCCGGGGCTCGTCCGAGCCCGACTTCACAGCCCGGTCGACGCACGCCGCGGGTGCGGGACCGCGACAGGAAGGGGCGGAGGGAGTCACCCCATGAGGACAGGGGGGAGGAGGAAGGGAGGAGGAGGAGGAGGAGGAGGTTGGGGGGGAAGGAGGAGGTTGGGGGGGGAGGAGGAGGAGGGGGAGGAGGAGGAGGAGGAGGAGGAGGAGGACGAGGAGGAGGAGGAGGAGGAGGAGGAGGAGGAGGAGGGGGAGGAGGAACAGTGCAAGCCCAAGAATCATCAACGATGCTGGAATGAACCTTCCCCCCAAGTTCCCCACTCATGGGCCCCAGCAAGGATTAATATTTCCACTGAGGGAAGCGCCCCGTTGGGAGACAACTGTCCGAAGATCCTGAAGCGTGCCAAAACACCATTCGTAAGACTCCGACGATCCCGAATCTTGCTAAACCGCCGTTCGTGGGACTTCAACACCGCGAATCGATGTAATTGGCGCGCCCTGGAAATCGTAACTAACTCATTTCAAGCACCATTTCTGGTGCGTCAACCACGGGAATCCGCAAGAATCTTGCAGACGCTTCGAACGAATGCGCGCGGCACCAAGGCGAAAACTTCATTGTGAAAACACCCCGCCCTTCATCCAGGAAGCGCTCCCACATGTCAAAACGGATGCGCGCGGCGCTATGGCGACAATCACATCTTGAAAACGACCCGCCCTCAACCCGCAAATCGTTGCAAGTTTGCAAGGACGAACGAGCGCGGCGCAAAGACGAGAGCCGCATATTGGCAGCGGCTCGCCATCTCTGAAGCTGTTGCCAACGCTCACGCTCGCGATCGTAAGCGGTACAGAGGTCTCTAGCGAAACGCCCGGCCCGCCCTTCCGACCGGCCTCGGAAGGCGACTGGGCGGACCTGCTTATACGGAGAAAGATCGAGCAGGGACCGACCGTCCCGGCAATCCTATAGTTGGCCTGCCACGAAATTTTCTTAAAACCCAGGGGTGTTCCAGAAACAAAAACACTGTTCTTAGAACATGAGCCCGATGCGTTAGCAACAAGACAAACTCGTCCATAACTGTTCTAAGAATATATCGTGCAAACCACAAAGAAATTCTTAGAGCATTCTTTGGCGGGCCTAGAGGCGAGCCAAGACTGAAGGGGCCCTGGAGCACACAAGCAAATAGACACAAATAGCAGGATTCCCAACATTTGTCTCATATTGTTTTGGTTTTTACCTTCCCTCCCACTTCCCATATTTTTCTATATTTTCCGGGGAATCGACGATTCATTGTGTTTGTGTGTTGTTGTTCCTTCCTGAAAAACGCTTAGCCCACTGCTTGAACGGAGTAGGGCGAACGAACAAGTCGGCTACACGCAAGAGCGACCCTGGGTAAAAATGACCTTTGGTGCGCGGTTTTTGGGGTCGCGGGGTGGCCAAACACAAGCGCGCAAGACGCCGCTGCCGCCTCGAGATCAGCGATCGGGGGGCCCCATTGGGCCCGCACCGAAAAACATTCCGGCGAAAGGTCACTCTTACGTCGGATCGGACAAGGACCCATGCCCGACCCGACCCGCCCGCCCGGCGAGCCGGGCCGCGGCCAGCCGTTGCTGCCCTACGCTCTTTGCCCCGCGCCGCCGCTGATGAGCAGGTTCGCCGCCCCGCCCTGCACTCCCCTCAGAAGAGGGCAAAAATACCTCCGCCCCACTCCGCTCCGCTGCGCTCCGCTCCCGCTCCCGCTCCACTCCGCTCCGCTCCGCTCCCGCTCCCTTCCCTCCTCTTTTTCACTGGCGAGGCACCAGAACGCTTCGAGGCCGCTCCCGGCCCCAACTCAGGAGGCAGGCGCAGCGGCGCCGCCGACACAGGGACAGCATAAGAGAAGGGTGGGCGGGCGGGACTGGCGGTCCCACCCTCGAGCCCATAACAGCGGCAGGCAGGCGGCGCGCGCGCAAGAGGCACGAGGAGGGGCAGCGGGGAACCCAACATTGCTTCACACACGTGAATCCGAGTTTGAACCATAGGCAGGAGGGGCATGCGGGGAACCTAACCGCCCCGCCCTGCACTCCACTCGGAGGAGGGAAAGGTAGCCATACCTCTACCCTTCGGCCGTTTTCCCCTTTTGGGGGCCTCCTCGGAGGATCTCGTCGCCGCCGCTGGATTCGCCTCGAAATCCTGGCCAGAACGCACCCCAGGAGAGGCCCGGGGAACAGCGGTATCGGTACCTTTTGGTTTCTCCATCCACCACAGGGTTAAGAAGAACCGAGCTGCATGGACACAGATTCCTTCGGGCGCTCCGCGCGGATTTCTGGGGTCTGCGCTGGACGGAGGGAGGGAGGGAGGGGAGGGAGGGAGGGAGGGAGGGAGGGGGAGGAGGAGGAGGAGGAGGAGGAGGAGGAGGAGGAGGAGGAGGACGAGGGAGGAGAAGAGGAGGAGGGAAAATGGGAGGATGGAGGATGGAGGTAGGAGGGAGGAGGGAGGGAGGGGGGGAGGAAGGGACCCCCTCTTCCTGGCGCGCGGAGCCGACAGCGCTGCCGCGCGCCTCCGCGCTGGACTCCCCAGCGCGGCGCCTCCGGCGCCGTCCCTGGCGCGCTCCGCGCGCCAGGGAGAGGGGGTCCAGCGCAGATCCCAGAAATCCCAAACCCAAAACCCAAAACCCAAACCCAAAACAGGGGAACAACAAGTGGCATAAACATAAAAACTCGGAGGTCCGCGCGGATTTCTCGGATCGGCGTTGGGGCCCCCCAGCGGCGCCTCCGGCGCCGCCCCTGGCGCGCTCCGCGCGCCAGGGAGGGGGTCCAGCGCAGATCCCTGAAATGCGTGCGGAGCGCCAAAACGTTGATGTTTATGCATGTTTGATTCTGCTTCGAAGGGGTGGCGCTGCTGGAGGCGCATCTCAGTGGAGCCGCCGCTCCCTCGGCAGGAGCTGGAAAGGATCCTGTAAGGGCACGGGCCGTGGACCCACGGACCTTCCCATGGGACTTCGTCGTACCGGCACGTTCCAAGCTGTCATGGGGGCCCCACGGAGGGCAAACGGATGCCGAAGACGACTACCTACCATCACGAGCAAACGAACATAACCATATACGTAGCACCCCACAGATGCGGATAGGAGTGAGGGGGCGGTGGAGACGTCGGCAGTCTGCGAGACTCTGGAGAAGCCCGCCGCAGGCGCCAAAGTTTCACAAATTATACAACGAGCCCGCCGCAGGCGCCGACTTTTTCCTCAGACCAACGTGGATCGGTCGCGGGTGGGTCGCGGAGTGGGTCGCAGGTGGGTCGCAAGTGAGTCGCGGGTGGGTCGCGGGGTGGGTTGCGGGTGGGTCGCGGGGTGGGTTGCGGGTGGGTCGCGGGGTGGGTCGCGAGGTGAGTTGCGGGGTGTGTCGCGGGGTGTGTCGCGGGGTGGGTTGCGGGTGGGTCGCGGGGGGGACGACGACAACAAACAACACCGACAACAGCAGCAACAACACCAACTAACCAACCAGCCAACCAACCAACCAACCAACCAACCAACCAACCAACCAACCAAGCAAGCAACCAACCAACAACAACGACATCAACAACAACAAACAGTTTAAGACTGTTCGCTCTTATTTGCGCTCGTGTCTTGCATTCTGTATTCACCAACCCTCGATACCCGCCCACTTCGTCTTCGATTGCAGCCCCTTTCGGGGGGAATCTCTTCCTGGTCGGCCACTGACCGAAGAGCGAAACAGTCTCGAGCGAGATCGCCGTTCCTGACTTCGGGGGCCTCTCTGGCCAGGGACCTATGGACAAATATCGAACGGGAGCCCTCATCGCCGTGTCTGGGCCTCCACCAACTTGCCTGAATTACGGGAAAATCTCGAGCGAGAGCGCCGTTCCTGAGTTCGGGGGCCTTTTTGGCCAGGGACTCTCGGAGTAGATCGTGAGGAAGTCTCGAGCAGGAACCCTTGTCGTCGTGGCTGGGCCTCCGCCAACTGAATTGAATTGCGAGGAAGTCTCGAGCGAGAGCGCCGTTCTTGAGTTCGTGGGCCTCTCTGGCCAGGGTGTCTCGGGGTAAATTGTAAGGAAGTATCGGGCGGAAGCCGTTGTTGTCGTAGCTGGGCCTCGAGAGGCCCACATTTGGTGACAAGCCAACGTTCGAGCGGGACCGTCGTTTTCAGAGAAAATTCAGCCGGCGTCGAGGCGAGAGCGCGCGGAACCGTTTCCGCAGATCAACAATATATACTCTTTAGAAACGAGTATCCAATAACAACAACAACAACAACAACGACGACGACGACGACGACGATGACGACGACGACGACGACGACGACGACAACAAGCAGAATCCTCACCACGGATTCTCATTTCAGCCACGCACCCAGGGACAATGAATGACCGCTTGGCCGCATCACTCTGACATGCCCTCGCGGTCTGGATTCCGAGGCGCAATCCCATGGATACGCGATCCCACGGATACGTTGCGAGCAGGGCATCTGCGCAAAGACGCCTCGTATCGATGGGTCGCGGCCATGTCTCCCGCCCCAGATACTACTCACCCCAGGCCAACCAAAAGTCCCAAATTTCGGGTTGGGGGGCGTACGGGTGTAATCTGTGTCTTTTAATGCTCCGGATCGCCCCCCCGCCAGGAATTGAGGGAACCTGGGGCCTTCGGGTTGGGTTGGGGTGGCTGGGTGAGTAGTGAGGAGAACACTACATGAGGATCTCTTTCCCTCGGGACCTGCCTGCTTCACGGCGAGCTCCAATTCCGCCTCCCGCTGGGTGCGCCTCTGCTCGTGCCGTGTGTAGAAAGAGAAGAGTCATAATAGTCATAACAATATAGTAGCAACAATAATAATAATACAAATAATAATAAATACATAAATAACAAACATAAGCATAATAATAGTAATAATATTAATAAGAATAAGAATAATAATGCGAATGCTAATACTACTAATAATAGTACTAAAAATAATAATCATAAGAATAGAAAATATGTCATAAACAGAAGCTGTTGGAACTCCGTGCGGATTTCTTGGGTTTGCGCTGGACACCCCTCCCTGGCGCGCGGAGCGCGCCAGAGGCGACGCCGGAGGCGCCGCAGGGGGGCCCCAGCGCGGATCCAAGAAATCCGAGTGGAGCGCCAACAATTTATGTTTATGTTTTATTGTTCTTCTTCGAGTGTGGAGCGCTACCGCTGCCGCGTCCCTCCTCGTGCCAGTGCTGGTGCTGACGACTGCTCTTCCGCAACCGGCACTGCGGCGCGGGCCCCGAGAGCCCCCCAACAGGATCCAAGAGGGCCCTGGACAAGGGCATGGTCCCTCGGTCTGTGCGTCCCCTCGTGACAGGGCTGGCGCTGACGACCGTTCTTCCGCGACCGCCAAGACGAGCCCCGAGGGGCCCCCAACAGGATCCAAGAGGGCCCCGGACAAGGGCAAGGCCCCTCGGTCTGTGCGTCTCCTCGTGCCAGGGCTGGCGCTGACGACCGCTCTTCCGCAACCGCCAAGACGAGCCCCCAGGGGCCCCCCAACAGGACCCAAGAGGGCCCCGGACAAGGGCATGGCCCCTCGGTCTGTGCGCCTCCTCGTGCCAGGGCTGGCGCTGACGACCGCTCTCCCGCAACCGCCAAGACGAGCCCCGAGGGGCCCCCGAAACGATCCCAGGGGGCCCCGGGCCAATACAGGGCCCCTCGGTCTGTGCGTCTCCTCGTGCCACCACGCGCGCCCGGGCGGGCACGCGGCCCCGATGCGGGGCGGCGCCCCCTCAGAGGCGCACGGCACCGCCCGTGCCCGTGCACCGAAGGGTCGGGGATCGGGGATGTACAGACCTCCTTTTTGCAAAACGTGGTTTAGCGAAAACGACCTGAGGCCCAAACCTGGCGGGCGCAAGCCTGGAAAATAACGCCCGCCGCGCCCTTTCGAGAACCGAAAACGGACAATTCTGAGTCACGAATCGACGTGTCACTGTTGGGGGTTCTGTCCACCCCCGAGGGGAGACTTCGGGCGCAGCGGCAGCAGCAGCAGGACAAGAGTGCGGTGGCAACTCCGGGGGGCCACCCCTGACCATCGTGTCGGCCGACGGCAATCGGCGCCAACTTGACGCTGATGGACGCTGACAGGCGCCAGTCGACGCTACATCGGCGCTGTGTCAGTGATTCCCAGACGCCACTCGACGCCGAAGGCGAAACTAAGATTAGGTCGGGCATGTCCTGCTACAGGTGGACTTTGGAAGAACAGTGGCACACGATCACAACACACTCAGACATAATCAAAAATAGTGAAACATCGTCCCCTGACCATCTTTTACCAATTTTTGAATTTTCCTCCTGCAGAGGGACACGCCCGCCCTAAAACGAAAGACAGTACACGAGGCTCCCGTGGCTTGCCACCGGACAAGCGAGGAGGGGAAAGGCGAAGAGGCCCCACGGCGAGAGGCACGCCGAAGCCGTGCCACATCCTGGACGGGAGGGTTCCTGTATTTTCTTGCTTCCGCTGCTGGAGGCATCCTAGATGGGGTCGGAGTAGCTGGGGCCGGAGGGTCGCGCCGCACCGCCGATACATCGACGATCCATCGCCGATGCATCGGCGACATCGGCGATCCGTCGGCGACGCCAGCATGGAGACGATCGGGCTCCACATCCAGCCGCATCGCCGATGCATCGACGCTGCGGCGCGATCCTCCGACCCCGTCTGCTCTGGCCCCATCTGGGAGGGCATAGGGGAGGGGGCCCTTGGACTTGTCTCGCTGCGTCTGGGCCCCCGGGCCCCCCACTGTAATGCTACGCCCTGCGTGGCGTCAGCATTCGTTCATCTTTTTGTTTTGTTCCCTCTCTCTTTCTCTATTTGTTTTGAGCTCCACGCTCTGTCCGCCACGTTTAGCGAGGTACCCTACGGCGGGGGTAGGGCGGTTCATCTCTCTCTCTCTCTCATTCTCTCTCTCTCTCTCTCTCTCTCTCCTGGCAGACGAGGCGGGGGCCAGTCCTGAGCCGCTCCGTGGCCATCTTCAGCATCTTCTTGGTCGCGGCCCTCGCCTCCGTCACGCTGCCGGTGGGCTCATCGGCTGCGGGGGCAGGGGCACGGGAGGAGAGAGAGAGAGAGAGAAGGAGGGAAGCGCGGTTGGGGGAGAGGAGGGCGCGAGAGAGAGCGAGAGGGAGAGGAGGCGAGGAAGATGGGGGGGGATCAGGCAAGGAGGAGGAGGAGGAGGCGGAGGAGGCGGAGGAGAAGGAGGAGGAGGAGGCGGAGGAGGAGGAGGAGGAGGAGGAGGCGGAAGAGGCGGAGGAGGAGGAGGAGGAGGGAGAGGAGCGGGGGGGGGAGGAGGAGGAGGAGGGAGAGGAGGGGGGGGGCAGGGGAGGAAGGGGGGGGGGCGAGCGCGCAGCCAGGGAAGCGCCACCACGTGGCGAGGCCACGCCCCCCCCGCGGCCAAACTCCCCCGCCCCCCCCCACCCGCCCACGGAAGGCTGCAAGGCTGCCCAGCAACAGCACGCCTGACAGGGGGACATCCACGCCAGCGCCTCCAGAGACCCACCAGGAAACCTGGGAGACAGCACCTGCCACGGAGGGAGGTGCAGGATCCCAGGAAAAGCAGTCTGCTGGTCCGAAGACTCCCCGTCCGCCTCGAGATGCGGAGGCACCGGCAAACACTCCTCCGCTCCGTGCCGCAACACCGTAGGTAGGGCAGGAGGGAACCGAGAGGGGAGGGGCAGGATCAGCCAGCATCGAACCGGGAAGTGGGATCGCATCGGAGAGTGCGGAGACGAAGCCGGGACGAGGACAAAATTCGGGCGAGGATAGCGGAGGAGAGAATCTCTGAGGTCTAGGCGAGAATCTCCGAGGTCTGGCGGCTCTGGAGAGGGGGCCTCCGGCGCCGCAGCCTTCTCGGAGCGTGCGGGGGCGCTCTGAGAGCGTTCCAGCGCGCGCCGGAACGGATTGATCCTCGTCATGGCCCCGTCCCGCCTTGCCCACTGATGGGGAGGGGGCACCACCTTGCTCGTACAGGGCCAGAACGAAGAAGGCAGAGGACAGAAGGAGGCAGCGAGGGAGGAGGGACAGGACTGAATCAGAAGAAGGAAAAACGGCATGAACATAAACTTTTAGCGGTCCGCGCGGCCTTCTTGGATCCGCGCTGGGCCCGCTCCCTGGCGTGCGGAGCGCGCCAGGAGGGCCCAGCGCCGCTTCAAGAAACCCTCGCGGAACGCCGACAGTCTATGTTTCTACCGCCTGTCCTCCTTCGATGAATGCGCCCGCATCTCCAGATTTCATGCCCAGGGTGGATGGCCCGACACTGAACATACATCAGAGATGCCTCGGGTGCCGCGGCCCTCTCAGAGCGCTGAGCCGCATCGGCGGCGCCAGGAGGCACGGCGGCGCCGCGCGAGCACAGCGGGCCGCCTCCCGGACCGCCGGGGCGCACGGGGCCCAAGAGATCGGATCGCCGACTGGCTGGGAACGACCTACAGCAGGAGCTCCACCACAAGAAACCTTCCACCAAACGCCCAACTCTGAGACCCCAAGGCGTCCATTGATTTTTGGTGTGGGAAGTGCACGCTTTCCGCGGCAACACCATCGAAACCCACGAAACCAAGGGCACCCTGGAGGCAAGCAGGGTGTCTCTTGGCATGGGCTTCTGCTGTATCAGACTGGACCGATGAGATCGATGATCGGAGTGGGCCCCGGAGTGCGGATGCCACGGGAGATGCGTCGACCCCTGTCCCAGGCTTCGCGGGGTCGAACCCTGGGATGTACCCCGGGGGTGCGCCAATCGTCGACAGGGGCGCGTGCGAACAGCCCACTCGGGGCGTATCTAGGGGAACAACAGGTGGCATAAACATAGAAGAAACTCGCAGGTCCGCGCGGATTTCTCGGATCGGCGCTGGACCCCCCTCCCTGGCGCGCGGAGCGCGCCAGGGGCGGCGCCTCCGGCGCCGCCAGGGGGCCCCAGCGCCGATCCGAGAAATCCGCGCGGACCTCCGCGTTTTTATGCTTATGTCACTTTCTGTTCCCCTGGTATCCCAAGCTTCCCCTCCTCTTCTGAGCGGTCTCCTTCCTCGCCGACCAGGAGAAGTCGGGAGGGGGGGGAGGAGAGGAGAGAAGTCGCCCGCGAGGCAGGCGGGCCTCCAAAAGCAGGAGGGCCCCGCTCCTGCCCTTCCTGCCCCCGAGATGGCCCAAACCCCAAACAGGGGAACAACAAGTGGCATAAACATAAAAATCGGAGGTCCGCGCGGATTTCTCGGATCGGCGTTGGGGCCCCCAGCGGCGCCTCCGGCGCCGCCCCTGGCGCGCTCCGCGCGCCAGGGAGGGGGGTCCAGCGCCGATCCGGGAAATCCGCGCGGACCTCCGAGTTTTTTTATGTTTACGTCACTTTTTGTTCCCCTACAAAAGATGGGCCTCGAGTAGAGAACAGAAAAAACGCCATAAACAGCACGTTTGGCGCTCCGCGCGCCTTTCTTGGATCCGCGCTGGACCCCCTCACCGACGCGCGGAGCGCGCCGGGGGCGGCGCCAGAGGCGCTGCCTGGGGAGGCCCGGCGCGGATCCAGGAAATCCACACGGAGCGCCACGAGTTTTATGTCTGCGGTGTTTGCTCCTCTTCGATCGAAGATGGTCTGGCCCTCAGGCTGGTCCGGCCCTCTGGCCTCCACGAGCAGGGCCCCGAGGTGGCCCAGCCCCCCTTCGAATTGGGCGAAAGGAGGGGATAGCAAAGGGGGGGGTTGAGAATCAGCTCACGTAGCTGATTTTCCGGTGAGGCCGAAACCAGCTGCATGCAGCAGATTTCGTAACCCCCCCTTTCCCAATCCCCCCCTTTCGTCCGGCCCGACCCCTCTGCCCAGCCCCCCCCCCAGGGCGCTGCCAGCTCTGCCGGCACAGAGGGGCGGCTGCCGAAGAACTCTCGGCTGCGGCTCTGCACGGGCGTGAGATCTCCCGCCCAGCAGAGAACCAGAGACATCCAGAGCATACTCCTCCTCTCTCCTCCTCCTCCTCCTCCTCCTCCTCCTCCTCCTCCTCCTCCTCCTCCTCCTCCTCCTCTTCCTCCTCCTGCTCCTCCTCCTGCTCCTCCTCCTGCTCCTGCTCCTCCTCCTCCTCCTCCTGCTCATCCTCCTCCTCCTGCTCCTCCTCCTCCTCCTCCTCCGCCTCCACCTCCTCATCCTTCACAAGCGAAGCCCTTGGCTTTGCAAGGGAGCGTTCTGGCAAGAACGTCGAGGCGGACCCAGCCGCGGAGACGAAGAGCACCCCCCCTGCACGGGAGAGGCCCAGCAAGGGAGAGGAGCACCGGCAGATCCCGAACCTCGAAGGTCGATCCTCAAACATAGATTAATGTTCGACCCTCCTGCAGTAGGGGCCCTACCACAAGAAACCTTCCACAGGAACGCTGAGACCCCAGGACGTCCATTGATTTTTAATTTGGGACGTCACGCTTTCCATAGCAAAACCATCGAATACCAAGAAACCCAGGGCACCCTAGAGGCAATCTTTTTTTTTCGCCAGGGGACAAGGAAAAGCGGTCTCATGGCATCAGCACAGGAAGAGGGGGAGATGCGAGGCGGCGGGCGAGGCTGGTCAGCCGGAGTGGCAGAGCCACCTCTTCTGTGGTGCTCTGACCACTGCACACGCCTGGGCCACGCTCGGACTGAACCCAAATCCCCACTGCAAATCCCCTGCAGTGGTGGGGCGTCGGTGTCGGGCTTGCCCATGGCATCCGCGAGGGTAGCAGCGGGGGAGACATGGGAGGCGGCGGGCGCGGCTGGCCAGCCGGAATGGCAGCGCCACCTCTTCTGTGGGGCCTGGGCCACTGCGCACACTCGGGCCATGCTCGGACTACACTGTTGACTTATCGTCGGGGAAATAATAAACTTGCATGGCGCACCTTCGCTGGACAAATCACCATACAGGCGTTTGCAGAAGGCAGGGAGCGCCGGTGCTTCAAAAGAGGCGCATTCGAGACAAAGTGCTCGCTGCAACGGCGACCTACACTGGTCTGGTGCAGTTGAGAAAAAGAACAGCCAAAGGCTGGTGAGTGTGTGTGTGTGTGTGTGTGTTGGTTGTTGCTCGAGGTAGGACGTCGCGATAGCAGGGTAACAGTGACCCAGGGCAAGCAAGACCTTGCGTCCGCGGCTTGCCGATCGTTGAATGCGATGCGGCAATGAGGCCAGCGCGCTTGCGTTTGCCCCCCGCGCCCCCCAAAAGTAAATCAATCAACAACGCCGTGTCTGCACGACATATCGGCTGAAGAAGTGCCGCCGGCTGGAGGCGCATGTCCAGACCAGGGCACAGACATCAAGGACAGTTCAGGAGAAGGGTGTCCCAGGGCCACCACACGGCGGCGCCAAAAGACACTCCAGAGCAGGGTCACTCTTACGTGTAGCCATAAAGGCTGGATGCACGACCAACACTGGTGCAAATCTGGGGATCACGATAGCATGCCAACCATTATCTCAGCAGCGTCTGCGCCGGCAAGCGCCCTCCACCTGGCTACATCGACAAACTCGTAAGGGCCTTGGATATCATCTGTCTCCCCGCTACGTGCAGGGACATCCCGTGCGACGTGGTGCCGTCCACGGCATAGGGGCGCCCTGGGGCAGCGACTGGTTGCTCACCATCGTGTACCTGCCCGAGCTCGTCCTGCTGGCCAGCTTGCAGAACTGCAGCGCCCTCATGGAAATGGCGGTCAGGTGCTCGCTCGGCAGGCTGACGTCGCTCAGGTGCGAGCTCGGCACGCGCGCTCCCTTTTCCAGGTGGTGCGCGAACAATATCGCACAACACCTCAGACAAACCACCATGGGACCACCGCCCTGCACGATAATGTTACGCAGTACGTCGCAGTTCACCTTCACCAGGACGCTCGCCGAACAGGCCACCAGCGAACCCTGGTGAACCCAATCCATCCAAAGTGCACCCTCGGACAGCCAGTCCTGGACATTCGTGTAGCTGGAGGCGACCACGGGTTGCGTGCTTTCCTGGACCGGCAGGCGCTGCTGGTACTGCAGCACACCAAACGCCACCACGTAGGCGAACGAGGCCGGCACGGCTTCCATGAGCACCTCCTGCTTCGGCGTAGCGGTGTTCGTCCATTGCCTGATGGGAGACTTGGAGGCAGCAATGCGGGTCCGCGAAGAACACGGTGCAAAAGAGTTCGTTCGCCCTGAGAAGGGGCATGAAGTGCTCCGTGTGCATCTGGATGCGCAGCGACTCCGGGACCTGCGCGAGCAGCGGGATGTCCTCCTCGATGAGGAGTCGGCTGTTCCTCTCGCCCTCCCTGTCCACGGCCGCCAGTATCTTCTGACCAAGTTTGGTCGAAATCGGTTTGTGCTTGATAAACTGGAGCAGCATGTGGCGCTGATGCATCTGGCCCGAGTTGATGTTCTTCAGCTCGTTGATTGTAGCCGTTATGCTGCTGAGGAAGGCCGAGAAAGCCAGCATCCCAAACATCACCACTCCGCAAGCAAACACTCGCTCAGTAGCGTTGACAGGTACAGTGTTGCTTGCAGAGGGGGTAGACTGAGTGATGCTCCCATGGAAGGCCATGGCGTAGCAGCGCAGGGGGCTCGCCCCCGTGACGCCGAGCTCCTCCACCCAGCTCCCCCCCACGCCCCAGCGCACCGCGTCGTGGCTCGACTCCGAGATCCCCTACCACGCGCAGGCGATGTAGAGGAGCACCAACTTTCCCACCTTCGCCGTCAGGACGAGCGCGTCTGAGCTGCTAGAGCGCAGGATCATCCTGATGATAAGGCTCCATTTGTGGAAACGGAGGAGGCGGACTATACGGAAGAGGCGGACGACCCGCAACACGCGGGTGCTCGCGTTAAGGCGCAGGATGAGGAAGCCAACGTCCAGGAAGAGCACCCCTAGGTCAAGCGGCATCCAGGTCCTCGCGTAGTGCTGCGCCGCCATGAACGGCCGCATCTCAACGTGGTGGTCGAAGCTACAGCCTGTAAATAGCTGCAGGCACACGTCCATCGTCCAATACACGATGCTGAACACCACAAGCGGGACCGAAAACAACTCGAGGATTCCGGCGGCCTCGAGCGGAATCGTCACCATGTCAAAGAACAGTAGCAGGGCACCGATCGCGCACCAAATCATTCGTTTCTGGCTGTCGGGGTGCATCATCATCCCCCCGAGGCACGTGTCGCTCGCGTGCATACGCCTATTGTTCAGGGATTCGGTGTAGTCCCCGAACGCCATGCGAGAGGCGGCGAACATCCTCATGGTCGTTCCGCGCTGGATCCCGACACGGCCCGGCTGAGCGAACCAGCCAGGGTGCGGAGAGTAGAAATCCTCGTGGGTCCCCCCCGCCTCACGCTGCGCCAAGTTCGTCGTAATCATCGTCCCGGCCGTATGCATGACGTCCCCCCCGTCCGGGTCCACAAGCTTGGAGAACAACCTGCGCCAATTTTCCACGCCCGTGCCCTCGTCGCTTGGCCGCAGCGATGACTGCCGGCTGGCCGCCTCGCACACGGGACTAGCATCGTACTCCTCGTGCGGCCCAGCCTGCGCTAGCTCCGCCAGCAGTCTGTCCTGCAGCCCCGCCAGCTCCGCCGCCAGCACCCGCTGGAACCGCTGCGCGAGGACGCCACCAGGGCGGTTGGGCGTGGACGGCGGCGACATGGCCGGAGGCGGACCAGCTGGGTGGGCCAGGCGCTTGAGCCAAAATGAATACGGAGGCACCTTAGAGGCAATCTTGGTGTTTCGTGGCATCGGTCTCCACTGACGTCGGCTGTCCGCGTCTGGGCGGTCGGCGTCGGCGATGCTGACGACGTCCACAGCGACGCCGACGACGCAAACGACGCAAGGACGACGGAGTTCGATCCTCGATCATCGTAGTTCCAACCGCGAGCGTCGATCCCGACAAGGAGGCCTTCCTCGACCTCGACCCTCGATCCCCGACCCGAGCATGATCCCCCCCTCGACCCTCGATCAACAAGACCCTCGATCCTTGAAACTCGCAGCTCAATCCTCGATCCTCGAAGCTCAAAAACCAAAGTTCGATGCAGGACCAGCAACCAGGACCAGCAAGTGAGGGTCCCTTCCATGCGACCTGCGGGCGAGAAGCTACCCTGATTTTGGGTGCTGCTGCTAGATCGCGTCGCGATGACGTCCGCGCTGGTCTCTGATGGAGGGCGGATCGTTCAACCTTGTCTGATCGGCGGCTCTTCGACCGTCAGAAAATTCCAATTTTGAAGGGGCCCAAGGAACCACACATAAATACACACAAATAACAGGATTCTCCATATGTTCGACTATTTTCTGGATGTTCGTCTTCCCCCCCACTTCCCAGAGTTTCCCATATAGTATCCTGGGAGTCGTCGACTCATTGTGCCTGTGTGATTTTTCCCCTCTTGAATTCTGGCCGGTTCTGGGCCACTGGCGGCGTTCAACCTCGCACGCCCGCCGTGGAGCCGCCGTCGAGTCAACGCGGCGGGAGCCTGCCGTGCATGGCCAGGCATCTCGGCAGGTCCGCGCGGGCTTCCTGCGGATGTCCCGGCTCGGCGCCAGGCCTCCGAAAACTTCTACGCCCAGGCTGATGACTCTTCACTGACTGGAGGTTCCATCCTCCCCTGGGGGAGGGGGGGAGTGGAGGGGCTCAGACAGGGTCGGGCCCTGAGAGAATGCGCTTCCTTTCGAAATCGGCTCCGACCGAATCGAAGCCGAAACCAGACGTTCGAACCTCGAGGTTCGACCCTCGATCCTCGAGGTACAATCTTCCCTGGAGGAATGCGACTGTGATCGATACTGGATCCGACCGAATGTGTGTTCGAAGCCCGGAGCCCGAACATCAAGGTTCGATCCTCTAGGCCCGATCCCCCATCGAGGAACGCGCTTTTTGTTGACACCGAATCCGACCTAATCGAATGCGAAGCAAGAAGTCCGAACCTCGATGATCGATTCTAAGGGATCGATCCTCCCTCGAAGACGGCGCTGCTTATTGAAGCGGGACCTGGCCATTTCGAATATGAAGCATTATGTCTGGACCTCGAAGCTCCACCCTCGATCCCCCGATGTTCGATCCTCGAAGCTCGGAGTAGGACGAAGTGAGCCAACTGCAACACAAATGCCAGCCCCACGCGCCGTGGGAGGGCAGAAAAATACCGAGGCCCGCTCCGCGGCCCAGGGGAACGCCGCTCCCCAGACATGGGGCGCGGCGCCCCGAGCGTCGCCCCGACGCGCGTCGCAGCGACGCCCGAGACGCCAGGGGCGCGAAGAACACCCAGGGCGCGGGCGGGTGGGACAAAACGCGTCACGCGGCCACGCATGGGCAGCGTGCGCGCCACAGCCCTCGCGGGGACCCAAGCCCAGAGAAGCAAACGCACAGCGCGCAAGGCCGCGTGTGCGGACGGGCACCGCGAGGCCGTCCCAACGCCACTCGCACCACGGTGCGGTGGCACAGCGCAGCGGGACACGCCCCCGCCAGATGCACAGCAATGGCCAACAAAGCCAACGGCCGCTCCTGGGCAGCCGCGGACAAGAGAAAGCAGGAGCGCAGAGGCGGCAACCGCACAAGCAGAGCAGCACCACTAGACCTCTCCCACCCACGGCCCCGCACCCCGACCCTCCCCCCGTCCCGAGGACGAGGAGAGGGCAGGGGAGCAGGGCAGCCGTGGGAGCGGCATTCGTGCAAGCCCACAAACGCAACGACAGTGCAAGCACTGTCCCTGAGTTTGTGGGTTCATCTCAAAATCGGTCCCCGGACTGTCCGGGGGGCCAAGAAAACATAAGTTTTCTTAGCTGCGCCCAGCCGAAGCGACGAGCTCCCCCCCCCCGAAGGCCAACTATGGTTGACCCAACTGGCCATCCTTCGAGAAGCTCGATCCTCGATCCCCCGAGACTCGATCCTCGATAATCGAAGCTCGATCCTCGATCCCTCGAGGCTCGATCCATGCCCTTCCAAGCCCGATCCTCGACCCTCGGATGCACGGCCCTCGAACCTCGATCCTCCATCCTTTCTTGGCAGCGACGCACATTCCCCTGCTCAATGAACTGCAACAATAGCCAGAGGAGAACTGATGAAACATGTTGTATTAACATGTAATTATAACAGTGGGATGAATTCGTCAATGTCAACAGACACACCCTTCTTATCAGGGTGTTGGCCTTTACGGAGCTTGCGAATATTCTTCAAACCAGCTTCCGTCGGGTGCCCGCATTTGCGGCCCAGGCCGATATCTTGACCTCCACTGCTATAAAACTTGCACGACATGCACAAAAACATGTGACTTCTGTCACTGCAAAGAAACGCAATGACTCGGTGTCCCTTGGACTCGGCCCGAGGCTCAGTCCTCCGGTGTTCGTTCCTCGAGGCTCGATCCTCCGATGCTCGACCCTGGATCCCCGATCTTCGTCGGGGATGGACAGACCTCTCTTTAGTAAAACGTGGTTTAGTGAAAATGACCTGAGGCTCAAACCTGGCGGGCGCAAGCCTGGAAAATAATGGCCGCGGCGCCCTCCCGAGAGCCGAAAACGGACAATTCTAATCGACGTGTCACTGTTGGGGGTTCTGTCCACCCCCGACTTCGAGGCCCGACGCCCTGCCCCCCCCTTCCCGAAGAGCGGTGAGAGCGGCAAGGCGGCGAGCGCGCGCCCGAGGAGGACGCGCAGCAGCCCATCTCGGCGCGGCAGCGGGGGGCCTCGGCGAGGGGGCTGCGCGCCAGCCCTCCCACCCCCCTCGAGGGGAAGGAGTCCTCCCTCCGCATCTCCTCGTCTCCTCGTCTCCTCGACTCCTCGTCCCCTCGTTTCCTCGTCTCCTCGTCTCCTCGACCCCCCGTCTCCTCGTCTCCTCGTCCCCTCCTCCTCCTCCTCGTCCCCTCCTCCTCCTCCTCCTCCTCCTCCTCCTCCTCCTCCTCCTCCTCCTCCTCCCCTCCTCTCTCCATACTCCGTCGTTCTTCTCCTGGTCTCTCCCTCCCTGCTCCTCTGCCCTCTCGCTCCTCCCTCCTTCCCTCCTTCTCATTCTCATCCTGGCGAACACTCCGAGTCCCACGATCCGCCTCCCCCCTCATCGTCGTCCTCCTCCTCCCTCATACTCCACCCTCTCGGCCTCCTCCTCCTCCTCCTCCTCCTCCTCCACCTCCTCCTCCCTGCTCGTTTGCTGCCCTTCCTCCTCATCCGCCTCCTTCTCCTCCTCCTATGCCCTCCGCCGAACAAACCGAAGAACATGCGAGTGTACCCTCCTCCAGGATGCACAAAAACCTTCAA
>CAUYUJ010000406.1:83289-114150 GCA_963575745.1 Prorocentrum cordatum
CGACTACGACTACGACTACGACTACGACTACGACTACTACTACTACTACTACTACTACTACGACTACGACTACGACTACGACTACTACTACGACTACTCCACTACCACTACCTCTACCACTACCACTACCACTACCACGTCCACTACCACAACCATTACCATTCTCATTTCCACCACCATTACCAATATCAGTACTACAACGCGCGAGCACACCGAGATCAGACATTCCCTGGCCTGTTTTTTCGGAAACCGAAAGGTCACACGTAAGCCAACCAGTTGGCTTTCGAAGACTTTGCGGCCCGACCCCGCTCGGAAGATTCGCAAAAGAAGCGCCGCAAAAATCGGACATTCCCCGGTGCTACCGGGGAATGTCCGTTTTCCCCGGGGAATGTCCGATTTCCCTGGGCTAAGTCCCGATCGCCCTCCTCCTCCCCCTCCCCCTCCCCCTCCCCTCTCCCCCTCCTCCTCCTCCTCCTCCTCCTCCTCCTCCTCCTCCTCCTCCTCTTCCTCCTCCTCCTCCTCCCCCTCCCCCTCCTCCTCCCTCCTCCTCCTCCTTCCTCCTCCTCCTCCTCCTCCTCCCCCTCCTCCTGCCCCTCCTCCTCCCCCTCCTGCTGGCAGGAACTGGTCGTAGCCGCGGAGCACCCCGACCACGTGCCTGCCGCACGGGCGCCGGGGCGGCCGTGGGAGGCGCGCCGGCAGGGCGGACAGGCGGACACGAGGGTGCGGGGCAACGACAGCGATGCCATGACAATGGGCACCCTATCAGTCCATACAGTCGGGGCGTTGACCTAAGGAACCATAAATACGGAACGAGGCCCCTCTCCTCCATAAGTTAAACTTCGACTTCCCTTCGAAAACCTAAGGAAAGCCTGAGGCAAGCTGTGAAACAATCAAGGAACACCGAGCCCCTCCCCAACGAAAAGGGTTCCTTCTTGAGGGCCCCGACGGTATCAATCCATGATTCAGCTAAAGATGTGTTTGGCATGCTTGAGACATTAACAGGTGTAAGCCAAACGCGTTGTTTCTGCATGTGTAAGACATGTTCGGAACATCTGTTAGACATCTGTACAGTCATCGGCCTGACCTAAGGAACGATACATAAGAAACAAAGCCCCTTTTTCCAAGGCATAACGCATAAGGAACGATGAATAATACATAACGCATAAGGAGCGATAAATAACGCATGCAAGCCTAAGGAACGACCGAGCACCTTTTGAAAAGTAAGTGTTCCTTATTCAAGCCGCTCACTGTAAGGTGTTTGGCAACATGCCTCCTCTCCAATGATCGTCTTCCACACGGCAACGAAAAGAGGGGAACTGGCAGAGGGGGGGAAGCATCGACCTGGAGTCGGGAGGGGAAGCCCCCCGATAGCAGATCCGTACGTTTCTGAGCGAGGTAGGGGGCTATCAGAACCCTACCGGCGATCCATGGGCGAATGGGGGTCCGTGCATTCCCCCCCTGTGCCTATCCCCCCCGATCGTTGCCCCTGAAGGGTTCCGCAGGCCCTTCAAATGAGGACCGCTAAAACTGCGATGTATCCGGGCCTCGTGGTTCTCGTGGTTGCAAGCAGAGTTGTGTGGATCACTGTGCCGGCTGATCAGGGAAGGCGGAGGAGGAGAAGGGAGGAGGAGGGAGGAACAAGAAAGCAACAATCTGGAGGACTCCCAAATTGGATCGGAGTGGACATTCTGTTGCATCCTGAGGGGGGCATTGTCTGTGTCGAATCCGCATCGCGCGCAAAATCCGCATCGAGTCCGCACCGAGCCCGCGTCGGGCACCAGAGAGGACACCAATTCTGGGGACAGGCGAGGTTCCTCGACGATGCAGCGTAATAGACGGCGTCGGAGGACCGAGCCGCATTGCGGATGCCTCGGCGATGCATCGGCGACGTCGGCGATGCATCGGCGCTCTCGGCGTTGGGGCAAATCGGGCCTCCGATCGAGCCGTCTCGCCGAGGCATCGGCGATGCAGCGCGATCCTCCCAGACGCCATCGACTCGGGCCCCGTGTGAGCCTTTTCGGTGCACACTGCCCGCTTGCCGTCCTGTGCCTGGATGCCAAGTGCCAGGCTCGCCCGGCGATGCCAAGTCCAGGATGCCAAGGCCAGGCTCCAGGCTGGCACAAGTCCAGGATGCCTGGTGCTTTGCCGTCCTGCTTCTTTGTCAGTCTTCGCCCCCGCGCTTCGGCGTATGGCTCTGCGCAGCGCAGCGTTGGCCAGCCGAGACAACGGCGGCCCCTCCTGGCGTACTTCCTGCTCCTTGGGCCTCCCGGAGTCCCGCAACCACGGCTGGATCCGCCTCGAGAAGCTCGGGAGCGGCCAAGGAGGGGGGCGTCCAAGAGGGGGGGGGGTGCAAATCATGACCAGCGGCATGTGCGCGGCCCAGCAAGGGGGCCAGGGACGTAACGAAACAAGAAGAGGCGCCCTGAGATCTGGGGAAACATCATGGCCCCCGCCATGATATCCACCCCCCCCTAGTCATCACCCCCCTCTTTTCCGCCCCCGAGCCTCGAGAAGCAAGCCGGCATGGACCCCGGGAGGGGTCCAGGAACCGATGTTGAGTGGATCTGGGCCGGACGGGGGAGCCGACCTTTTGTCCCCACGGGCCTGCACCAAAGGCGTCGGGCCGATGCTGGGCCCGAGATCGGCGCGTACAGTCGGGGCGTTGACCTAAGGTCCTTAGGTCAACGCTAAGGCTAAGGAACCCTAAACAAGGAACCCTAAACAAGGAACGAGGCCCCTTTTTTCCATAACTTGAGCTTCGATTCCCCATGGAAAACCTAAGGAAAACCCGAGGCAAACTGTGAAGCAATCAAGGAACACGGAGCCCCTCCCCACCGAAAAGGGTTCCTTCTTCAGGGCCCCGACTGTACGACCTCCATGCATGAGTTGGCCAAAAAAAACACATGCACCGATCTGGGCCCGAACTCAGCGTGGCCAAGATCCGTGTAGGTGCACAGATGACGCCCCTCGAATCGTGTAAGAGTGAGGACGTCAACCAGTGACCCTGACCTTCGGCGCCACCAACAAGAACACGGCATCGCTTTCGTTCCAAATCTACGTCGGGCGTGGCTTACTTGGGGAACGACACATGGGGGGCGTGCACCTTCCGTGCACCTTCTGGGCCCCAGGGGGCTCCTCACATAGGAGCATGCCCGACGTAAGGGCAGGCAAGAAAGGAGAAGGGAGACAAGAGAAGGGTAGGCAGGAAGGGCGAAGGGAGGCAGGAGAAGGGAGGCAGGCGAGCGCCACCGTTACGCCTGCATCGATCCTGGCCAGGCCCATCGCAGGCCCAGGATCGGGTGTGGCGTGTGCACCCATCCTCTACCGGCAAAGATCCGTGGTGTATCGTTAGCGCCTGCCGCGGAGGGAAGGAGACGGAATGAGGGAGTCGGGGGCGGAGGAAGGAAGGAGGAAGAGATGAGGAGGGATGTCTCGGAGCAAAAGCAGCCACCAGCAGTGGCAGCGGCTGCAGGAAACGGCAGCAGCAGAAGCAAGGTCAGGATCGACTTCTGCGAACGATTGCTGCCAATCCCCGCCCTCCTGCTCCGCCTCCACCTCCTACCTCTCAGCCACCTCGTCTTGCTTCTCATCGTCATGACATGTCTGCTCGTGTCTTCCTGCTCCACAATCTTGGACATGTTACGTAATCCCGCTCCTGCTCCTTCGTCTAACTTCCTACATGCATCCGCCACCATCATCGAATTATTCTTTCATGTCCCTGTCACCGTCCTTGTCGTCGTCATTATTATCCTTTCCACCTCCGCGTCATGCTCCTTCACCTCGTCCTCGCTGAACATTATTGGTATGATTACTCCTACCGATTCCGCCTCGTCCCCGTCGTCATTCTCCCCCTTTCCCGCCTCTCTCCTCCTCCTCCTCCTCCTCCTCCTCCTCCTCCTCCTCCTCCTCCTCCTCCTCCTTTTTCCCGCATCACTCTTTCCTTCTCTTGAGCCCGTGTGTCCGATCTTGCGGATGTTTGACGCGCAGACGAGCACTGCAATCCCTCTTCTCTGCTCCCCCCCGCCATCTCCTTCCCTCCCTCCCTCATCGGTTTCCCCCCCGCCCACACCTCTCCTCTCCTCCCTCACCCCTCCCTACCCTCTCCTTTCCTCCTCCTCCCCTCGACCCCACTGCCCCTCTCCGCCCGCTCCCTCCCCCCGTAGAGGTCTCCTAGATGGGATCCGAGCAGGTGGGGTCGGAGGCTCGCGCCGCATCGCCGACGCATCGCCGACGCATCGCCGACGCACGACCGACATCGTCCGCGTGGAGCACCTCGAGCTCCGCGTCGAGCCGCACCGGCGATGCCGTGCGGCGACTGCGGCGCGACCCTCCGACCCCGCCCGCTCGGACCCCAGGAGGAGGAGGAGGAGGAGGAGGAGGAGGAGGAGGACCTCGGAGGGCCAAGGGCCCCCGCTAACCTCTGCCCTCCGCCGCCCCGCCCCCGCCCCCGCCCCGCCCCCCCCCCCTTCCTGGGGCCCGGGCCTCGCCATCGCTCGGACGCCCGTGCCCCCGTGCACGTTCCGCTTTTTCCGTGCGTGCTCCGCGACTCGCATGGAGGAGCCGACGCACACTCCTCGAGGGGCCCTCGCCGAGGAAGCGCGCGCACGCCCGAGCGATGCCCTGTGGGGGCCCGGCGCGACGCCCCAGGGGCGCGCCTGTTCGCCGTCAGCTTCAGGTCCAGGCGCTTCTCCATGAACTTGCGGAGGTCCGCCCCCGCCCCCGCCTTCGACATCGCCGCAGCACGGGCAGCGCCGCGCCCCTGCCCGAGCCCGCGGCCGCCCAGGCCGCATGTGTGGCCCCGCGGGAGTGAGCGCGCGCGCGCGCCGGGCCAAGCACGCGACTTCCGGCCCGCCCCCCCGTCCGCGGGGCCAGCCTCGTGTCCACGGCCGATCGTGCCAGTGCACACTCAGACGCCTCCTAGATGGACTCCGAGTGGATGGGGTCGGAGAATTGCACCGAATCGGCGATGCATCGGCGACGTCGGCGATGCATCGGCGACGTCGGGGTGGAGAAGATCGCACTCCACATCAAGCCGCATCGCCGATGCAACGGCGATGCGGCGCGATCCTCCGACCCAATCTACTCGAACCCCATGTGGGAGGCCTAGAACACCTGAGACCGTGCTACAATCGATCTCAAGATCAATTCAAAATCGAACCCACTGTTGATCTCACAAGCGATCCCACGATCGCTGTCAGAACATATATCAGTACCGATCTCCCAATCGATCACACCATCGATCTGACATTTGAACATACTAATTAACTATAGATCTCATGTTCGGACGATCTGTCGATGTCACAACAGTTCTCGCCATCCAGCTCACTATCGAACTCGCAATCGAACTCACTTCACCTCACTATCGGTCTCACTATCGTATCACAAGCGATCAGACAATCGAAACTCACGATCGATATCACTGGCGATCGAACTATAGATCTCAGGAGCGATGTCATCATCGACCTACCAATTGATCTTACTGTCGACTTCACAACAGATCTCAATATCAGGACAGATCTCACGATCGCTCTTAGAGCAAAATCTCACAATCGACCTCACTCTGTGCTTCGCCATCGATCTCACCGCCGCGGCACCCATAGGACGCCACGCGCCACCGACGGGACACCGACGGGACACCAACGGGCCAGGGAGAGGACACCCTCGGTCACCGCGCGCCGGGGGGGGGGAGGGGCGAACAACCGGCTCCAGCGCCCCTGGCCACGGCGGAATCATTCCTCTCGCGCGCCCACGCGGCTTCGCCTCGCCCGCACGCACGACACAAACTCGAAACCGAAAACGATTTTCCGGTGGGGGTCTCTCCGTTCTACTGCGAACTCTCCCCATCACCTCCGATCCAAGGCCTGGCGGGCTGGGCCCCTGGGCCGCGACCGCGTGCATTCAGGGCGTTTGGTCACGGACGCCCGTCGCGGAACGTATCCATGCGACCGCGTATGCTCGGGATCCTGCCCCGGAATCCCGACCGCGAGGGCATGGATATGGACACGCTGGCCGCTCGTAACTTACAGCCATGGTGCTGCCATGAGGGAACGCTGGTTTTTTGTTTGGCCCAAGGCGAGCCGAACCCCCAAGCAAGCCCAACACCATACATGGCCTAGATCTATGACGATCGGCCCGAAAACTGGGGCCCCTCCTGAGCCCAAAGCGGACCCCCCCCGTCCGAACCATGGGGGGGGGGAGGGAAAGACTGTTCTCTCACCACTCCCCTGGTTTGACCCGGGGAGGAGGCGCCCGACGGCGACGACGACGACGACGCCGACGACGACGACGCCGACGACGACGAGCGGGGAGTCCAGTCGGACCGGCGGGCGGGACAATGCATGTGAACTGCACTCTGTGATGGGACACAAGAGTGTGTATGACGCCGACGTCGAGTTCCGGGCGGGCAAAGCATTAAATGCGGCCTTCGCTCAGAAAAGGGCGTCCAATCGGGCGGGAGGGCGGGACATCAAATGCAAAGCTCACTCTGTGATGAGACAAAGTTGGGTTGGCGGGCATGAAATGCAGTTTCCCCCGTATGAGTGCATGTATGTCGGCAATTGGGGGGGTGAGATCGCAATGGAACGGAAACCCCCACGACCGGGAAATCGGTTTCGGCTTCGTGCTCGTGTCGTGCGGGCGAATGTACGCTCCGTGGGCGCGCGAGAAGAATGACCCCGCCGTCGCTAGTGCGGTTCAGATGCAGTGGGCCAGCCCTCCGCCCCCAGTGGGCGCGCGGTGGTCTGGGGTGTCCCGCCGCAGAGTCCTGTGGTGACCCGTTGTTGTCCCGTCGGTGTTCCGACGGCGGCGGGCGGGCGGAAGGCTCCAAAACGGGCCAAGAAGGCACCCAAACGCTCCCCATACGGTTCCAGAGGGCCACGAGTCGCCGAAATATCGCTCCTTGACGCCCACGATGGCGTCGAGACGGCCTCCGAAGCTGCCAAGACGCCCCCAAAGGCCCCCAAGATGCGTCCCAAGAGGGTCCCAAGAAACAAAAATCGTCCCACTCCCTTTGAAAAGGCATGTTTCGCATACTCGCCATTTCAGCTTTCACAAATGTCTCAGACGGGCAAAGAAATCTTCAATAGCGCCCCCGGACGACCGAAGGGGCCCCCAAGAGGGGCCGAAGAAGATCCAAAAACAGCCCACGAAGCCCCCAGACGGCTTCAAGAGGGAGTCCAGACGGCACCTTTTTGAGCCCTCGGCCCCAAGACGCCCCCAGCCTGCTCCAAGAACACCCCAAGGGGCCCTGAGGGACCCCCAAGAGAACCTCAAAGACATCCAAAAAGCCTCCGGGAAGCCCCCAAGAGGCCCCCAAACTACCTGCAAAACCACCCCGTCAGGCCTCCCACGAGATCCCAGCAACCATCCGTGTGGCCGCAGACCCGCAACCCAAGCGTGGTGGCGTGACACACCCGCAACCAAGGCAACCAAGATGGCACAAGATGTCTCGAGGCTGCCGGATATGGCCTGCAGACAGGCCAAGATGCCACCACAAGGGCACACAGGATCACCAAAAGGTACGATAACAACAACTATGCAATAGGAGCGATGTCGAGCGCCGTGTCATGATTCGGACAAGCCTCGTGAAATGCAGCCCTGGAGGCGCAGTAGTTTACGTGGAAGTCGGCGGATGTGGCGTAAGCCTATATAATCTATGGAAGTAGATCGTGAGATTGATGGGATCGTCGCAATGGAACAATTCGTGATAAAGGTGAGAACGACAGTGAGGTAGATTGTGACATTGGTTGTGCTCGCGCCGTCGGACGCGCACGGAGACGACATCCTTTGGGTCGTGTTGATGTCGCGGGGACATGCGACGCCCCCTGGGTCGAGAACGATGGGATCGGTCGCTGAATCCAGACGTACTAAAAACTGGCCGTGAGGCCGATCCTTGGATCGATCGGGTGAGTTCGAGAGCGGGGGCGATAGTGACATTACATCGCAGCGCAGCATCGCCATCATGCGACGTCACTAGGTCGGGGGCGCGTCGCCAACATCGTCATCATCACACCCATTGCATTTGACAACCGTTCGTTCTTCCACCCCAACCCCCCAACCTTCCTTATCGCCCGAAGGGTGGTCGCCTAGGCGTCGGAAGTTGGGGGGTGAGATCGAAACGGAACGAAGAGGCGCCCGCCGGGAAATCGGTCTCGGTTTCGGGTTGGTGTCGCGCGCGCGGGCAGGGCGAATCCACGTGGGCGGGCGAAGGGAATGACTCCGCTGCTGCTAGGGCGGGGCAAGACAGGTGTCCGAACCTCCCCCGGCGGCGGGCGGTGGCTTGTTGTCCCGCCGCGGTGTCTCGTCGATGCCCCGTCAGTGCCCCTCCACGATCGCACCGCGGTTGCTCTGCTCAACCAGGCTCCCAACTGGTGTCCCGAGAGTGCCCGCGCGGTGTCCCAGGCGCCTTGCGTCGGGGCTTCCTGCGCCATTGCCGCCATCGCGATCGCACGTTGCCACCGCCACCGCTGGCATCGCCGCGGCCGTTCGGGCTCTGGCCCCGCGCCACCGCAATTGCGCCGCACCCGGCCGGCGTGGCTCCTCTCTGCCAGGCTCTGCCCGCCGAGGTGGGCCGGGCCTGCCAGGCTCGCCTAGGCGGGCGCGCGAGGGCCATGGCAGTTGAAGCCTCTAGTTTGGAGCACCGCGCCAGCGTGCTTTCGCGGCGCTGAACAACCACGCGACCACGCGCCCAAAGTGCTCCGGCGGGCACGAAATCGGCGCAGCCCACCACGGAGTGTAGGCGCCAGGCCCCGCCGGTGCGGACCGGCAGTGCACTCTGCACCTGCCGCGCTCCTGTGTCGGCGGAAGCGGCCAGCGCTTCGTTGCGCACGGCGAGGGCGAAACGAACGATGAAACGCCAAGGCTCGCAGCTCTCCCCGCGCTTGCTGCGTCGTCGTCCTCCTCCTCCTCCTCCTCCTCCTGCTCCTCCTCCTCCCTCCTCCTCCTCCCTCCTCCTCCTCCTCCTCCTCCTCCTCCTCCTCCTCCTCCTCCTCCTCCTCCTCCTCCTCCTCCTCCCTCCTCCTCCTCCTCCTCCTCCTCCTCCTCCTCCTCCTCCTCCTCCTCCTCCTCCTCCTCCTCCTCTCCTCCTCCTCCTCCCTCCTCTCCTCCTCCTCCTCCTCCTCCTCCTCCTCCTCCTCCTCCTCCTCCTCCTCCTCCTCCCTCCTCCTCCTCCTCCTCCTCCTCCTCCTCCTCCTCCTCCTCCTCCTCCTCCTCCTCCTCCTCCTCCTCCTCCTCCTCCTCCTCATTCTTCGCCCGCTGCGCTGAGCGACCCCTCCCAGTCCTGCCAGCTGTCGGCGAGGCTGCCCGCCTCCGACCCGGGGCGCCAGGCTGTGCACTGCACGTCCCGGCGCGCCTGCAGGATGCAGCCGCGGAGGCCGCGGCGCCAGGCGCTGGGGCGCGCGAGGGTGACCTCGCGCGCCAGCGTCTGCGCGCGCATGGCGGGGAGTTTGACCCGTCGCGCAGCGGCCATCGGAAGATGGGGCTCAAAACCGTGCGACGAGCGCGTGCACGGCGTGTTCAAGAATCTCCTGCCGCCCGGGGTCTTCAGAATCGCATCCCGAACCACGCCGCATCCAGGTGGAACCCTACAAGCACGAAAGGGGCGACCATCACATGGGCAAACCGCGAAGGCGCGCGGGAGGCGCGCTCGGAGGTCCCGGCAACATGCTGCGCCAGTCCAGACGCCCTCCTCTGGCCTGCGGACAGCAGCCCACGCCGCGCGGGCGCGACGCGGGCGCAGCGCCGCGGCGACGCCGCTGTGGCGGGCGCCGCAGGCAGCCACGCGCAGGCGCCTCTCTGGCCATCGCTCGGACGTCCATTCCCTGTGCTTTTGTTCCGGTTTCGCGCGTGGCTTTTTCGCCAAACGATCGAGGATGCTCGCCGAGGAAAAAATGCACACGTCCGAGCGATGCCAAGCACTGGCACCGAGCACTGCCAGGTGCGTCGGGCGCCGCGTGCCGGCTCGGGCGCCGTGGCCGCGCCCTCGGCCCCGCCGGTCGGCCGAGGCGGCCGCGGCCGCAGACGTCCGCGGCCTTCGGCCCTCGCGCGGGCCGCGGCCGCGCCCGCGGGCGCCCGAGCGCCCGCGGGCGGGCGTCGGCGCCCGTGCGGCCGGGCTCGCAGGCAGCAGAGAAGGTTGAAGGGGCCCTGGGACGCGCAAGTAAGTACACACAGATAAAGGGAGTCCCCCATGTTTTCCCATGTCTTCTAGGTCTTTGTCTTCCCGCCCGAGTCCCACAATTTCCCATATTTTCTGGGGGATCGACGATGAATTGTGTCTGTGTGTTTTTCCCCCTCCTGAAAGGTACGGGTCACCGCTGCCACAATCGTGGCCACCATTGCTGCCGGCCTCTCCCTCCTCGGGGGTGGACGGAGCTCCCTTTCGCAGCACGTGGTGTGGTGAGAACGACCTCGGACCCAAACCTGGCGGGCGCCAGCCTGGAGAATGGACGGCCGCGGCGCCCTCTCGAGAACCGAAGAGTGACAATTCACGAATCGAAGTGCCAGGATGGGGGCCCCCGACCTTCCCTCATCCCCGCGAGGTTGATCGGTGGGGTGGAGTCGGGCGGCCGAAGTCGGTGCAGACCCCGGCCGTTCAGCCAGAGGGTCGACTGCGAGGTCGAACGCCTCGAGCTGGCGGTGGCATCGAGGGAGCGAGATCGACGGTGCGATCGATAGCGGGGTCGGGCGAGGGAGATCGACTGCGAGATCGATGACGCACAGGCTCTGCCAGGCGATGCCGCTCGTGGCCGCGAGCGTCCCGAGGCCAAATAAATGCCACCTCGAGGCGGTGACATCGACGGAAACCTGTCGATCATGGAATACATGGCGGGGTTGATAATGACATCGATGTTGAGATCGATCGTGGGGTCAAGAGTGGAATCGATAAGAACGATAGTGGGATGAGCTCGATGGTGGGGTCGGTCGTGAGATCGACAGCTGAATCGATAGTGGGGTCGATCGTAAGATCGATCGTGATATCAAAGAGTGGTATCGACACTGAAATCGACAGGGCATCCAGTCGGGCAGGCTGGCGGAGCATGAAGTGCAAACTTCACCCTGTGATGGCACAGGGACAAGGTTGAGAGATTGTAGGTCTGCGTCGATATACTGGTTCTGTCTTTACAAATAAACATATACACATACATATCTATATATATACACATATGTATATATATAGATACGTATAAGTGCAACTGTCGCTCGGACATTCAATACAGCCTTCGCTCGGATGTGGGGCGTGCAGTAGAAGGGGGGAGCGGGCTTCCTTCCCCCCCTCTTGTTCGAATCCAGGGGGGGGCCCTCTCGACCCCCCCCCCCTGGGTTCGAGCCGGGGCATGGGCAGGGGGCCTGGATGTGTCCTCCTCCTCCTCCAGAGCGGGAGGCCATTTTAGGGTCCCCCCCCCGGTTCGACCCCAGGAGGGAAGCTTGCCAGTGGACTTAACACACGCACTTACTGGCCGCACGGCACGCCCCTCGTCGCGCACAGGTCGCGATGCTCGCGGAGCTCACGGCAATCCCCTGCCGCAACGGCGTGGGCTCGGGACCGTTCTTGGCACGAGGGATGTGATCCCTGAGGGAAACGGGTCTCATCGATACTTTTCGCCGTCTGCGGGCTCTCCTAGGGGCCCCTTTGCAGGCCCAGACGGTGCGGTGACAGGGCGTGCGGAGGCCTCGAAATCCCAAGGAAGACTTTAACGCATGGTGCGTTCACTCTCAGAGACACACCAAAAAAAGGGCCCAGGGACACACACGACGAAATTCACACAGGTCCCAGGGAGTCCCCAGTACTATCACAGAGTTATGCTTTCGTCCTACCTCCCACTTCCCATACCTTCCCATGTTTCCCTAGGAATCGGCCATTCATTTGAGTAGAGGCATCCTAGATGGGTCGGAATAGATGGGGTCGGAAGATCGCGCCGCATCGCCGGTTCATCGGCGATACATCGCCGATGCATCGGCGATGCATCGCGACGTCGGTGTGGAGAAAGTCGGGCTTCGCATCGAGCCGCATCGTCGATGCATTGGCGATGCGGCGCGATCCTCCGACCCCATCTACTCGGACCCCATCTATCGTTGGTGGACAAACCTCCCTTTAGTAAACCTCCCCTTAGTGAAAACGGCCTGGGACCGAAACCGACGGACCTGGACCCGCAAAAATGACGGTCGCGACGCCCTCTCGCGAACCGAAAACGGCCTATTCCTTAATCGACGTGTCAGGGTAGGAGGTCTGCCCACCCCCGAATCTAGGAAGCCCAGCTTGTGTCTGTGTGTGTGTGGTTTCCCCCCCCCTGACTCGAACCCGCGCGGCCAACCCGAGCCCCCAGGATCCCCACGGCCCCGCCAGGCGGCGTGGCCCTCGCACCGCCCGGGGACCGCCACGGCCTCCTGCATGGGGCCCCCAGTGACCTCTCGGAAGCGGGGCAAGGGCTGCCGAATCCGTGGCTGCTGAAGTCGACCTCTGGGAAGTAGTCGTCTTCGTCCTTCCGGGAAGAAGCCCGCTGACTGTTTCGCGTGCCGCGCCTCATTCCGGGGAGTTGTTTTTCCCTTCTGGGGGGGCCGTTTTCGCAGCCACGGTTTGAGCAGCCCTCGCCCAGCTTCCGAACCTTCCAGAGACGCCTTGGGGCGAGGGGCCGGTCCTGCCGAGAGCCTCGGGGTCTCTCTCGGGCCCCCCCCGCTGCCCTCCCGGCGGACTGCCGCCGTGGCGAGCCGCACGAGGCTGCCCGAGATCTCTCCGCGGTCCCAGGCCTGCCACTGCGGACGGGGAGGGGGTGATTTGCACGGGGAGGGGGGGGGGGAGGAGGGAGGGACGGGGGCGGGGGCGCACGAGGGCAGGAGCTGCGAGAGGGGACGGGGGACGAAGGGGACGGAGGAGGGAGGGCACAGAGAGGGACGTGGGGAGGGAGGGGCGACGGGAGGCGGGGGCGAGACGGGGGGGACCGAGTGCCCCGCGACGGCGACGGCATGAGCAGACCCTCGCACGTGCGCTGCAGGAGAACGCACTGCCAGCTCGAGACAAACAGGACCGTGGAGGTCAAAGACGAGAGAGCAGGCTAAACGTGACCAGCCCTTCCCAGCAGGAACCACCGCACGCCCAAGCGCGGCGCCAAAATGGCTCTTGAGGCGAGACGGCTGCAATGCGCACGAGGAGATGTGATGGCGCAGAGAGCATAGAAACTGCCAGCAGAGGAGAAGCGCAAGAAGATACAGACAATGAGGCAGAGGGAGGCACGATCCACAGGGGCAGCGGAGAGAAGCGGACGGACGAAGAGGCACGACACAACTGGAGCGACACGTCTGCACGGCTGGCGGCTGGCGTGCAAATTTCAAGGCCCTGTATGATGACAAATGTGGCAAAAACACACGGGTGAGCGATTCAACATTTTCGTTTTGGAGAGGATCGAATAATCTCATTGACGACGACGACGACGTCCACAAGCAAATCTGATACCCAAATAATCAATTATCGCCCACGGGGTTGTTGCGTGACGCAGCCCCAAGTGTTTCTTAATCGTCCTCCTACTACAATTGACCTCCCGTGATCCCGCATAACGTGGCTAGAATACACCAATCCATGAACATGTGAGGCTTCGACTGGGCAAAGAAAGTGTGGACCAGTTTGGGGATACGGATACGACGAGGGAGCGGCCATCCTCAACAGGCATGCGTCCGGATAGCCCCTCCAGAAGTGCATCCCCGAGTTTGCCTTGCTTTGTGGGGGAGCGGGGGGGGAGCTCGCGGCTTGGGTGATGAAAGACCAACACACGCTCAAACCTACAGGGAGGAGGAATAGGGAAAGGCGCGGCGATGAAGGCGCTATAGGCATGGGTGCGAGCTGTCGGAGCCCGAGGAGGGCTCCCGTTCAAGCGGGGACCTACATCCGAAAACATTTACCCATAGCCCCCCCCCCCCTGGAAGTCCACCCCTAGAAAACGGGGGGTCGCATAAAGGTATATGAGTAACCAAAACAGAACCTCTAACCCTTTGGGAGGGATGGGACCTAAGTTAGGAGAGCAGAGAACATTACGGATAATTAGGAGCTCCTCTGCAGATGTATCGAACCAAACAACCCAGACAACTTATCCCTAATGCACCGATGGAGAACTCAGTGAGACCACGTCTTCACTGTGTTCTTAGGCTGGGGATGGGAACTCGTTGTTATCCTCGATGAGTATAGGGTGCCAACTGTCAACACCTTGTTGGGGGTGACAAGCCTTCAATTAACATGGGGAAATCACTAGAGGACAGAAACAATCCACCCCGAAAAGAACCACCCCGACACGCGAAACATTCAGTCAACGCGCCCAAAGAAGGAATCGAACAGGGCAGGGCTGTTTAGTAAACGCCCAGGGCCGTTGAGTGAACGCGAAGTGTCAGGTCCGGGTGGTTGTTCCTCCCTCGAGGGAAGCGGGTTCTGAGGGAATCGGATCCCGGATACCTTCCCCCCCAAGACCGGATCGCCATCGTGCGTCGGTCTCTGACACTCCGGGGGCCCGCGGAGGGCCCCGGGGACTCGAGTAAGGTGACAAGCCTCAGGGCACGTTTCCAGTCGTCGTCGTCGTCGTCGTCGTCGTCGTCGTCGTCGTCGCCGTCGTCGTCGTCGTCGTCGTCGTCGTCCCCTGCCGTCGTCGTCGTCGTCCCTCTTCCGTCGTCGTCGTCGTCGACGACGGAAGGGGGACGGCGACGACGACGACGACGACGTGCCCATGGCACGTCGTCGTCGTCCCCCTGCCGGATCGACGGCCGGGCCAGGCCCTCGCCCCGAGACAGCGCGGGCGGCGCTCCCCCGGCGGGGCGGCGCAGTCGCGGTGCCGTCGTCGTCGCCGTCGTCGTCGCCGTCGTCGTCGCCGTCGTCGTCGTCGCCGTCGTCGTCGCCGTCGCCGTCGTCGTGGTCGCCGTCGGATCGTCGTCGCCGTCGACGTCGGCTCGTCGTCGGAGGCGGCGGCGCGCGCGCGGCGCGCGGGCGGCGGCCCCTCGCGCGGCCTCCGCGGCCGCGCGCCCGCGGCAGGCCCGGTCGCGCGCCCCCCCCGCCGCCGGCGAGCGGGGGGCCGCCGGCGAACCTCGCGGGGGGCCGGGGCCGACGGGTCGCGGTCGTGGTCGCCGCCGTCGTCTCCTGGTCGCCGTGGCCGTCGTCGGCGTCGTCGGCGTCGCGGTCGCGTCGCCGTCGTCGTCGTCCCCAACACCGGATCCTCCTTGCTCCAGGCGGCCAGCGCGGACGGAGACACCGCCTCGACCTGGGGGCACCAGGAAGACACTGGTACCGCTGCTGCCTGGACCTCTCCTGGGGTGCCTTCTTGAAGGGGCCCAGGGACACACACACACACACACACACACACATTCACACACATATATATATATATATATATACACACTAGAACCATCGTGCGCGCTTCGCGCGCGCTCAGGTTCTAGCCCAGGCCGGGGGCGCGCTAGAAGATCTTGGACAGCGCTATCAAGCACAGGCGAGTGACATAGTCGTGCCTCCTGAGGGCCTCTTGGGAACCTCTTGGGTCTTCGTGGGGGCATCTGAAAGGCTTCTGGGGGGTTCTCCGTGCTTCCTCACTTGGCTGTTGGAGCCCGGCGGCCCCGGCGGCGTCCCAGGAACGGTCTCATGTTTTTGGACCGGAGCCGCATGTAGACGTACATGGAGGTTTCTGGGGAAGCCTCTCAGAAGCCCGTTGGGGCCCTCTTGGGGGTGTCCTGGGGGCTTCCTGGGAACCTCGGGGGGCCTCTTGGAAGCCTCTTGGGGGGCCTCTGGCGGCCCTTTTAGGCCTGCCTCGGGCGTCTTGGGGGCCTCTTGGGGCCTCTTGGGGGTCTCTGAGGGGCCTCTTGGGGGCCTCCTGGGGCGGGGGGGCTGGAAGGTTCAGTTGGGTTTCCCGTCTTGGGCCCCTCTTGGGGCCCTTCGGGGACGCGTTTGGGCCGTCCTGGGCGCCTCTTGGACTGTCCTGGGCCCCTCTGGGGCCGTCTTGGGGTTCTCTTGTGGGCTTCGTGGGCCGTCTTGGGGCGGTCTAGGATGTGTCTGAGGTCGTACAGGACGGTGCGAAGGACAAAAAAACGAATATGGTAAAAATGTACGTTTTACGACTTGAAGGGGGCTATTTTTGCTTCCCGGGGCCCTTTGGGGTGATCTCTTGGAGGGGTCTTCGAGCGTCTTGGAGTCGTCTGGGGCGGTTCGAGACGCCTCTTGAGCCGCCAGAGACCGCTGGAAGTTGTCTTCAGGGTGGCTCTGGGCGGCCTCGGGCCGCCTGGGCGGCCGTCTGGGCGCTCCGGGGGCCGACCTGGGGCCCGCCGGGGAGCGGGCTGGGCCCGACGTTCCCCCATTTGCGGTCGAGGCTGCGGCCCCGGGACCCCCGGGCCCGGTGCGGCGTTATATGCAGATCTATTATCATACGCACCTCTCCGAGGGAGTAGAGCTCAGAGGCGATTAATGCCTACGCGGGGCGTTCGCGATTTTTCTGGCCGTTTCGCTAGGGACCTCCTCGAAATTCTGAAAATCGGTGGCACCCCTCACGCAGATCGTGACGTCAGGGTCCAAAAACACACGGGAACTTTAACATTTTAAAGTAAATTATTGAAAACACACATAGTAATTTCAATAATTTTGACCCCGATTCTCAGAGAATGGCGGTTTCGCTTGAAACATCCTCCCAAAATCGAGCCCCGACGTACCCTCTGGTACCCCAGACCCAGCCTCGGAGCCTCCTGGGGGCCTCCTGGAACCTCCTGGGGCCTCCTGGGGCTTTCTGAACCTTCTGGTACCCCAGACCCCGCCTCGGAGCCTCTTGGGGGAAACCTCTTGGGGCCTCCTAGGGCCTCCTGCGGCCTCCTGGAGCCTCTTGGGGCCTCCTGAAGCCTCCTGGGGTCTCCTGGGGCCTCCTGAGGCCGCCTGGGGCCTCCTGGGGCCTCAGAACTACATGCACACACAGAGACGCCCAACACATCACACGCTAGACAAACATAACACACACAATACCTACAACGCACCTGAGGCTTCCTGGGGGGCCCCTGGTACACACATCGCAAGGTGTGGCAACCCCACTTGCGCTCGAGTGCCACTTCGCTGTTGCATTTCACTCCTGCTTCAAACGCCCCTTCAGGTTTTTGTATGAGCCTGGGCACACACGTGCCACTTGTATGTATGTATATATATATATATGTATACACACATACGTGTATATACAAAAATCCGAAGATCCCCCATATTTCCCTACGATCAATTGTGTCTGTCTGTCTTCTCCCCCCCGACTTCTGGCAAGACCTTCGCGGCGAGTCCAGCCACGGCGACGATGAGCTCGCCGTGGAACGAGTGGCGGCATCGATAAATCCGCCGCCCGCCGCGCCGCCAGCCGCCGGCCGCAAGGGACGTCTAGTCCCAGAGGCCTCCAGGATTTACGTCGGGCATGTCCCTCTGCAGGAGGAACATTCAAAACTAGCCACTCATAATCGGCGGATGATGTTTCTATTGTTTTTTGGACTATGTTTGAATATGGTTGGATTATCTTTCGTTTGTCTTCCAACATCCGCATGTAAGAGGACATGCCCGACCTAACCCTACAGGCCTCCTAGACGGGGTCCGAGCAGATGGGGTCCTATGACCGCGCCGCGTCGCAAAGTGACCGCAAATACATCGGCGACGCTGACGCAAAGAACATCGGGATCCACATCGAGCCGCACCGACGATGCGAAGCGATCCACCGGCCCCACCTAGTCGGACCCCCTAACCATCCCGTGTTGAGTTGGGCCCTCGCTTTGAACCAGCAGTGCCCCGCGCCATCATCCTCTTCCTCCTCCTTCCTCCCTCCTCCCATCCTCGAGGCCCTCTCAGTGGGGTTCGAGTAGATGGGGTCGGAAGTTTGCACAGGATCGCCGACGTATCGCCGATGCATCGTCGATGCATCGACGATGCATCGGCGACGTCGGCGATGCATCGGCGACGTCGGCGTGGGGAAACTCGAGCCCTCCATCGAGCCGCATCGGCGATGCATCGGCGATGCGGCTCGCTCCTCCGACCCCATCTGCTCCGACCCCACCTAGGAGGCCTAGACCCCGCTCTTCCTCCCTCCTCCTCCCTCCTCCTCCTCCCTGCCCTCCTCCCTCTCCTCCTCCCCGCTCCTCCTCCCTCCCGCTCCTCCTCCCTCCTCCCCCCCTTCTTCCTGCCTCCTCCCCTCCCCCCCTCCTGCCTCCTCCCCCCTCCCCTTCCCCCCTCCCTGTGGCCCCGACCCCGTCCAGGAAGGCCCCGATCTGAGCCGCCAGCCTCCGCCGCCCGCTCTGCGCCGCCCGGCGCCGGCCGCCCGTGGCGCCCCGGCCCCGCGGGAAGGGCGCCGCGCCGGGGAGGGGCGCTGCGGCGCGGAGGCGACGAGAGCGGGCGCAGCCGCCACCGCTGCGCGTGCCGCGCGTGCCGCCGCCGCCGCCGCCGCGCGCGCGCCGTCGTCGTCGTCGTCGTCGTCGCCGCCCGCCGCCGTCGTCGTCGTCGTCGTCGTCGCCGTCGTCGTCGCCGTCGTCGTCGTCGCCGCCGCCGTCGTCGCCGCCGTCGTCGTCGTCGTCGTCGTCGTCGTCGTCGTCGTCGTCGTCGTCGTCGTCGTCGTCGTCGTCGTCGTCGTCGTCGTCGGCTTCTTGGTCGTCTTCTTGGTCGGTGGCGGGAAGGCGTGGCAGGCCACTGACATCCGCCGCCCCGCCCCTGGCTTGCCGCAGTGGTACTTTGCGTGGCGGCTGTTTGGGCACGGTTTGGCACATCAGTTCCCAGTGAGCTCTGGTCGGCCCCGCTGACCACTGGAGTTTCAACAGGATCTCTAATCGGCTTCCCCGCCCAAGATGGCTGTATGAGGGCCTCCAAGACGGTCAAGATGGCCCCAATATGGACCCCATACTTATTCCCATGAACACAACCAGGAAGAGAAATCCGCTGCCCTTCAAGATGGCAGTCCGGACCGCACAAGATGGCTCAAGTAGGCCTCCTTGGGGACCCCCGATCAGCACAATCATTTGTATTCCCTCGGTTGGTCAATGGATTTGGCTTTCGCGCACCTCGGGCTTCCAGAAGCCAAGACGGCTCAAGAGACCCTCAAAATCGCCCACAAACGGCCCAAACAATGGCCCAGACAATCGCCCCGGGCCCAAGATCGCCCCCAAATGGCCCAGAAGATTCTGAGACGGCCCCGGAGGGTCCCCAGATTGACTACCTACCAGACCACCCCAACCCAACCCGAAGACCCGAATTTCGGGTTGGGGGGGGGTAAGGGTTCCACATGTGTTTTTTCGATGTTTCCCGAACCCCCCCCCACTGGAAATCGAGGGTAAATCTGAGCCTTCGGGTTGGGTTGGGGTGGTTTGGTGGGTGGTGACAGATGGCCCAAGAGGGTCCATCGGAGCCCCCAGAGGCCCCCGAGGCGGTCCAGAGAGCACCCCGAAGACGGCCTCCGCACGAGCCAGACGGCCCGAGCTCGCCCCCAGGCGGCCCACGACGGCACGATGCCCGAGCGGGTAACGAGAGGCATCCAGATGGCCCCTCCCCGGCACTCCCTGGCCTGGCGGGTCGTGGCTTTACTATCGGTCACACAGCGCTGTACGGCACGGCGCAGCGAAGCCTGCCGCACCATGGCGCAGCCCTGCCCAGGAAAAACGCTGCCTGCGTCGCGTCGCATGGCACGGCACGGCGCGATGACGTGTACCGACTGAGATGGCACACCGAGTTGCGGCAGCCCGCAGCCTGGGTCACCCAACTTCGCGCATCGGGCTGCCCGAACCAGGGTAATCCTGTTCGCAGGGATTCGCGTCGGTCTGCAGGCTGGACTGCGGCGGCCTCGTTCCCCGAGTCTTCAGCCTCGCTCCCTCCTCTTCCCTTCGCTTCCTCCATGCATGATCGTTCCCCTTCCCATATCAATTTCCGTCCCCCTGTCCTTCCGCGCTTCTCACCTCCCCCACTCTCATCCATCCATCCTCCTACTCCTCCGACCTCCCTCTTCCCGCCTTCCTACCCCTTCCACATCCTCCACCACCTCTCTCTCCACCCCAGTTCTCCCGCCGCCAAACCCACGCAGAACAGCGACTGTGCAGCCATGGCCGAAGGTAATCGAACACAAATGAAGATTGCAACTACAAAAACGTCCCGGTACGTCCGAATGCCTCAGACCGCGCCCAACCTGGAACAACTTTCCCCTGCTCTTAGGTCGGACATGTCCTTCTCCAGGCGGATTTGTGAAGAAAGATAGAAAACAATAAGATCATGCTCGAAAAAATAATAATAATCACACAGTATTCCCCAATCAATGCTTGCACTGAAGGGGTCCTCGCGGATGTTGCTAGAAATGGCGAAAATGCCTCGCCGATTTTGATGGCACGCTGGGTTCCCGGGTTCCCGGTTCAGGGTTCCCGGGTTCCGAGTTCCGGGCCGATTTCGGAGGGCAGCGAGGTTCCCGGGTTCCCGGGTTCCTGGTCGATCTTCTTATCGATCGGTCCCACCATCGATCTCATTACCGACTTCTCGATCGATCTCACCATCGATCTCACAATCGATCTCACTATCAATCTCACAAGCGATCTCACTAGAGATCGCATGAGCGATCTCGCGATCGATCTCACTGTCGATCTCATTAGATCGATTTCACTCCCGGTCTCACGATCGACCTTACAATCGTCCCCACTATCGATCTCATTATCGATCTCACAATGGATCTCAAGATCCATAGTATCAATCTTCAAATCATCCACTGATTGGGTTTCCTCAGGTGTAATTATTTTTTGAAATTCCTCCTGCAGAGGGAAATGCCGGACTGAACCGTGCTCATTCGAGCGGTAGGTGGGCAGATGCGTGACGGCACACCACGACGACCAGGACGACGGGGGCCTGGACCACAACGAAGACGACGACGAAGAGGACAAGGGCGACGGACGACGACCACCTCCTTGCATACGGCGACCGCCACGACGGCGACGGAGACAACGACGACCACCAAAACCAAACTGACACGTCCACGACGACGACCGCGACGACGACCACCACCGCCACGACGGCCATCGCAGGGCCAATTGAGACAACTGCGGCTCGCCCGCCAGGCCCACATCCGCTCAAAATCTGACCCCAAGCACTTCCGGAACCCATCCTGAGCCGTGCGTTCGAGGCGGACCAAGCCGTGGCCACGAGCAGGACCAAAAGCGCCCGGGAGGGCCACCGCTGTCTCGATGGGGCCCTCCTCAGCCTGCTTCCGGGTGACATCTCGGGCCTCGGGAGACCGTCTGGGACCATCTCGGGCATCCTCGACACGCCTGTGGAGGGTCAGCCCCCGGGCCCCGAGAAAGCCTTCGCAGACACTCCGAGGAGGGCCCCCCTCCCCTGACCTCCCAGAGCGCCAACAGACAACACTGCAGACCTGTAGACCTATCTGGGCCGCTGACAACCTCGACTGGATCTTGGGTATCTACAGGGCAGTTTTTACTACCTAGGATGTTCAAACAAATAGGATTTTTGACTACATGACCAATCTATGAATAATAGATTTGTGCGTGAGTTCATCGTTGTTTTTAATACTAACCCCCTGCATCTTTAGCACATGCTCCGCACGCGGAGCACGTATGAAACACGTCACTGTACGTCCTGGTGCTCTTCTCTGGCCCCCCTGGAAAGGGCAGGGCCCGAAGTTACGGCCACGCCTGCGCGGCGACCATGGCGCCGGCGCTGGCCGCGACAGGGCGCGCGCGGGCCGCGCGGGGCGCGCGCGGGGCGGCCTCGCACTGCATCACCGCCCGCGCGACGGCGGGGAGCCGCAGCAGGCACGGGAGGCCTCGGAGGCGCGGGCGCCGCTCGTCCCCGCCGCCGCGGCCGTCTTGGGCGACGGGGGCGCCGACGTCGACGTCGTCGCTGCCGCCAGGGTCAGAGCTCCTCGCCGCCGCCGCGGTCGCCGCCGCCACCGCCGTGGTTGTCTCGGTCGTCTTGCTCGCTGCCTTCGGCGATGCCGCCGCCGCCGCGGCCCCGGCCGCAGCCGCCGCTGGGCATCGCTCGGACGTCCATTCCCTGTGTTGTTTTTCGGTTTCGTGCGTGTTTTTTTTGCCAAATGATCAAGGATGCTCCTCGATGGTCCTCGCCGAAAGAAAAATGCACACGTCCGAGCGATGCCAAGGCCGTCGTCGTCGTCGTCGTCGTCGTCGCCGCCATCGCCAGCCTGGTCGTGGTCGCGGTCGCCCCATCTGTCGACGGAGGTGGCCGCGAGGCAGCGAGCAGGAGGAGGCCGAGGAGCCCCAACAGGCTACCAAGAGGTTCCAAATGATGACATATGTCAAGCCGCAAGCAAACTCAGCCAAACGAATGTGGCAAACGACATTGCTTCTCCACCCACGAAAGCCCAACTTGGCCTCCAAAATGGCTTTAGACGGCCTTCTCCTGAGATTTGACGCCGTGAAAACAGAAACACACTTGCGTAGAACCAAGACTGGAGCTCCCGGCACCACCTCAATGCAAAATGTACTGGATCCGACCGATCTCAGATGGCCCCGGGTACGGCACGAAACCGCACCTTGTGTTTTTGTTCGCGATGCTTGGAGCCAAGATCCAATTCTCTCCGACTGGCTCTTGGAACACACATCGGGCCTCAGGCGGCTGCTTGGAACGATCTGGGACGCCCCGACAGGCCCTCGACGAGGCGCAGCCGATGGAAAACACACAAGGGCCTGAGCACCTCTGGGTCTGTCGGCGGTGGACAAACCTCCCTTTAGTAAACCCCCCCTTAGTGGGAACGGCCTGGGACCGAAACCGACGGACCTGGACCCGCAAAAATGACGACTGCGACGTCGTCTCGCGAACCGAAAACGGCCAATCCCTTAATCGACGTGTCAGGGTAGGAGGTCTATGCACCTCCGAGTCTATCCACCTCCGGGTCTGCACCTGCAGACCTGCGAGGCCGTGACTCTTTATTCGCAGCGCGACTCCCCTGGAGGTCTGGGCCCTCTTCACGGGACCGGTGGCTCCTCCCGAGCTGCATTTCGGAGACCGCTTCTCGGTAGACTCCGGGCGTGGCGGATCCCGAAGGAAGTCTGGGCCTGACGCAGGTCGGGACGCACTTGCACACCTGCTCGGTGCAACGCGGCTTTGAGAAAGCGGCGGCGGAGGGACAGGAAGGGGGGCGGCATGTGAACGTTTTCTTCTTCGGCGTTTCGACACTGAGCGGAAGGGGCGGGGTGAGGGGGGGGTCTGGCTCCGGACCTCTGCTCCATGCTACCGTTTGCAACAGTGCGTCCTGTGGGGGGAGGCCCCACCTGCTTGACACATGCGCCCCAGACAGCCGAGATCTACTCCATCTCGGGGGCAGGGGGTGCGAGGGCCCGCGCCGATCGGCAAAACAATTGATAAGAAAACGATCGCAATACAACACACCAGAAGATGCCCGAGTCTAAACGTAGAACGCCCTCTTTCGAGGCAGAACATACAGCAGAAGCATAAACGTTCGATGGTCCGCGCGGCTTCTTTGCATCTGTGCTGGACCCCACTCCCTGGCGCGCGGAGCACGTGAGGGGCGGTGCCAAAGGTGCCGCTAGGGCCCCGACGCAGATCCAAGAAATCCGCGCAGACCGTCGAAAGTTTATCTTGATGCTGTATTTTCCTCTCGAGACCCTTAATCCTTCCTCCTCTGAAGACCCTCTGTGCTGATTTCGTTGCCCCTGCATGCTGCTCTGGATCATTTGTAACTGTTTTGTCGTCTTCGCCTCTTCACGGGCCCAGGGCCTGGAGCCAGGCGCGGGCCCCAGGGTGGACAACATGACAATGCTAAACACCTCCAGCCGAGCCTTTGCCCACATCGCGGAGAGGCCTCCGACCCTCGGAACGGAACCCTCCGACCTCCGGAGCGGAAGCGCCGCCGCAGCGCCGGAGGATGAGGCCTGCGTCGTGGCCCCTCCCCCGCCCTGTCGCAGGAGAGCGGGAGGAGGGCCCCAGAAGCTCCGCAGAGGTCCCCGAGGCACCCCCAAGAGGCCCCGAAGAGGTCTCCAAGAAGCTCCCTGGAGGCTCCCCGAGAAGCTCCCAAGAGGGTCCTCGAAAGCTGAAAGGATGCCCCAGGAATCACATTTAGAGGCCTCTGCGAGTTGAAACTTGGCGAGCCTGAGGAAAACACCCAGCCACTCCAGCTCCAACATAGCCTACCGAACGCCCTGGACGTCTCTACTCCGCTGGGGGTCGGCGGAATGGCATGATGATACCGCGATGGAGCGCGGGGGAATGGTAATGATGGCGTCTCCTAATTCTCTTTGCTCGGGCAGGGGTCGGCAAACATTTGCCACAGATGGGAGCGCCGGGGGAATTGCAGGCCTGCTGGCGGGGCGTTGAGGTGGACTGCAACTGGCGGAACTAGTTAGGTACGCGTGGGGTGGTTTTATAGCTTTCCCCATGTGGCCCCGAGATGGTGCGACCCTCCTAGTGGGTCGTACTCCCCCATGGGTCTATACACGCCACTGGCCACGCGGGGACGGCACACCAAGGACCCCGCCGTGAGCTCACAACGGCGCCTGCGCCGACTTCTCCGACGGAGAGGGACCGACCACTTCCGTGGCGGGGATCCGGCTGTGGGGCCGCGGCGTGCCCCTCCCCAGCGCTGGGAAGAAGGAAAAAGGTTAAGTCGGGCGTGTCCCCCCCCTACAGGGGATCTTGGGCGAAGACCAAGGGGTTGAGCTTCCGCAAGCGCCGCCCGCGCGACGAGTTCTGATGCGGCCGGGTCGGCTGGGGCGGCCATAAGCCGGCCCGGGACTGAAGTTCTTCCCCAGTTCCCGCGCTACCACTCCCCAGTGAGAAATACTCAAAAAATACACCCCAGATAGGCAAACTATGACAATGTTTTAACTATTGTTGGATACTCCTCCTGTGGAGGGACAGGCCCCACTTAGCAAAAACAACATGAACAGAAACTTCTAGCGCGCCGCGCGGATCCCATGGATCCGCGCTGGGCCCAGCGCGCGGATCGGGCCAGGGGCGGCGCCGGAGGCGCCGCCAGGGGGGGCCCAGCGCGGATCCAAGAAGTCCGCGCGGCGCGCCAACAGTTTGCCACTGCAGTGTTTGTTTTTCTGCTTCTTATTCTTCTTCTTCTTCTTCTTCTTCTGAGAGAGAGAGAGAGAGAGAGAGAGAGAGAGAGCGAGCTTGAGGTCGGGCATGTCCTCCTACATGCGGATGTTGGGCGCGAAAAAATACAAATAGTAAATAATTGAAAATAATCGAAAATGTCTTGTTTGTTTTTTCTTCCCTCTCTCTCTCTCCCTGTTTATAACCTAAAAGAAACGTCCCCATGATGTTCTTCGACTTCTTTGTGTAATTTTCCTGTAGAGGGACATGCCCGACTTACGTTGATGATTGTGGCGTTTTTCTGCCTCCAGAGGCTCCCCCATCCCCCGAGAGCAGGCTCCCTCACATCGGGAGCGGCCAACGAGGGGGGTGTCCAAGAGGGGGGGGTGCAAATCATGGCCAGCGGCATGTGCGCGGCCCAGCGGGGGGGCCAGGGACGTAATGAAACAAGAAGAGGCGCCATGAAATCTGGGGAAATATCATGGCCCACGCCATGATGTCCACCACTCCCTAGTCATCACCCCCCTCTTTGCCGCCCCCGATCACACAGCCGCCGCCGGGCCGCCGCCGGGCCCCGCGCGGGCCTAGCGGCACCGCGCGCTCGTCGCGCACGGCGAGGCACAGGTGCACCACGAGCGGGACGACGCCGTGGAAGCGCTCGCACTCCTGCCGTGGCGGGGGCGGGTAGCCATCGGTCGGGTAGAAGCAGGCATGAAAGCAGGAAGCAGGAAGGCGCTTCAAGAATACTGGGTCGCCGCCCGCCCCCTGAAGATGAGGGAGGGTGGGAAAACCACTCGACTCTTGAAGCAGGAAGGCGGCTGAGGTAGATTGGGAGCGGGGAGTCCCAAAAATTCCACTTTCAACGACCCGTGGGTACAGTGGAGGTCAGTCCTTGTGTCCACAAGAACCCAACCCTGAGGCCCGAGGCCGTCCACTGACTTGTGGCGTGGGCACGTCGCGCTTTCCATCGCAAAACCATGGAAACCCAAGAAACCCAGGGCACCAAGGAGGCACACAGGGTGTTTCTTGGCATGGGTCTCCACTGTATCAGGCCCCTATCAGAGATGAGTGGGCGATTGTAGATGAACCAAGAAAACTGCAAAAAGGTACACTTTTGGAGTTCCGCGCCGATTTCTTGGATCGGCGCTGGGCCCCCCTGGCGGTGCCTCCGGCGCCGCCCCTGGCGCACGCCGCGCGCTGGGGAGGGCTCAACGCAGATCCAAGAGGTCCGCGCGGAGCTCCAAAAGTATATGTTTATGCAGCCGCTTGTTCTTCGAGGTTCAAAGTCGATGCACCCCCGTCTGGCAAAGTTGCAGACTTGAAACTGGGAGCTGCGCACGAGGCAAGAAGCGCTGCGAGAGACCAGCGCAGAGGCTCGCGGTACACGTATTGGGGATTGGGCGGCGATAGAAGGGGGGGCGGGAGAAAGGGGCACTTCTCGGGCCCTCAAGGCCCCCACTTGGGCCCTGAAGTGCCCCTCTAGGGGCCCTAGAGGGCCCCTTTTCTGCAGCCCTTGCTGCCCCCCCATCGATCGCCCCCCCCCCCCAATGACGCGACGCCCAAAGGAACGCGTAGGGTTAGGTTGGGAATGCTCTATCGTTGGACTATGTTTGAATATTCCTCCTGTAGAGGGACAGGCCCGACTTCGAGTAGACGCCCGAAGGAACGAGTAGACAAACGCTTCGGGAGCGGGCTGGATGTGGGCAATAAGTACATAGATGTCCAATGCGCCTTGAACTTTTTTTAAAAGGCCCCGTGAGGCCGAGGCGCACTGGATATGGACAGACACGGAGCCTCTGTAGGGGCCAGAGTCTGATCCATATCCACTGCGGAGGAGGAGGAGGAGGAGGAGGAGGAGGGGGGGAGGAGGCAGAGGAGGAGGAGGGGGGGGCTAGGGGGGGGAGGGGGGGAGGAGGGGAGGAGGGAAGGAGGGGGAGGAGGGGGAAGAGGAGGAGGAGGAGGGGGAGGAGGAGGAGGGTTGGGGAAGATAGCCCGAAGGTCCAAGCCGCAGCGGATGCGGACACCAAGCCTTGCCCGCACTGGCAGGCTGGAGGCCACCGGCCCACCCTGCGCAGGAGGCCTGCGGCCCCGTGGACGAGCAGAGGTGCCCGAAGCGCAGAGCGGACTTTCCGAGGCAGCGTGTCTGATCGCCGATGAGTGCATAGCAGTAGTAGAAATAATGCTCAAAGTAGTAGTAGTAGTAGTAGTAGTAGTAGTAGTAGTAGTAGTAGTAGTAGTAGTAGTAGTAGTAGTAGTAGTAGTAGTAGTAGTAGTAGTAGTAGTAGTAGTAGTAGTAGTAGTAGTAGTAGTAGTAGTAGTAGTAGTAGTAGTAGTAGTAGTAGTGTAGTAGTAGTAGTAGTAGTAGTAGTAGTAGTAGTCGTAGTAGTAGTAGTAGTAGTAGTAGTAGTAGTAGTAGTGGTAGTAGTAGTAGTAGTAGTAGTAGTAGTTAGTAGTAGTGTCTCCGTCGTCGTGTCGTAGTCGTATTCGTAGTAGTAGTAGTAAGTAGTAATAGTAGTAGTTAGTAGTAGTAGTAGTAGAGTTAGTAGTAGTAGTAGTAAGTAGTAGTAGTAGAGTAGTAGTAGTAGTAAGTAGTAGTAAGTAGTTCAGGTAGTCGTAGTATTAGTAGCAGTAGTAGAGTAGTAGTAGTAGTAGTAGTAGTAGTAGTAGTAGTAGTCGTAGTATTAGTAGTAGTAGTAGTAGTCGTCGTCGTCGTCGTCGTCGTCGTCGTCGTCGTCGTCGTCGTCGTCGTCGTCGTCGTCGTCGTTTTCGTCCTCGTCGTCGTCGTAGTATTAGTAGTAGTAGTAGTAGTAGTAGTAGTAGTAGTAGTAGTAGTACTAGTAGTAGTAGTAGTACTAGTAGTAGTTGTTAGGGCTGGACCTAAACTCGGGGGTGGACACAGAACCGCTTCCAGCAAAGCGTGGTTCAGTGAAAACGCGCCCTCGGGCCCAAACCTGGCGTGCGCAGTCCTGGAAAGCGACGGCCGCGGCGCCCTCTCGAGAACCGAAGACTGACAATTCACCAATCGACGTGTCAGGGTGGGGGTTTTGTCCACCCCCGGTGAACGTTGTTTTTCGTTTTGTTTTCGTTGTCATTCGTTTTGATCTCCCTGTTTTCCTATACACTCCCTGCCAAGACGAACACACAAAGCACGGCCGAAGTCCAGCAAAACAGCATTAAGTCCAGCCCTGGATGAGTGGGCGATTGTTATTCCTCGGAGAAGACCCGCGATGATGACAATTGCCGCCTTCTAAGACGAAGCACGGGCAAGGACAAATTCGGGTGAGGATAAATCGAGAATTTCTGAGATCTGGCGGCTCTGGAGGATGTATCGGGCGCCGCGGCCTTCTCGGAGCGTTCCCGAACGCTCTGATCGTTCTGGAACGCTCTGGAACGGATTCATCCTCGTCCTGGCCCCGTCCGACCTTGCCAACTGATGGGGAGTCGTCATGCTTAGGGCGGGTGGCCCGAAACTGAAGATCACAGATATGCGTCGATCGATCCATGGGTGATTGTGTGTCGATGCATCCCCGCGAGCCTCTCCCCCCCGAAGGTTGCCCCTGACTTGTGCCAGCGGCTCCGGCCGCTCGCAGTGGACGCTGGCAAAGATGGGCACGATGCCCGACGGCGAACGCTGTCCCACGCCCGCAGCGGCCGCTCTTGCGCAGGCGCATGTTTGCCTCACCTGGTCCACGCCCGCGGCGACGCCGACAGCCAGTCCTGCTCGAAATGCGCAGGAAGGAGAGGTGGGGATTTATCCATCGCCACCGCTTCGGAGATCAGTCTTCGGGGATCTCAGCAAGCGGAGGGTATTGATAAACGTCGGTTGGAAGTAAGTGAAAACATGAAGTAGGAAGGTGGATAGAGCAGATTGGGCTCAGGCCCGCCGAGATAATCACAAAACGAAGCAGCAGAAGCAGATCGATGATTGAAATAGGAGGGCGCTTGAAGCAGATTGTGACTACTTACCAGACCACCCCAACCCAACCCGAAGACCCGAATATCGGGTTGGGGGGGGGTAAGGGTTGCACATGTGTTTTGTTCGATGTTTCCCGACCCCCCCACTGGTGGGTGGTGAGATTGAAATCTGGGAATCCAAAGATACCTCTCTCAGCGACCGGCGTGTACAGTTAGCCCCGTCCCAGGGACGAGGGCCCCCCGCCCGCCCGCCCGAGGGCAGGCAGACCCCTGGGGATGGCGGGGGACGCTCGCGAGCCCGGGGAGGCGCGGCCGAAGCGCGACCGCGAGAGCTCGGTGAGGGGGGAGGATGAAAGGATAAGCAGGAAAGGATGAGCAACACAACAGTTTTTTTTTTAAGACATTGGATTGTTTAAAAATATGGTATGAAAAAATCATGCATGAACTCATCGTTGTTTTTGATACTGAACCCCTGTATGTTTAATACATGATCCGCACGCGGAGCATGTATTAAAAACGGTACTGTAGAATAGGACTTCGTGGGCCCCGGAAACGACAGGGCCGTTTTGTCACCGTTTCCGAAAAAATGTCCCTTGAAAATGGAAACGGCTAAAAACGGCGAACGGAAACGGTAACAAACACGGCTCCAAGATTGGAACCGGAGCAGGAACCGGTCAAGAAACGGCGACCGAACCGGTAAAAAAACGGCGACCGAACTGGCAAAGAAACGGCAAAACGGAACCAGTAAAAAAACGGCCCTGTCGTTTCCAGGGCCCACTAAGGGTTAGGAGGGCCAGAAGCAGTAGGGATAGGGGGTCCCTGCTGCAGGAGTACGCACCGAGCCGACACGCAAATCTGTGATCCTTGGTGAACGCACGGGAGCCCAAGTTAGGCTAGGCCCTCACTGCATTATTCGGGTTCGGGGTTCTTTTACTCTCGAGGCTAGGGGGGACTGGCTCATAGGGGAAGCCTCAAGCTGGAATCGGCGATACATCGCCGACACATCGGCGATAGGCCCTCGACTGCGAAGCAGGACTCTCCTCGGCGGAGCCTATGACCCCCTCGCGTTGCCACTGGCGTGGGCAGAGGTTTACCTCCCCAGACCCCCGACGTCATAATTGTTTCATTACGTCGACCCCTGGAGGTCTCGACCCATTCCCTACCCTAGGACTGGTTTTTCTTCCCGAGTCGTTTTTTTCGACGGTCCCGAGGACCAGTAAGGGCCCCCAGAGGCCGAAGAGGACCTCCTCCTTCTGATCCTCCTCCTCCTCCTCCCCCTCCTGCTCCTCCTCCTCCTCCTGATCCTCCTCCTCTTCCTCCTCCTCTTCTTCCTCTTCCTCCTCCTCTCCTCCTCCTCCGAAGCGACAAGAGGGCTTCTCAGAAGGCGGAGGGCTTCCGAGAAGACCCGCCGCCTGCCCGGGAAGGAGGCCTTCCCCCTGTCGCTTCCGCCCTCGGCGCGCCGCCGAGGGGAGCGCTCTGAGGTGGCGGGCCCAGTGCCCAAAGCGAGGCACGATCGGAGGTGGAGCACCCAGCGCACGAGGAACATGAGGGGGGCTCTTCAAAGCTAAAGGGGCCCTGGGACACACACATAAATACACACAAATAAAACAATTCCCCATATTTTCCCATAGTTTCTGGGTTTCTGTCTTCCCCCCCATTTCCCATATTTTCATATATTTTCTAGGGAATCGAGGATTAATTGTGTCTATGTGTGTTTTCTCTCCTGACAAACGCACGAGGAACATGAGGGGGGCTCTTCAAAGCGCCATCCAAGCTGCGGCCACAAGAGACGCCATCCAGGAACGAGGCCCCCTTCTGGCCTCAGAAGCGGCTCGGCGCACGCGGAGCGCCGGAGGTCTGGAGGTCCCCCGCGGGGCCTGCGGAGGCCCCAAAAGAAGAAGTCCCCTGTGCAGAGACCT
>CAUYUJ010000407.1:0-114150 GCA_963575745.1 Prorocentrum cordatum
CTCAGCTCGATCGGGTGAATATTACTATCGAAAAGCACTGTGGCGGGATCGGCCGTTTCGGGTCATCTTGATATGCGCTGACGGTTTTCTGAACATAACTCGAGCTCTAGGGCAGCTACAGAGCTGGTAAGCACAGCTAATGCATGCAGAATGATCAGGCGCGATCGCCTGTTGAATCCAGAGATCTGAACTCGGTATGCTAGCCGAGCTAGGGCCACAAACCTGTTCGTATTATTCGAGTCATCTTGACAGAAACTCTCGGTTTTCTGCACTTAACTCGAGCTGTAGGAGAGCTAGAGAGCTGATATTTACAGGCACCAATTCCGAATCATCAGTTGCGTTTGTCTGTCGACTCCAGAGCTCTGAACTCGGCCTGCTGCCCGATCTAGAATCGCGAAACTATTCGTATCATTCGAGTCGCTTGCGAGATAATGTCGGCTGTCTGGACTTAACTCGGGCTGTAGGGGGGCTGCATGGCTGGTAATCACTGGCATCGATTTGGAGACATCAGGCGCGTCCGCCTGTCGAATACAGAGCTCTGAACTCTGTCTGCTGCCCGAACTAGGTCCGCGAAACTATTCCTATTGTTCGAGTCATCGGTGCTGTCGGTTTTCTGCACTTAACTCGGCTGTAGGGGCGCTGCAGGGCTGGTAATGATAGGAGTCGATTCGCAGACATCAGACGCGTTCGTCTGTCGCATTCAGAGATCAAAAACTGTTCACTATGAGTCAGATTGTTGGTAAGTGTTGTCTGTTTTCTCAACTTAAGTCGAGTTAGGAAGCTCTACGAGTCCCCCGGCGGTAACCAAGGTTGACGGTTTACCGCCGGCGCCCAGTTGCTGGAAGCTAAGAGTAACTCGTAGAGCTTCCCTTAGCAAGTTATTGCTGGAAGCTAAGAGTAATTCCGGCGCGCCCCACAGCTAGTTGGCTCGAAAAATCTCGACGGAACTTTTGACAACTTTTGCTCGGTTGAAAATTATGTTCTCGAAATTTGAACATTCGTTAGAGCTCTAGTATTTTTTCCCGTGATATTTGATCTTATTCCCGCTCGCCATCTTGATCTCAGCTCGATCGGCTGAATATTACTATCGAAAAGCACTGGCGGGATCGGCCGTTTTGAGTCATCTTGATATGCGCTGACGGTTTTCTACATAACTCGAGCTCTAGGACAGCTACAGAGCTGGTTAGCACGGCTAACGCATGCAGAATGATCAGGCGCGTTGGCCTGTTCAATCCAGAGGTCTGAACTCAGTCTGCTAGCCGAGCTAGGGCCACAAACCTGTTCGTATTATTCGAGTGATCTTGACAGAAACTCTCGGTTTTCTGCACTTAACTTGAGCTCTAGGACAGCTACAGAGCTGATATTTACAGGCACCAATTCAGGATCATCAGTTGCGTTTGTCTGTCGACTCTAGAGCTCTGAACTCGGCCTGCTGCCCGATCTAGAATCACGAAACTATTCGTATCGTTCGAGTCGCTTGCGAGATAATGTCGGTTATCTGGACTTAACTCGGGCTGTAGGGGGGCTGCATGGCTGGTCATTACTGCAATCGATTTGAAGACATCAGGCGCGTCTGTCTGTCGAATACAGAGCTCTGAACTCTGTCTGCTGCCCGAACTAGCTCCGCGAAGCTTTTCCTATTCTTCGAGTCATCCTGAGAGGTGTTGTCGGTTTTCTATCAGACGCGTCCGTCTGTCGCATTCAGAGGTTAAAAACTAATCACTATGAGCCAGATTGTTGGTAAGTGCTGTCTGTTTCCTCAACTTAAGTCGAGTTAGGAAGCTCTACGAGTCCCCCGGCGGTAACCAAGGTTGACGGTTTACCGCCGGCGCCCAGTAATTCCGGCGCGCCCCACAGCTAGTTGGCTCGAAAAATCTCGACGGAACTTTTGACAACTTTTGCTCGGTTGAAAATTATGTTCTCGAAATTTGAACATTCGTTAGAGCTCTAGTATTTTTTCCCGTGATATTTGATCTTATTCCCGCTCGCCATCTTGATCTCAGCTCGATCGGGTGAATATTACTATCGAAAAGCACTGTGGCGGGATCGGCCGTTTTGAGTCATCTTGATATGCGCTGACGGTTTTCTGAACATAACTCGAGCTCTAGGACAGCTACAGAGCTGGTAAGCACAGCTAACGCATGCAGAATGATCAGGCGCGTTGCCTGTTCAATCCAGAGGTCTGAACTCAGTCTGCTAGCCGAGCTAGGGCCACAAACCTGTTCGTATTATTCGAGTGATCTTGACAGAAACTCTCGGTTTTCTGCACTTAACTTGAGCTCTAGGACAGCTACAGAGCTGATATTTACAGGCACCAATTCAGAATCATCAGTTGCGTTTGTCTGTCGACTCTAGAGCTCTGAACTCGGCCTGCTGCCCGATCTAGAATCACGAAACTATTCGTATCGTTCGAGTCGCTTGCGAGATAATGTCGGTTATCTGGACTTAACTCGGGCTGTAGGGGGGCTGCATGGCTGGTCATTACTGCAATCGATTTGAAGACATCAGGCGCGTCCGTCTGTCGAATACAGAGCTCTGAACTCTGTCTGCTGCCCGAACTAGCTCCGCGAAACTATTTCCTATTCTTCGAGTCATCCTGAGAGGTGTTGTCGGTTTTCTATCAGACGCGTCCGTCTGTCGCATTCAGAGGTTAAAAACTAGTCACTATGAGCCAGATTGTTGGTAAGTGCTGTCTGTTTTCTCAACTTAAGTCGAGTTAGGAAGCTCTACGAGTCCCCCGGCGGTAACCAAGGTTGACGGTTTACCGCCGGCGCCCAGTTGGTCGACCCGGCCAGAAAGGACAAAGTGATAACTTTTGGGTGGTTTTGCAATTTTTTGAAAGATATTTGACAATTCATTTTGAGAAAGCAGATTTTTGCGCGTCGCATTGGCATATAAACTTCTCTATGACAGCAGCTCAGCTCTGCTGATGCATTTTTGCAGGAGTTGACTTCCGGGAACCAGGCGAATATGAACATTGGAAAAAATCAAAAATTACTATTTTCGAAAAATCTATATTTTTTTACTATATGTCGATTCTCAGCAATCTTACCAGTGGAAGGAGCTCTACGAGGTTCCCGGCGGTGACCAGGTTGACGGTTCACCGCCGGCGCCAGTACCTCGTAGAGCTCTTCGGCATCGATGAGCTAGAGGAATTCCGGGCGGGGTGGAGCTAGTTGGCCCAGCCGGCCGAGGCGGACAATGTGGTAACTTTTGGGTGGTTTTGCGAAAATAACTCGTAGAGCTTCCCTTAGCAAGTTATTGCTGGAAGCTTAAGAGTAATTCCGGGGAGCTGGAGAGCTAGTTGGCAAGAAAAATCTCGACGGACCTTTTGATGACTTTTGGTCGGTTGAAAATTTTGTTCTCAAAATTTGACCATTCGTTAGAGCTCTAGTATTTTTTCCCATGATATTCGATCTTATTCCCGCTCGCCATCTTGATCTCAGCTCGATCGGGTAACTTTGAAGGCCAAAAAGCAGGCAGGCGGGAACGGCCGTTTCGAGTCATCTTGATACGCGCTGTCGGTTTTCTCAAGATAACTCGAGCTTTAGGACAACTACAGAGCTGGTCAGCACAGCTAATGCATTCAGAATGATCAGGCGCGTTCGCCTGTTGAATCCAGAGGTCTGAACTCGGTCTGCTACCCGAGCTAGGGTCGCAAACCTATTCGTTTTATTCGAGTCCTTGTAGCAGACGCTCTCGGTTTTTCGTACTTAACTCGATCTGTAGGGCAGCCGTAGAGCTGATAATCACAGAAATCGATTGGGAATTATGAGGCGCGTTCGTCTGTTGAATCAAGAGCTCTGAACTCGGCCTGTTGCCCGATCTAGAATCGCGAAAGTATTCATCTTGAGAAGTGCTCTCGGTTTTCTGTACTCAAATCGTGCTCGGGGAGGGCTACAGTGCTGCTGGTCACAGGAATCGATTTCGAGACATCAGGCGTGTCCGTTCGTCGAACCGAGAGCTCGGAACTCGGTCTGCTGCTCGAGCGAGATCCGCGAAACTGTTCTATTATTCGAGTCATCCTGAGAGGTACTCTCGGTTCTCTGCACTTAACTCAGCCTGTATGGGGGGCTGCAGAGCTGGTAATTACAAGAATCGATCCGCAGACATCAGACGCGTTCGCCTGTCGCATTCAGAGGTCTGAGCTCGGTTTTATACTCGAGCTCGATTGGAAAACTGTTCGTTCGTTTTGTTAGAGTCATCTTGAGAGGTCTATAATCGCTTGGGCTGAAAAACTAGTCGTTCTCTGAAATTCTTTTCCACATTATATATTGTCAGGAAGCTCTACGAGTCCCCCGGCGGTAAGAAAGGTTGACGGTTTACCGCCGGCGCCCAGTTTGAAAGATATTTGACCATTTATTTTGAAAAAGCAGATTTTTACGCCGAGCATTGGCATATAAACTTCTCTCTAAGAGCAGCTCAGCTCTCTCGATGCATTTTTACATGAGCTGACTTCCAGGAACTAAGCGAATATGAACATCGAAAAAATCGAATTTGAAGATTTTCGAAAAATTTTAATTTTTTGACTCTGTGTCGATTCTCTGCACTATTACCAAGAAGAGGAGCTCTACGAGGTTCCCGGCGGCGACCAGGTTGACGGTTCACCGCCGGCGCCAGTTCCGGAGCGCTGGAGAGCTAGTTGGCAAGAAAAATCTCGACGGAACTTTTGATGACTTTTGGTCGGTTGAAAATTTCGTTCTCGAAATTGGACCATAGCCGTTCACAGGTGCGGAAAATCTGCTTTCTCAAAATGAATAGTCAAATATCTTTCAAAAAATCGCAAAACCATCCAAAAGTTATCACTTTGTCCGCCTCGGCCAGGTCGACCAACTAGCTCCACCCCGCGCCGGAATTCCTCTAGCTCATCGATGCCGAAGAGCTCTACGAGGTTCCCGGCGGTAACCAGGTTGACGGTTCACCGCCGGCGCCAGTATTTTTTCCCGTGATATTCGATCTCATTCCCGCTCGCCATCTTGATCTCAGCTCGATCGGGTAACTTTGAAGGCCAAAAAACACTCTGGCGGGAACGCCCGTTTCGAGTCATCTTGATACGCGCTGTCGGTTTTCTGAACATAACTCGAGCTCTAGGGCAGCTACAGAGCTGGTAAGCACAGCTAATGCATGCAGAATGATCAGGCTCGTTCGCCTGTTGAATCCAGAGGTCTGAACTCGGTCTGTGAGCCGAGCTAGGTCCGGAAACCTGTTCGTATTATTCGAGTCATCTTGACAGAAACTCTCCGTTTTCTGGTCTGAACCCGAGCTGTAAGACAGCTACAGAGCTGGCAAGCACACCTATCGCAACCAGAATCATTAGGCGCGTTCGCCTGTTAAATCTAGAGGTCTGAACTCGGTCTGCTAGCCGAGCTAGGTCCGCAAATCTATTCGTATTATTTGGGTCATCTTGATAGGCGCACTCGGTTTTCTGTACTTAACTCGAGCCGTAGGGCAGCTACAGAGCTCGTAGTCACAGAAATCTATTGGGAATCACCAGGCGCCTTTGTTCGTTGACTCGCGAGCACTGAACTTCGCCTGCTGCCCGAGCTGGGTTCGCAAAACTATTCGTATTGTTCGAGTCATCCTGAGAAGTGCTGTCGGTATTTCGTGCTGGGGGGAGGCTACAGTGCTGCTGGGGACAGCAATCGATTTAGAGACATCAGGCGCATCCGCCTGCGCAGACCAGAGCTCGGAACTCGTCTGCTGCCCGAATTAGGTCTGCGAAACTACTGTATTGTTGGAGTCATCCTGAGAGGTGCTGTCAGTTTTCTGCTCTAAACTGGGGCTGTAGCGGGGCTGCAGGGCTGGTAATGATAGAAGTCGACTCGCAGACATGACGCGTCCGCCTGTCGCATTGAGAGAACACAAAATATTTACTATGAGTCGGAATGTTGGTAGGTCCTCGGTGTTCTCAACTTCAGTCGAGCTGGAAGCTCTACGAGTCTCCCGGCGGTAACCAAGGTTGACGGTTTACCGCCGGCGTCCAGTTATTGCTGGAAGCTTAAGAGTAATTCCGGGGAGCTGGAGAGCTAGTTCGCAAGAAAAATCTCGACGGACCTTTTGGTGACTTTTGGTCGGTTGAAAATTTTGTTCTCAAAATTTGACCATTCGTTAGAGCTCTAGTATTTTTTCCCATGATATTCGATCTTATTCCCGCTCGCCATCTTGATCTCAGCTCGATCGGGTAATTTTGAAGGCCAAAAAGTAGGCAGGCGGGAACGACCGTTTCGAGTCATCTTGATACGCGCTGTCGGTTTTCTCAAGATAACTCGAGCTTCAGGACAACTAAAGAGCTGGTAAGCACAGCTAATGCATTCAGAATGATAAGGCGCGTTCGCCTGTCCAATCCAGAGGTCTGAACTCGGTCTGCTAGCCGAGCTAGAGTCGCAAACCTATTCGTATTATTCGGGTCATTCTAGCAGACGCTTTCGGTTTTTGTACTTAACTCGATCTGTAGGGCAGCCACAGAGCCGATAATCACAGACATCGATTCGGAATTGCCAGGCGCGTTCGTCTGTTGATTCAAGAGCTCTGAACTCGGCCCGCCGGCGCCAAGTAAACTCGGCCTGCTGCTCGAACTAGATCCGGGAAACGATTGTATTATTCGAGTCATCTTGAGAAATGCTGTCGGTTTTCTGCATTTAACTCCGACTGTAGGGGGGCTGCAGGCTGGTAATCACATGAGTCGATTCGGAGACATCAGACGCGTCCGCCTGTCGCATTCAGAGTCTGAACTCGGTTTGATATTCGAACTGTGTTGCGAAACTGTTTGTTTTTTGTTAGAGTCATCCTGAGAGGTCCGAAATCGCTTGGGCTGAAAAACTAGTCGTTCTCTGGAGTTTTCTCCCACATTATATATTGTCAGGAAGCCCTACGAGTCCCCCGGCGGTAAGAAAGGTTGACGGTTTACCGCCGGCGCCCAGTTCGGTCTTATTTCTGCTTGCCATCTCGATCTTAGCTCGATCGGGTAGCTTTTACTGCCAGGAAGCAGGCATGCGGGATCGGCCGTTTCGAGGTATCTTGACAGGCCGTGACGGTTTTCTTAAGATGACTCGAGCTTCAGGACAGCTACAGAGCTGTTGAGCGCAGCTAATCGATTCAGAATGATGAGGCGCGTTCGCCTGTTGAAGCGAGAGGTCTGAACTCGGTCTGCTAGCCGAGCTAGGTTCGCAAATATATTCGTATTATTCGAGTCATCTTGACAGCGCTCTCGTTTTTCTGAAATTAACTCGAGCTATAGGACAACTACAGAGCTGATACGTTCAGAATCTGATTCAAAATCACAGGAATCAGAGGAATCGATTGAGAGACATCAGACGCGCCTGCCTGTCGCATCCAGGGGTCTGAACTCGGTCTGATTCTCGATCTTGGTTTGCCAAACTGTTCGTTTTTTCTTGAGTCATCTTGAGAGGTGCTGTCGATTTGCGCATGTAACTCGGGCTGTAGGAGAGCTACAGAGCTCGTACAGAAGACAACCCAGAAGCATCGGGGGCGTTCGGCTGTTACATTCGAGGGGTATGAAATTGCTTGGGCTAAAAAAATTATTTTGTCAATGAAGTTTCTTCCAATACATTGCCTCGGGGCAGAGAGCTGCGATAATCCAGCTCCAGACTGTCTCTCGATGTGTTTTGGCTCACCATTTGTCATGTCAATGTGACGGGTTTGCCTCTCACGAAAATAATTTGAAAGCTCGTCTCACGATTTTGCCAGAATTGCCAGCGGTTGTATTTCTGAATGAGACGGAGTTGGATGATTCTTGTGCTTCCCCCCTTGCTTGTCTCTTACTCCATATTGTGCCGCAGAGCGAGAAATTTCTCCGGTGGCGGAGTCTTGGTTTTCGCACGTGATTCTCATTCATTTGTTCTTCCCTCTTCTCCTTCCAGCTCCGCTGAGATTGCATGGTTTTTATTCCATTCTGATTGCGGTCCGGTCTTGTGTGCAGGACTGTACCAGCCACCTTGTTACGGAGACGTGCAGAGCTTGGAAGCCCTAGCTACGGAGTGGGCCAGCCTCTCCCACCTCGCCATTCGTGCTGTTTTTGTAGGAGATTTCAATGTGCACCATCGCGAATGGTTGCGTTAACAGGACACTCCAGAGGGCAGATTTCTTCGAACGCGGTGTGCAGAGCACGGTTTCGTTGAAAAAGTTCGACAGCCTACGCGGCAGCAACATTTGTTAGATCTTGTTCTTACTGACATGCCTGACCTCATCTCTTCTGTCCCGCCACAAATCGCTGATCACAGTGTTGTTCTTTGATCTGTCACGCTGCCGGCACTCACTGTTTCGAGTGTTCAGCGGGAATGTTCTACAGTCGTGCTAACTGGGGCGCTATACGGAGAGCTGTCCGGAATTCGCAGTGGAGCTGGATCGACGGATTTGCTCCCGATGCAGCAGCCTTAGCTCTGACTCGATTTTTTGCTTGATTTGATGCGGCAGCACATCCCTAGGAGCACGATCTCTTTTAGGGGTTCGCATCCCTGGCTGGACGAGCCGTCTTTGGCGCTTGTGCGAGATAAAGTAGCAGCAGTTGGAACGCCGCACTGCCCAATTGCATCTCAAAGGTGCAGCGCTGGTCTGTTGCGAGCTTTTCAACGGTATATTCTTCGGACGCGACGGCAGTTGAGGTCACCCCGCAGAGGGTCAAAGCGATGGTGGCAACTAAGCAAAATTTTGTGCAATAAATCTTGTAAGTCTTCCTCTCCTCCCTTGCGCTCCAATGCAGGTGCTTGGGTGTTGGAACCCCAAAGCAAAGCACAACTTTTCGCTGACGAATTCGTTTCTCGATGGTCCGTGCCAGAGCCGGAAATCAACGAATTCTCCGGCCAGCATTCTCATAATTTAGTGGCCTCGAGGTTTGTTCCGATCAGTTCTCGCAGTGCGAAACAAGTGCTGTCTGCTCTTAGGTTCGACAGTGGCACTGGTCCGGATGGAGTCCCGGCCCGTCTTCTCAAGATCTGCAGCCGGGAGCTCACGATTCCATTTGTGAAGCTTGCACGCCGCATTGTGTCCACAGGTGCATGGCCGAGGTGTTGGACAGAGCATTGGATCCACCCTTTATTCAAAAGGAAATCTGCACACGATGCTGCGAATTATCGTGGTATCCACCTCACGTCTCAGATGTCCAAGGCAATGGAGCGACTTCTGTGCAATTCTTTTGTGCTTCGTTTAATTTCGAGCGGATTTTATGGAGCTTCGCAGTGCGCTTACACTCCTGGCAAGGGCGCTCGAGACGCCGTGCTTTGGTTAGTTTTGCACTGTTTAATTGCATTTTCTCGCGGCCAGAGAATTGGCTTATATCGCTCTGACGTGTCCGGTGCTTTCGACCGGGTGAAGACAGAAATTCTCTTGCGTAAGCTTGCCGCCGCTCCGATACCCGAGCCAATCTTTCAAGTAATTCGCAGTTGGTTGGCTCCCCGGACAGCCCGGGTTGTAGTTAACGGTGCCTTGTCTGACATGTTTCAAATGCTGGACATGGTGTTCCAAGGAACAGTTTGGGGCACTATTCTTTGGAACGTTTTCTTCGCTGACGCTTCTGGCGCAGTCTCCGAGACAGGCTTCGATGATATAGTTTTTGCCGACGATTTGAACGCTGTCAAAACATTCGGTGCCCACGCGAGCGATGCCAGCATTCACGCTTCTCTCCGCGATTGCCAATCCACACTGCATCGTTGGGGTCGTGCCAATTGCGTTGTGTTTGACGCCAGCAAGGAAAGCACGCACATTCTTGCCAGGCGACCCGGGGATTCTTCCGAGTTTAAGATTCTGGGGGTCGTTTTCGATTGTCAGCTTGGCATGACGAAGGCGATCGAACAGTGCGCAGCAGCGTGTCATTCTCGAATAATGTGTCTTTTACACGCGCGCCGATATCACTCTCTGCACGAGATGGTCCTGCTATATAAAAGCCACGTTGTTTCATTCGCTGAATATCGCACGCCTGCTATAGCCCACGCTACTAGCACCGCTCTTGAGATGCTCGACAACGTGCAGAAGCGATTTCTGCGCTCCGTTAGTCTCACAGAATTGGAGGCTTTGGTTATCTACAATCTCGCCCCTCTCAGTACGCGGAGGGACATTGCGACTCTTGGTGTAATTCATCGTTCTGTCTTAGGTCTTGGTCCCAATTCTTTCCACAGTTTCTTTCGCGTCGATCCCTCTCCTCCTCCTCCTCGTTCCCGGCTTCGCCACCACCGCCGCCTGTGTGACCCGTGCGATCTTCGAGCTCAAGACTTCCTCCTTCGCTCTGCTCTTGGCGGCGTGCGATTGTACAACATCCTGCCAGAGTTTATAGTCGCCGCCAACTCTGTCCGCGAATTTCAATCTCGATTGCAGGCTTTCGTTGTGTTCCGGGCGCAGCACGGCTACGCAGACTGGGATGCATCATTGTCTTGGCGGATTCCGCTCGCAAGCCACCCTGTGAGGTTTTTTCGAGACTGGCACGGCTAATCCGGCTCCCTCCCTCTCTCTCTCTATCCCACCCTTTGTCTTCCCGTTCCCTCTTGTTTCCCCCTTCTCTGCTGTCGTTCGTTCGGTCGCCATCTTCTCCTCCCCCCTCCTCCCCTCCTCTGGCCGCCGGGTGTGGATCACCTCGCGCGCGCTTTTTTGGCGCGATTGCCGATCCAGGGCTCGGCCCTTCTCCCTCCTTCCCGCCCCTCTCCTCCCCCTCGTCGTCTTCTGTCTGCTGCTGTGCTTCTCCCTCTCCCTTCTTCCTTCCCTCCTTCTTTCCCTCTCCTTCCCCCTCCCTCCCCCCTTTCACAGAGAGCCGTGCCCGTTTCCGCCCGCCTTCGGTGGTTTTCGCTGCAGGGCTGGCGTGTTCGCGGCAGCCGGCTGTTTCACCAGATGTGAGGTTGTTCGCGCTAACGAGGCTGATAAAAAATATAAAAAATAACAATACAAAAAAGGGCAGAGCTAGTTGGCGGGCCTGAGGAAAAGAGTTTTTTTTTTTTTTTTTTTTTTTTTTTTTTTTTTTTTTTTTTTTTTTTTTTTTTTTTTATATAAAAAAAAAAATATTATTATTATTTTTTATATATATATATATAAAAAAATTCCTGCTCTTGCTTCAGCAGCTTCCTAATGTGTTCCCAGAAGCGCTGTGCTTCAAAAGAGCTCTACGAGGTGCCCCGCGGTGACCTGACTGACGGTTCACCGCCGGATCCCAGTGGTCGGTTCAAGTTTTTGTTCTTAAATTTTGAACATTCGTTTGATCTCTATTATTTTTTCCCGTGATATTCGATCTTATTCCCGCTTGCCATCTTGATCTCAGCTCGATCGAGTGAATATCACGATCGAAAAGCACTGTGGCGGGATCGGCCGTTTCCGGTCATCCTGACGCGCGCTGACGCTTTTCTAACATAACTCGAGCTTTAGGACAGCTACAGAGCTGGTAAGCACAGCTAGTCGATGTGGAACGATTAGGCGCGTTCACCTGTTGAATCCAGAGGTCTGAACTCGGTCTGTTACCCGAGCTAGGTCCGCAAATCTATTCGTATTATTCGAGTCATCTTGACAGGAACTCTCGGTTTTCTGTAATCGAGCTGTATGACAGCTGCAGAGCTGATATTTACAGAAACCGATCCAAAATCATCAGTTGCGTTTGTCTGTCGAATCCAGAGCTCTGAACTCGGTCTGCTGCCCGATCTAGAATCGCGAAACTATTCGTATTGGTCGAGTCATCTTGAGAAGTACTCTCGGTTTTCTTCATTGAACTCGCGCTGAGGGGGGCTACAGTGCTGGTGGTCACAGGAATCGATTTGAAGACATCAGGCGCGTCCGCCTGTCGAACCCAGAGCTCGGAACTCGGTCTGCTGCCCGAATTAGGTCTGCGAGTTACTGTATTGTTCGAGTCATCCGGAGAGGTGCTGTCGGTTTTCTGCACTTAACTCGGGCTGTAGGGGGGCTGCAGGGCTGGTAATGACAGGAGTCGATTCGCAGACATCAGACGCGTCCGCCTGTCGCATTCAGAGGTCAAAAAATATTCACTATGAGTTGGAATGTTGGTAGGTGCTGTCGGTTTTCTTAACTTAAGTCGAGCTAGGAAGCTCTACGAGTCTCCCGGCGGTAACCAAGGTTGACGGTTTACCGCCGGCGCCCAGTTGAAGGATGTTTGACAACTCATTTTGAAGCAGATTTTTCGCATCTGAAGTGGGTTGTGCCGCGCTCGTCAGTAAAATTTTCAGGCCCATAGGTGCAGTATTACTATCGAAACACTTGGGGGAACCGACGTTGGATAACAACAGGAAAACGTGATTTTTCGAGTTTTTCAATTCGCGCTGCAGAAGCTTTCTTCATGTGTTCGGACGACTGCTGTGCATGCAAGAAAAGAGCTCTAGGAGGTTCCTGGCGGTAACCAGGTTGACGGTTTACCGCCGGTTCTCAGTTGGCCCACCCGGCCGAGGCGGACAATGTGACAACTTTTGGGTGGTTTTACGAATATTTGAAAGATATTTGACAATTGATTTTGAGAAACCGGATTCTTCGCACATGTAGTGGGTTTCGCCGCGTCTGCCAGTAAAATTTTCAGGTCTGTAGGTGCAGTATTACTATCAAAGACTTGGGGAACCGACGTTGAGTAAAAGCAGAAAATGCGTGATTTTTTGAGTTTTTTCTTTTTCGCTCTATAAGCTTTCTCTCCGTGTTCCGACGATCGCCGTGCAAGAAAAGAGCTCTACGAGATTCCCGGCGGTAGCCAGGTTGACGGTTTACCGCCGGTTCCAGTAGAGCTTCCCTTAGCTAGTTGCTGGAAGCTTAAGAGTAATTCCGGCGCGCTGGAGAGCTAGTTGACAAGAAAAATCTCGACGGACCTTTTGCTGACTTTTGGTCGGTTTAAAATTTTGTTCTCGAAATTGAACAATCCGTTTGAGCTCTGATATTTTCTCTGACCATATTCGACCTCATTCTTGCTCGCCATCTTAATCTCAGCTCGATTCGGTAATTATTTCTGCAAAAAAGCATCGCGGCAGGATTGGCTTTTTCGAGTCATATCTCGTAGAGCTCTTCGGCATCGATGAGCTAGAGGAATTCCGGCGCGGGGTGGAGCTCGTTGGTCGACCCGGCCAGAAAGGGCAAAGTGATAACTTTTTGGGTGGTTTTGCAATTTTTGAAAGATATTCGACAATTTATTTTGAAAGCAGATTTTTCGCACCTGTAAACGACTATGAAAGCCTCTCTCTCTCAGTATGAGCTCTGTAAGCGCACTTTTACTATCGAAACACTTGGAGGAACCATCTTCATGTCGACACGAACAAAAATCATTTTTTCCTTTTTTCGAGAAATGCTTCCAGAAGCTCTCTCTTTCGACTCTGAGCACTCTTAGGCGTGAAAGGAGCTCTACGAGGTTCCCGGCGGTGACCAGGTTGACGGTTTACCGCCGGCGCCAGTCTTGATACGCGTTGTCGGTATTTTGTACTTAACTCGAGCTGTAGGGCAGCTACAGAGCTCATCGTCACATATGTCGATTGGAAATCCTCATGCGCGTTCATCTGTTCCATCTAGAGGTCTGAACTCGGTCTGCTGCTCGAGCTAGGTATGCGAACTATTCGTGTTATTAGAGTCATCTTGAGAGGTGCTGACCGTAACTCGGGCTGTAAGGGAATACAGGGCTCTTTCTCAGGAATCGATTCGGACACACCAGGCGCGTCCATCTGCCAAATCCAGAGCTCAGAACTCGGTGTGCTGCCCGAGCTAGGTTCGCAAAACTATTTGTATTCGTCCAGTCATCTTGAGAGGTGCTCTCCGTTTTCTGCGCTCAACTCGAGCTGTAAGGGGGCTGCAGGGCTGATAATCATTGGAATGGATTCGGAGACATCAGTCGCGTCCACGTGTCGCATTCAGAGCCCTGAACTCGGCCAGAGGTGCTGTCGGTTTCCTGCACTGAACTCGGGCTGTAGGGCTGGTAATCACAGGAATCGACTCTGAGACATCAGGCGCGTTCGCTTGTCGCATTTAGAGGTCTTAACTCGAAACTATTCGTATTGGTCGAGTCATCTTGGGAGGTGCTGTCGGCTTTCTGCACTTAACTCGGTCTGTAGGGGGGCTGCAGGGGGCATAATCATGAAATCGATTCGGACATCAGGCGCGTCCGCCTGTCGCATTCAGAGGTCTGAACTCGGTTGGCTTCTCGAGCTAGGTTCGCAAACCCATTCGTTTTGTTCGAGTTATCTTGACAGGTGCTGTCGATTTACGCACGTAACTCGGGCTGTAGGAGAGCTACACAGCTGATACGCACAGAAACTGATCCGAAATCATTCTGCGCGCTCGTCAGTCGCATCCAGAGGTCTCAACTGGGTCTGCCTCTCGGACTAGCTCCGCAAAACTATTCGCATTCTTCAAGATACCTTGGCAGATTTCGTCCCTCTTCTGAATTGAACTCGGGCTGTAAGAGCTACGAGCTGTGACGCACAGAAGCGATCCAGAAGTATGACAGGCGTTCGGCTGTTGCATCGAGAGTCTGAAATCGTTTAGGCTGAAAAACTATTCGTTCTCTGAATTTTTTCCGACACTATATGTGCTCAGGAAGCTCTACGAGTCCCCCGGCGGTAAGGAAGGTTGACGGTTTACCGCCGGCGCCCAGTTTGCTCGGTTGAAAGTATGTTCTCAAAATTTGAACATTCGTTTGAGCTCTAGTATTTTTTCCCGTGATATTCGATCTTATTCCTGCTCGCCATCTTGATCTCAGCTCGATCGGGTGAATATTACTATCGAAAAGCACTGTGGCGGGATCGGCCGTTTCCAGTCATCTTGATACGCGCTGTCGGTATATTGGATTCAACTCGAGATACAGGACAGCTACAGAGCTGGTAAGCACACCTTATCGATTCAGAATGATCAGGCGCGTTCGTCTGTCGCATCCAGAGGTCTGAACTCGGTCTGCTAGCTGAGCTAGGTCCGCAAACCTGTTCGTATTATTCGAGTCATCTTGACAGACGTTGTCGTTTTTTTGTGCTTAGCTCGAGCTGTAGCACAGCTGCAGAGCTGATACTTACAGAAACCGATTCAGAATCATCGGGCACGTTTGTCTGTTAATTCAGAGCTCTGAACTTGGTCTGCTGCCCGAGCTAGGGCGCGAACTATTCGTACTGTTCGAGTCATCTTGAGAGGTGCTGTCGGTTTTCTGCACTTAACTGGGGCTGTAGGGGGGGCTACAAGGCTAATAATCACAGGAATCGATTCGGAGACATCAGGCGCGTTCGCTTGTCGCATTTAGAGGTCTGAACTCAGTCTGCTACTCGAGCTAGGTTCGCGAAACTATTCGTATTGGTCGAGTCATCTTGGGAGGTGCTGTCGGCTTTCTGCACTTAACTCGGTCTGTAGGGGGGCTGCAGGGGGCATAATCACAGGAATCGATTCGGACATCAGGCGCGTCCGCCTGTCGCATTCAGAGGTCTGAACTCGGTTGGCTACTCGAGCTAGGTTCGCAAACCCATTCGTATTGTTCGAGTTATCTTGACAGGTGCTGTCGATTTTCGCACGTAGCTCGGCCTGTAGGAGAGCTACACAGCTGATGCGCACAGAAACTGATCCGAAATCATTCTGCGCGCTCGTCAGTCGCATCCAGAGGTCTGAACTGGGTCTGCCTCTCGGACTAGCTCCGCAAAGCTATTCGCATTCTTCAAGTTACCTTGGCAGATTTCGTCCCTCTTCTGAATTGAACTCGGGCTGTAAGAGCGACGAGCTGGTACGCACAGAAACGATCCAGAAGTATGAGAGGCGTTCGGCTGTTGCATCGAGAGTCTGAAATCGCTGGGGCTGGAAAACTATTCGTTCTCTACAACTTTTTAAACATTATGTATGATCAGGAAGCTCTACGGGTCCCCCGGCGGTAACAAAGGTTGACGGTTTACCGCCGGCGCCCGGTTTGATGACTTTTGCTCTGTTGAAAATTATGTTCTCAAAATTTGAACATTCGTTAGAGCTCTAGTATTTTTCCCGTGGTTTTCGATCTTATTTCCGCTCGCCATCTCGATCTCAGCTCGATCGGGTGAATATTACTATCGAAAAGCACTGTGGCGGGATCGGCTGTTTCGAGTCATCTTGATACGCGCTGACGTTTTTCTGAACATAATTCGAGCTTTAGGACAGCTACAGAGCTGGTAAGCACAGCTAATCGATATAGAATGATTATGCGTTCGCCTGTTGAATCCAGAGGTCTGAACTCGGTCTGTTAGCCGAGCTAGGTCCGCAAACCTATTCGTATTATTCGAGTCATCTTGACAGGAACTCTCGGTTTTCTGTACTTAACTCGAGCTGTAGGACAGCTACAGAGCTGATGTATACAGAAACCGATTCAGAATCATCAGTTGCGTTTGTCTGTCGAATCCAGAGCTCTGAACTCGGTTTGCTGCCCGATCTAGAATCGCGAAACTATTCGTATTGGTCGAGTCATCTTGAGAAGTGCTCTCGGTTTTCTTCACTCAACTCGCGCGGAGGGGGGCTACAGTGCTGGTGGTCACAGGAATCGATGTGAAGACATCAGGCGCGTCCGCCTGTCGGATCCAGAGCTCGGAACTCGGTCTGCTGCCCGAATTAGGTTTGCGAAACTACTGTATTGTTCGAGTCATCCTGAGAGGTGCTGTCAGTTTTCTGCACTTAACTCGGGCTGTAGGGGGGCTGCAGGGCTGGTAATGACAGGAGTCGATTCGCAGACATCAGACGCGTCCGCCTGTCGCATTCAGAGGTCAAAAAATATTCACTATGAGTCGGAATGTTGGTAGGTGCTGTCGGTTTTCTGAAGTTAAGTCGAGCTAGGAAGCTCTGCGAGTCTCCCGGCGGTAACCAAGGCTGACGGTTTACCGCCGGCGCCCAGTCGATGAGCTAGAGGAATACCTCGTAGAGCTCTTCGGCATCGATGAGCTAGAGGAATTCGGGCGCGGGATGGAGCTAGTTGGCCGACCCGGCCCCGACGGACAATGTGCGAACTTTGGGCCGGTTGGTCGAACTTTCTGGGAGATATGAACATTCGTTCTGAGAACCGGTATTAACTCGTAGAGCTTCCCTTAGCAAGTTATTGCTGGAAGCTTAAGAGTAATTCTGGGGCGCTGGAGAGCTAGTTGGCACGAAACATCTCGACGGTTTTTTTGAGGAATTTTGGTTGGTTGAAAATTTTGTGCTCGAAATTCAACCATTCGTTAGAGCTCTGGTATTCTTTCCCGTGATATTGGATCTCATTCCCGATCGCCATCTTGATCTCAGCTCGATCGGGTACCTTTTACTGCCAAAAAGCACTGCGGCGGGATCGGCCGTTTCGAGTCATCTTGATTCGCGCGTCCGAATACTGAACTTAACTCGAGATATAGGACAGCTACAGAGCTGGTAAGCACAGCTCATCGATTCAGAATGATCAGGCGCGTTCGGCTGTTCCAACCAGAAGTCTGAACTCGGTCTGCTGGCCGAGCTAGGTCCGCAAACCTATTCGTATTATTCGAGTCATCTTGACAGGCGCCCTCGGTTTTCTGTACTTAACTCGAGCTATAGGACAGCTACAGGGCTGATACTTAAGAAACGAATCATCAGTCGCGTTTGTCTGTTGAATCCTGAGCTCTGAACTCGGTCTGCTGCCGGATCCAGAATTGCGAAACTGTTCGTATTGTTCGAGTCATCTTAATAAGTGCTGTCGGTTTTCTGCACTTAACTCGGGCTGTATGGGGTCTACAGTGCTGGTGGTCACAGCAATCGATTTGGAGACATCAGGCGCGTCCGCCTGTCGCATTCAGAGGTCTGAACTCGGGCTGATACTCGAGCTGGGTCCGCCAAACTATTCGTTTTCTTCGAGTCATCTTGAGAGGTGCTATCGATTGACGCACGTAACTCGGGATCTAGGAGAGCTACAGAGCTCGTGCAGGACAATCCAGAAGCATCGGGGGGGCATTCGGCTGTTGCATCGAGAGGGCTGAAAGCGCTTGGGCTGAAAAACTATTCGTTCTCTGCAATGGTTTTCGGCATTATATATTGTCAGGAAGCTCTACGAGTCCCCCGGCGGTAAGAAAGGTTGACGGTTTACCGCCGGCGCCCAGTTTTCGCACCTGTAGTGGGTTTTTCTGCGTTCGCTAGTAAATTCTCAGGTCCGTAGGCGCAGTATTACTATCAAAACATTTGGCGGAACCATTTTTGTATAAAGAACAAAAAAACCGTGATTTTTCGAGTTCTTTGGGTCTCGCTGCAGACTCTTCCAGAATATGCACGGGAGCGCCGTGCGAGAAAAGAGCTCCACGAGGGCCCCGGCGGTAACCTGGTTGACGGTTTACCGCCGGGTCCCAGTTCCGGCGCGGGGTGGAGCTAGTTGGTCGACCCGACCAGAAAGGACAAAGTGGTGACTTTGGGTCGGTTTTGCTCAGATTTGAAAGATATTTGACCATTCATTTTGAGAAAGCAGATTTTTACGCCGAGCATTGGCATATAAACTTTGTTCCCTGAGCAGCTCAGCTCTCTCGAGCCAGTTTTAGTATTAGTTGACTTCCCGGAACCGACTTCATCTTCACTCCGAAAATCTCAATTTGACGTTTTTCCAGAAAAACTCCCAGAAGCTCTCCCCTTCGATCCTGAGCTTTCTTACGGGTGCAAGGAGCTCTACGAGGTTCCCGGCGGTGACCAGGTTGACGGTTCACCGCCGGCGCCAGTAATTCCGGGGCGCTGGAGAGCTAGTTGGCAAGAAAAATTTCGACGGACGTTTTGACGACTTTTGCTCGGTTGAAAATTTTGTTCTCAAAATTCAACCATTCGTTAGAGCTCTAGTCTTTTTTCCCGTGATATTCGATCTCATTCCCGCTCGCCATCTTGATCTCAGCTCGATCGGGTACCTTTTACTGCCAAAAAGCGTCCAGGCGGGATCGGCCGTTTCGGGTCATCTTGTCACGCGCTGCCGGTTTTCTCAAGATAAGTCGAGCTTTAGGACAGCTGCAGAGCTGGTAAGCACAGCTAATCGATTCAGAATGATCAGCTGCGTTCGCCTGTTGAACCCAGAGGTCTGAACTTGGTCTGCTAGCCGAGCTAGGTCCGCAAACTTATTCGTATTATTCGAGTCATCTTGACCGGCGCTCTCGGTTTTCTGTACTTCACTCGAGCTACAGGACAGCTTCAGAGCTGATGCGTCCAGAATCTGATTCAGAATCATCAGTGGCCGTTGTCTGTTGAATCCAGAGCTCTGAACTCGGTCTGCTGCCCGATCTAGAATCGCGAAACTATTCGTATTGTTCGAGTCATCTTGAGAGATGCTGTCGGTTCTCTGCACTCAACTCGGGCTGTGGGGGGGGTGCATGGCTGGTAATCACTGGAATCGATTCGGAGACATCAGGTGCGTCCGCCTTTCGAATCCAGAGCTCCGAACTCTGTCTGCTGCCTGAACTAGGTCCGCGAAACTATTCGTATTGTTCGAGTCATCCTGAGAGGTGCTGTCGGTTTCCTGCACTCGGGCTGTAGGGGGGCTGCAGGGCTGGTAATCACAGGAATCGATTCAGAGACATCAGACGCGTCCGCCTGTCGCATGCAGAGGTCCGAACTCGGTCTGATACTCGAGCTAGGTTTGCGAAACTATTCGTATTGTTCGAGTCATCTTGAGAGGTGCTGTCGATTTGCGCACGTAACTCGGGCTGTAGGAGAGCTACAGAGCTCGTACAGAAGACAATCCAGAAGCATCGTGGGCGTTCGGCTGTTACATCGGAGAGGTCTGAAATTGCTTGGGCTGAAAAACTATTTTTTTCAGTGTAATTTTTTCGACATTATATGTTGTCAGGAAGCTCTACGAGTCCCCCGGCGGTAACGAAGGTTGACGGTTTACCGCCGGCGCCCAGTTTGGGTCGGGTTTGCGAAAATTCGAAAGATATTTGACAGTTCATTTTTAGACAGCAGATTTTTACTCCGAGCATTAGTATCTCAACTTTATTCTCCGAGCAGCTCAGCTCTTTCGAGACAGTAGTACTATCCAAACATTTGGAGGAACCGACGTCACGTTGACACCGAGAAATGCAAATATGATGTTTTTTCTAGAAATGCTCTGAGAAGCGGTCTGCCTTGAATCTGAGCATTCTTATGCGTGCAAGGAGCTCTACGAGGTTCCCGGCGGTGACCAGGTTGACGGTTCACCGCCGGCGCCAGTATAGTGCTGCTTTCTCTATCGACAACAATGCTTCAGTTACTGATGCCGAACTGTCGGCGATTGAACATATCATTGATGTTCTTCCACGGGTTCTTCACACATACTTTGAGTTTGAACTTTTGTGACTTGTGATTGCGTTGCTTTCTTCATGCTTGTGTGTTCATGCGTGCACGTGTGTCGAATAAGAGCTTCGCTTGATGGCCACTTGTTCGAAAGTGAGCTTCGCTCCCTGCCGCATGCGTGTGGTGGGCGGCTTGGCTCACCTGTATGTCACCCGTTTCCTTGCTAGCGACTGGGCCTGACGGCCCGCGCAGTCGACCGCAAAGACCGCGAAAAACCGGGTTGACGGTTTACCGCCGGCGCCCAGTATTCTTCGAGTCATCTTGACTGGTGCTGTCGGTTTTCTGTACTCGACTCGAGCTGTAGGAGAGCTACAGAGCTGGTACGCACACGTAATCGATTCAGACTCATCAGGCGCGTTCGTCTGAATTCGGTCCGCTACCAGAGCTGTGTGCGCGGAACTACTATTTGTACTCTGCTACTTTTTCAGAGATGATGATGACATTCTTGACTTAAATCGAGCTGCATATGAGCTACAGAGCTGTTAGGCACAGCAATCGATTGACCATTCTCAGGCGCGCTAGTCTAAAGTACCTAGAGGTCTGAACTCGGTCTGCTACCAGAGCTGGGTCCCCGAGACTATCCGTGCTCTGCTTATTTTTTAGAGATGCTGATGAGTTTCTTGACTTCACTCGAGCTGCAGATGAGCTACAGAGCTTTGGCGCAGCAATCGAACGACCATCCGCAGGCGCGCTAGTCTAACGTACCTAGAGGTCTGAACTCGGTCTGCTACCAGAGCTGGGTCCGCGAGACTATCCGTACTCTGCTTTTTTGATAGAGATGCTGATGAGCTTCTTGACTAAACTCGAGCAGCAGATGCGCTACCGAGCTGTTAGGCACAGCAATCTAACGACCATCATCGGACGCGCTAGTCTAAAGTATCTAGATGCCTGAATTCGGTCTGCTACGGTACGAAAAACCAATGATAAACTGCTATTTTTTTAGAGATGGTGATGGGTATCCTGACTGAGCTGGATCTGAACATCAGCTACGGAGCTGTTTGTCACAGGAGGCGAAGGGAATCATACGCGCTAGTCCAGAGTATCCAGACGCCCCGACTCGGTGATACCAGAGCTGGGTCCAACAACCTATTCGTACTCTGCTAAATTTTTAGAGAGATGACGGTAACTTTCTTCAGATAACTCGAGATGCAGATGAGCTACAGAGCTGTTTCGCAGCAATCGGAAGGAAATCATCAGGCGCGCTCGTCTCAAGTATCCAGATGCCTGAACTCGTCACGCTTCGAGAGTCGGAACCAGAAAACTATTGGTACCATATTGTTTTTTCAGAGATAACGATGTCTTTCTTGCTCCTACCCGTCCTTCTGCACCTCATGCTCCTCCTCCTCCTCCTCCTCCTTCTCTTCCTTGCCCTCCTCCATCCCATTTCTCCTTACTTCTTTTTCCTCTAGTCTCCTCCATGAAACCGCGCCCTCGCGCGCGCGGAATGTGAGATTGCCGCGCCCGCGTTGCGCGAGGAAGCTCTACGAGTTCGTTGGAGGGCGGTCTGTGGAAGTATATTTTGCTGATCGGCTGTTGCCTTGATCAATGCATTAAAACGGCATTGTATGGCCGTGGAACACGTTTTGGGTAACGTTTCAACCAGCTCTTATACCATTCTCTAACCTGTTCCAACACCTTTGCATTCTCACATGTTGTGCTGCATCCTTTTCCTTGTTCCTGCATCCTATTCTGATGCCTATGCCTGAGTGGCTCGGCAGTGTGATGATAAGAGGTGCCTTCTCTAGCTACCCTGTGCTCCGTTTGGGAGTCTTAGGGCTCAGCTGTCACAGCTGTCCGCGCCCTGACTCAAACTCAAAAACCAAGGTTGACGGTTCACCGCCGGCTCCCAGAAATTCCGGCGCGCTGGGGGGCTAGTTGGCAACAAAATCTCGACGGAAGTTTTTTTTTTTTTTTTTTTTTTTTTTTTTTTTTTTTTTTTTTTTTTTTTTTTGTTTTGTGTTTGATTTGTTTAAATTGAATTTCGCGAAATTCAACAAGTCGTTGGAGCTCTAGTATTTTTTCCCCCCATATTCGATCTTATTCCCGCTCGCCATCTTGATCTCAGGTCGATCGGGTACCTATTACTGCCAAACCGCATTCCGGTGGGATCGGCTGCTGGTGCTGTCGGTTTTCTGAACTTAACTCGAGCTCTAGAAGAGCTGCAGAGCTGGCGCGCACAGCTACTCGATCTAGAATCATCAGGCGCGTTCGTCTCAAGTATCGAGGTGTCTGAACTCGGTCTGCTACCAGAGCTGGGTGCACGTAACTCTTTGTATTATGCTAATTATTTTTGAAGATGATAAGGAGCTTCTGGACTTAACTCGAGCTGCAGATGAGCTACAGCGCTGTTTGGCACAGCAATCGAAAGCACATCATCGGCAGCGCTAGTCTAACGTATCTAGATGCCTGAACTGGGCCTGCTAGCAGAGCTGGGTCCGATAAGCTATTGGTATTCTTTTTTGGAGATGATGAGAGTTTCTGGACTCAACTCGAGCTGCAGATGAGCTACATATTTGTTCGGCACAGCAATCGAACGACGAGCATAAGGCGCGCTAGTCTAGCGTATCTAGATGCCTGAACTCGGTCTGCTACCTGAGCTGGGTCCGAACACCTATTGTTGCTCTGCTAATTTTTTAGACATGGCGATGATTTTCTTGACTGAACTGGACCTGGAGATCAGCTACAGAGCTGTTCGTCGCAGCAGTCGACAGATCATAATCACACGCGCTAGTCTAAAGTATCTAGACGTCCGAACTCGGTCTGCTACCAGAGCTGGGTCCGAACAACTATTCGTACTCTGCTAGAGATGATGGTAACTTTCTTGATAACTCTAGCTGTAGATGAGCTACAGAGCTGTTTGGCACAGCAATCGGCAGAAAATCATCAGACGCGCTAGTCTCAAATATCCAGATGCCCGAACTCGTCGCGCTCCCAGAGTTGGAACCATAGAGCTATTCGACGATGCCTTTGTTGATCCTTCCCCTCCTTGTCCTGCTCTTTCGTCTCCTCCTTCTTTGCCTCGCCCTCCTGCCTCTCCTTTCTCGTCACTTCTTCTTTTCTTCCAGTCCTCCTCCATGAAACCGCGCCCTCGCGCGCGCGGAATGCGAGATTGCCGCGCCCGCGTTGTGCGAGGAAGCTCGACGAGTTCTCGGCAGTGACCGTGGTTGGCAGTTTACCGCCGGCTCCCAGTCAGAGAATCCCACTTGCGCGGGAGACGACTGGCGGACCTGGGGAGGTCCTTCAACTGCTCGAGCACTTCGACCTGAGTAGGTCGTTAAACCGCTCAAGGAAAGGAGGGAGGAATACTCAGAAGCGGTTCAGGGACGTAGAGGGAGCAGCAGCGGGAGCTGGAGGGAGAGCGGGAACAAGAGCAGGTGGGGGGAGCGCGAAAGCCGAATGGGAAGGGAAGGGGGGGCCGGAGGAGCGGAAGGGGGGAGCAGGAGCGGGAGCGGATACATATATATATAGAGAGAGATAGAGAGAGAGAGAGAGAGAGAGAGAGAGAGAGAGAGAGAGAGAGAGAGAGAGAGAGAGAGAGAGAGAGAGAGAGAGAAAGAGAGAGAGAGAGAGAGAGAGAGAGAGAGAGAGAGAGAGAGAGAGAGAGAGAGAGAGAGAGAGAGAGAGAGAGAGAGAGAGCAACGCAGCATGAGAAGGAGGCGACAGAGAGAGGACAACAACGACGAAAACGACGGACAACGCCCGCGCGCGCCCCCCTCCTTACCTTCCGTCGGCTCAAACTGCAGCTCTGCCCCGCCCCCCGCGCGTGGGCGCCCGCGGTGGGGTGGGGGGCCAGGGCGGCCCGCGCGGGGGGGAGGGGCGGCAGAAATACCTCGTGGAGCTCTTCGGCGTCGATGAGCTAGAGGAGTTCCGGCGCGGGGTGCAGCTAGTTGGCCTAACCGGCCCGTGCGGACAATGTGTCAACCTGGGGTCGTATGTGTATATATATGTATATTTTTGTATATATATATATATTATACAGAGATGTGACAACTCGTTGTGAGAATCGGTATGTTTCGCACCTGTAGTGGGTTATGCCGCGTCTGCCAGTCAAACTCTCAGGTCTGTAGCTGCAGTATTACTTTCGAAACACTTGGCGGAACCGACGTCCTATGAAAACCGAAAGAGATACTTCAAGTTTTCGAGCTCATGCTGAAGAGAGCTTTTTTTCTTGTCCCAAGCAGCGCCACGCGTGCAAAGAGCTCTGCGCGGGCTACGGCGGTAACGTTTTACCGCCCGCTCCAGTTCCCGGATAGCTCCCTGTGAGCTGAGAAGGGTATCAGAGAAACAGCCGGTGTGGTGGCTGGCTGGGCTGGGTTGGAGCTGGTTGTAAACCGTCAACCTTGGTTGTCGCCGGGAACTCGTAGAGCTTCCTCGTGAAATGCGGGCGCGGCAATCTCGCCGCATTCGGCGCGCGCGCCAGGGTGCGGCTTCAACGAGGAGGACGAAAGGAGAAAAAGCAGCGAGGAGAAAGGATCTGGAGGAGGCTCAGGATGAGAAGGAGGAGGAGGAGGAGAAGGAGCAGGAGGAGGAGAAGGAGGGGGCATCAAGGAAGGCGTTATCTCTGACAAATATAGGACGAATAATTGTTTGATGCCAACTTTGGAAGCCGACCGAGTTCAGGCATCTAGATACTTGAGACTAGCGCGTCGGATGATTTTCTTCCAATTGCTGTGCCGAACAGCTCTGTAGCTTATCTGCAGCTCGATTTATCTCAAGAAAAGTACCGTCATCTCTCAACGCAAATTGCAGAGTGCGAATAGTTTTTTGGACCCAGCTTTGGTAGCAGACCGAATGCGGACTTTAGATTAGCGCTTCTGCTGATTTCCTGCTGCGTGCTGTGACAAACAGCTCTGTAGCTCATCTTCAGCTCGAGTTCAGTCAAAATACCATCGCCATCTCTGTAAAATTTGCAGAGTACCAATAGTTTCGTGGACCGAGCGCTGGTAGCAGACCGAGTTCAGACATCTAGATACTTCAAACTAGCGCGCCTGATAATTCTCTTCCGATTGCTGTGCCGAACAACTCTGTAGCTCATCCGCAGCTCGAGTTAACTCAAGAAACGCATCAGCATCCCGAACAAAAAAAGTAGAATACGAATAGTTTTGCGGACCGGGCTCTGATAGCATACCGAGTGCAGACATCTAGATACTTGAGACTAACGCGTCTGACAATTCTAGATGCATTGGGTGTGCCTGCCAGCTCTGTAAGCTCTGGTAGAGCTGTGCCTGATCGCACTCTGCAACTTTGTTGAGACGATGTTGGTTTGGTCTACTTAACTAAACCTGTAGGTGCACCAGGGTGATGAGAGGCACATCCTCTGACAGTAAATGACCAGGAGCGTTCGTCTACAATAGCTAGATGCCTCAGGTCGGTCTGCTACCAGAGCTACGAGCGAACAAATATTAGCACATTTCAAGTTTTTGAGAGGCGATGTTGGTGTTCTGGATCTACATAGCTCTTCTAGAGTTTTTAGGCGCACAGAGTCAATCTGAATATGAAAAGCAGTGCTTGAGACCGAAATCGGCTACGGAGGTAGAACTATGTAAAAATAGTGTTGCACATGACATCATTTACAAGTACAGGTTTTCCGAATATACCGCGAGCAACGGCCTTTGTTCCGTGTCTTGTGGATCAATCGATATGACATGATCGAATACATTGATCCAGAGGCAGCAGAGAGCTGATATCAGGCTATAGAGGGATAGTATAATCGATTGTAGGATTTTGTTCCCCCCCTTTTCTTTGTTGATCAGAGTGAGATTTCGTGAGATGGCGTGAGCTACAGGCCGTTGTCCAAGGAAACATGTGGATGAATCACTAGGAAATGACCAAAAGCGTCGGTCTGGAGGTAGAGCCGAGATCAGTCTACACGTCGTTCAAAGAAGGATGTTATAGATGGCATATTTTCCCGATGAAAGTAAGTTCTCGGAAGACTGTGAGCGCTACAGGCAGTTGCTAAAGGTAATTTGTGGATCAATCGACGTGCGGTTTGTGCGTGCGCATGCGATTCATATTTACGGCAAGGACGCTCTACGAGTCCTCGGCTCAAGAGCAACGTTGGCTCAAGAGCAACGTCGCTCCAGAGGGAGAGGTCGCGATGCGCCACCTTTACTTTAGCAGTCACTTCCACCTCCCCTCTTTCACTTTTTAATCACAGTATCATTTTCTTTCTTGGGCGCCCGACTCCAGCTCTCGTGTGATTGTGGTTGGTCGAGGGAGGCGCGACGTCGCATCCTTTTCATCATGTTTTGACGCGTCACTGTACCAGACAGAGGCCAGACGAGAAGACGAGAAAACTGAACCCATCGACTCATCTATTGATCCCACAGAGTTGATTGACCTGGACAACTACCTCAAAGGTCGGGAAACAGAGGGCCCAGTGGTCCAGGCTTCACCGCGCAAACGTATTACCCAGGGTGACCAGGACTGGTGTCAACGCGGGGGAGCACATCAGAGTCAACTCCACAGGGTAGCCACAGATATGACGACGGCGGTGCCTGATGTGACGATGGGCGGTGACCGCAGGGTTAAGAGACGGGCACAGGCGACGGCGCTGGAGGCAAAACGGGAAGCCTGTGAGAAGTCCATGGCCTCCTTCAATGAAGCTTGCAAGGCGGATGATGTCCCACACTATTTCGGCAAGCTCGGATATGCCCTGGGCGCCCTCGCCTCCCTCCAGCCCGAGAGTATGATTGAGTGGAAGCAGGAGATCACAGAGGTCAAGGATGATATTGGTTCGCTCAGGGCTCATAAGAATAAGCAGGACACCACGCTTGACCGCTTGGAGAAGGAGATCGCCTCCATCAAAGGAGGTGCGGCGGCATCCACGGCGGCCCCGAGTGAGCTCCGCGGCTGGGTCACGGACACGTCCAGTGCGATGTCGCGCCCAGAGACGCAGATCACGGACCTCGATTGCCACCCTCTTATTCGTAACTTACTCGACCTCCTCGGGGAGGAATATAGAGCCAAAGTGGACGATGTCGGCACTCTTCGTACCAACGGCAACCAGCCCATGTTTTCCGTTTGTCGTATTCAGTTTTGTGCTGGCACAGATGGGGATGTATTATGAAACTGTAAACACTTGTGGGATGCGGTTATCCTGGATTCCAGCCAACGCACAGAGGCCCAGAAGAAGCTATCAGCAGACCGCACCAAGCAGCACGTCTTCACATATATGGACCGACACCCCCAGGACACCATTATCAAGCTCGGGGCTCCAGAGTGGAAGAAGGGCCACATCGCCGCCGTGGGACGTTTCCACGCCATCTGGAGGCATACGATTTTCAAAGAATACCCGGACACGAGCTTCGGGATCACGAGCCTGGCAGGATCGGGCAAGGGCATCAGCACCATCTGGACGAAGCCGACTGATCTTCGAGCCCATCGTCCAATCGAGCTTGCAGTCTGGAAGACAGCAGAGGCGCGCTGGACCATCCGCAAGGATGTCTGGGACACGGTCTTGCCCCGTTGTGGCATCCAGACCACAGTTGCCTCTTTCCAATCCAGCTTGGAGTGAGGGCGCCGCGCGAGCGCGGACGGAGACAACAAGCCTTTCGCGGCAGGTTCTATGAATGTTGCCAGAATTGGTCGCCGTGGTGCTAGAGGATTTGCCCTATGCAGACAGCTCCTCCACGAGGGAGTTGCGGTGATCGGCCTCCAGGAGTGCCAGCGCATATTTTTCCGATGGGTTCAGACGGCTCGGATGGCTGGGTTGCCGATCCAGCTGCCTCCGAGCAGGGGTTCTGGTACGGGCATCGTATCAATGCAATATAGTCCGCATGGGTTAACTTAGATAGGATCGCAGGTGTGATTTTCGGTAACGGTTTTTGTTTCTGCAGTGCTGATTTCAAAGACAGCTCATGTGATGACTCTCCGACGGATATGGAGACGATGCGCCGTCAACTGCGGCAACTGCGCCGTGAGGCGGTGCAGAGGCCCCCAGGCGCTCGCTTGCTTCTTGTGTGACGCCAATGTGGAGCTTACGCCAGATCTTGTGTCGACACGGGGGGGGGGGGGGCAGATCACGGGGGAGGGACCTATGATGACATGACAGAGGGGATATGGGAACGATTCGGAGAGCAGACGGTGGAAGGAGGAGATGGTGAGGGAGCAGTCTGAACATTTCATGGGGGAGGAGGGGCTTGCTGCCAACACTACTTTTGCAGAACGGACTCCGACCTACTGGAAATGGGGGGCCGCCAGCCCTAGCAAAGTGCTAGATTATGTTTGCATTCCGGCGGCCTGGGGGAGAGGAGAGACCATAGTGAAGTGGCTCCGTGACGGAGTTCAGAGCTACTACTCAGACCATGCCCTTCTCAAGTTCGAGATCCGACCCCAGGTTCGAGCTCCTCGATATCGGCCTCGCTCCCAACCCCGCCCTAACTCCACGGCTCGTCAACCCTTCTCGGACCAACTCCAACAAGCCCAATTCGCCTCTCTCGCCGATATCGGGATTCCCAGCACATCCCCAGCAGACATCGGTTCGTACTTGTCTGGTCTCGCCGATCCTTATCTGGCGCCGCCAGCAGTCAGTTCCGCGCCTCTCAAGCTGGCGGTGTTGGCCGACCTCCAGGCCGCGCACCGCAGGCTGAAGTCACGTTCCGACGTGGTCCCCCAAGATAAGAGAGCCCAAATGAAAGCGATTACACAACAAATCAGGCCTCACAAACGACAATACGACAGGGCCCAACTTACTTGGGAATTTCAGGGAGGAAGACAACACAGCGGGTTCAGACTACATCATTGGAGGTGGATGGGGAGGTTACGGAGGATCGGTGGAAGTGGGAGGAGGCGCTTCAGATACACGGGGCGACAACCATGTCGTGTGCACAGTCTCGCTCAGAGCAGCTCTCTCTGTTACGGCGCCTGCGGGAGCAGGCCAATGCGTCTCATCGGCCAGCGCCGGAGCTCTCTTTTGCTGTCGTGCTGAGAGCGAGAGCCCGCCTTCGCACGGGGATGTCGTGCGGGCCCGACGGATGTGCATCCGAGTTGTTGAATTCACTTACGTGGAGATCTGTTCGCCATATTTACACAACATTCGCCCATATATCGTGCATGTGCTCCGACTCCAGATACTTGGCGACAGGTTCTCATTACTCTGATGCTGAAGGTGCCGACGTTGCGATCATTGGGCGAGACACGCTCAATCTTTGGTGCCAGTAGTCTTGCCGAATGGCACCTCGCATCCACCACTGTTACACTGGAGGCGGAGGTGTCTGGGGACTTGCAACGACTAGGACTCTACGGTTTCAGCCCTGGTAGGAGGCCCTGGGAGATCGTGGGGCCACTCAAACAGATGTGTCAACATGGGAGCGTCTGGGGCAAACGCAACAACGAACAAACAGCTTACGTTAAAGGCTTTCGGCAACATTACGATCAAAGTTGTGTCACGTGCTCTGGAGGCCCTCAAAGTCCACCCTAGGCTCATATACGGGATCTTGGAACCACTTGTGGGGGCGTCTGGGATACTCGAAGGCCTGGAGGCTACTACGTCGTGGGGCCGATCCATCCGAACGGGGGGCGCAGACAGCCCCCTACTCTTTAATATTGTGGTGCTTGCGGTGTGTGCTGGCCTCTTCACATCTGGGGGGGACCTCCAGCTAGGGTACCCTGTGACGGACATATTGGCTGTATCTGTGGATGTGTGCAGGTACTCACATGCCTTATGTGCGGATAACGTCTATCTCGTTGCGACCTCGGCTCAGGATTTTCAATACCTCTTGGCATCACTCACCACTTGCTTCAGAGTGGGGATTGGCATGGGAACCAGACTCTCTGGAGTAGATGATTGCAGTAGATGCCCCACCGTGCTCTTTTGAAGTTGACATAGCGGGGGGGCCCTTCCCGATCAAGAAGGTGACGAAGATGCAGGTACTAGGCACGTTGGTGGAGTCAGAGTTTGACAGTACTCATGGGGATATTCGACATAAGATCGTGGCGGCCAGGGGGACGTTTTTCGCGCACGCACCGTATTTTCGTTCTAGATCCGTGAGTCCACGGGCCAAGTTCCAGAGATATCAACAGAGGGTGCAGAGCGGCATGTCCTATGGCCTCGGCTGTTGTGCACTTGATGCCGAGGGACTACGATTATTACATAGCTGCGAGGGGAGTTTACTTATGTCCATGTTCGGACGTCGGAAGCCAGCCCATGAGAGCTGGGACATCTGGAGACCACGACGATTAGACCACGTCCGACGACAGTTTTGTGATGAGGGTTTCCAGTCTATTACACAGGTGGTATGTGCTCGCAGTTTCAATGTTGTAAGAAGTGTGGCCCAGTATGTGCAGGGTCAGCTTGCGATTCGTTCTCGGTGCGCGGCCAGGGAGACTGATACGGAGGATGGGAGGGATGTGCGACGGAAGATTGACAGGGGGGATGGACGGTGCGCACGTACCTTTTTGGGCAGCCGAGGCAGGTTGCTCCTCGACAATCCAGAGTGGACGTCTCGGAGAGACGCCCTCACATCCTGTTTGCACGCATCGGGGCAGCTCTCACTGGCACGCTCGGGCACCAGGAGACGGTTTGGTCCCACTTGTATAGGCCAACGATCCTGGCAGTACCCATATAGGGAAGTCTTGGGACCCTGTTGGTGGGACGGCTTTGATGACACCTACACGGGCTTTGTGAAGTTATGGCGGACGATCTTGGGACACTTCGATAAACGCAGAATCTTTGACTATTGGTACGTTGCCACCACAGGGCCCAGTTGGAGCTCCACCCAGTTCGAAGCCAAACAGTCCACGGAAGGAAAGACTCCTGAGGCCCTTGAGAAAGAAACAGTCCAAGCGTTTGGCCACTATATGTCATCGTGCGATGGTCTGGGACGTCTTGAGCGAGGGGATAGGCGTGGACCTCCAAGGGGACTCACTACTGGTCTCATCGTGGCTCCAGGGGAGGTTGAGATGCCATCATCAGGGTTATGCCGACAGAGTTGCGGAGTGTGTGGAGACGATATATGAGCTGAGCTGCCGTGCCAACGTTCGTGCGGCAAACGTGGGACGGGACATATTTCGACATGAGTACAGGGAAGATAACACCAGGGCCGACGAGCTCACACACCTGGCCCGAGAGGGCCGCACCTTCTACTCCAATCAGGTGGCATGCAGCCCGATTGAGTCACAACATCTTATACACGTCGCCTATCGTGGGGCATACGATGGGGGAATGGACGGCAACGGTTGCGGATGCAGTTTTTGGCTGCAGAAAGGTTTCCTGGATGACAGTCAGTGGGGTCCGACCTACCACACCACTCCTTCTCCATTGGGTTCTCGCCAGATAGCCCGCAGGAAGACCTCAGGGAGCGAGCCAAGAGATGCCCGCGTTTGGAGGGACATCGCTTCCAGTGCTTTTCTTTTACCACCGGATTCCACGATCACAGATTGTGAACTGGCTGCCGCCGAGGCGCTCACACGCGCCCTCCGCTTAGACTTGCTAGGCTCGCTAGGCGCCCCGCCAGGCGGCGCTGCGGACAGAACCCTGGAGCCCGCGAAAACCGCAAAAATCCAAGGTTGACGGTTTACCGCCGGCTTCCAGTGGTTCTCCGCCCGCCCCCGCCCTCTTCTCCATGTCCCGACAGACAGTGCCCCTGCCGTCGCCCCGTGTCACCCCCCCTCACTTGGAATTCACTTCCCTTCTGTTCTGAGGCAAATCTAAAGGAAGGGGTGCAGAGGACTGAGTGTTCACGTAGTTTGGAGGAATTTGTGAATTCAGTATGGGTCGGGCTTAGAGAGCCTCGAAGAAAGCGCGCGCGCCCGAATCGTAAGCATGTGGTTTTATGCGGACCAAGGAGAGTTTGCTTCCGGTCGTCATCCTTGACCTTGCTCCGTTCCCGCCCCTTCTTACCCACCCTGGAAGGCGTCAAAGTCCGACGCTCGGGCGGGGGAGCGCCTCTTTCCACCTTCTCCAAAAATTATTGATTCGCCTATGCCTCGCTGCTCTACCGTCCGTCGTCCTACCTCGTCTTGCCTCCTTCTTCGAAGACGGGGAGTAAAGTCCCTGGTGGCGCGCTTGTATCAGGTGTATACTGCCCCTTCGATGTCCGAGCAGGGCGCAACCAAACAGAGGGATTGCCGCGAGGTTTCAGGGCGCGCTCCAAACGCGGTCGGCACGGCCGCCGAGCGCAGTCGCAATGCTAGCATGTAAATGTATAGGTGCCTGCGGCAAGGTCCGCCCCCTTGCCGGTGCAGTGGTCTGTATTGCGACGCGCGGAGCTTCCACTGGTAACTATTAAGAGGTGCATGCGTGTGACAAATTTCGTGTTCTCGGATTCCTGTGCGGCCTTCTTTGGGGTCCATTGGGGATCTTCAGGGGCGTCTTCGGGCCATTGGGGGGGCTGTATTGTGGTCGCCCTGGGCCAGGAACGCGTGTATTTGCATCTCCCTCGGGGGCGCTCTGGGCCGGGGAAGTGCGTTTGCATGCTCCCCTGGCTGGGCGCGTCGATTTCGGTACTTGGCTGGCAAAGTCGCGGCATTTTCGTGCGTGCGTCAACTGATTGCACAGATCGTGGTGTGATCTGTGTGCGCAGATCCTGTTCCCATCTGTGTATTTGGAGTGTGCCCTTCGCGGGTGGTGTTGACAGGGCGGGGACTTTCGCGTTTCTCTTCCGGCTGGTCCAGGGGGGCGTCGTGCGCGGTCGAAATGCATTGTTCGTGTCTCCAACTGCGCATCCGTTGCGGGCCGCGCGTGACCACGCCCCTCCGCCGCGCCCCCGTGGCGCCAGGGCGGCCTCGAGAGGGCCCCGAAGGAGCGCCGGGGCGGCCGAGGCCTTTGGGCGCGTCCGAAGACAGCGCAGAAGAGCCCCGGAACGATCCGACAAGGTTCCTATCTTGTTTGACAGAGGCTCCAACGAAACCTTCAAGAAGCCCAAGGGGTGCCCAACAACACAGGTTCCGAACGGCGCGCAAAGACCACGCGGTTCGCTTCATGCCAGAGGTCGGCGCAAACAAAACGCGCTGGTGAAAACTCGGGGGCCTCCCCCGTCATATTGAGATCGCCTTAGGATCGGAAGCACGCGCTGCGTTTTTGCAGCCATGCTGCGATTCGCCGCCTCCTCGTTTTGATCGCTCGTCGGACTCTTGTGGTACTCGCGCGCTTTCCAAAACTACCAGAGCTTGTCGCCATCGGCATCTCCCATTGTCCTGCATCCGTGGTTGCGTGATCCTTTGCGCGCGTGCATTTTTTTTCCTCCGCGGGGGCGTTTTGTTTTCTCTGTGGCCAAGTTTGCGCTGCATCTCCAGACGGCCTACCTCGGCCACTGCGGTTCGGATTTCGGCTGTGCGTCCACGGTCCTACTGCGTAGCCCCTCCTTCCCGCCGACCTCGCCCGCGTGTCCGCCCCCCCCGAACATCCCCGTCTCCTGCTGCTTCCAGCTCGGGCGCTCGAGCCGGTTGTTTTGCCTCGCGTGCTCCGCGTGCGCGCCTCGTCCAAATGCCGGCGCGCCCCGGAATCCCCGGCGCCCCGCCGAGCAAACGTTTCCCAGGATAGCTGCCGTGAGGGCCTCTTTGTGGCATCTTGGGTCGGTGCTGCGGCTCTACCGCTGCCGCTCTCAAGCCAGTGAGGCTATTCTGGGGCCCTCATGTAGCATTCTCGGGGGCGCCAGTTCAAGGCCATCTTGGGGCCAGTCAGCAAGGCGCGGGGGTGGCGTCAGTCAGGCCCCCCAGCCGGGCCCCGTCCAACTCCCCCGCTGAGCCCGCTTGAGGTGGACTTGGACTCGGGGGCTCTGTCCTTGTTCCTGTGGGCCCCTCACTGGCGCCTTTGGGTGCCCTTTTCTGGGGCGCCTGGGGGCCTCGGGGGCCCGCCTGCGGCGATTGGTTGGCATGTCAAACGCCATCGGTAATTTTCGTGGCGTCTCGGGCAGTTTCAGTTTTGCTGGAGGGCTCCTCGGGGGCCGCGCGGCTGCAGGGGGCTGCCGCGCGGCGGCCTCTGCTGCTCGGGTGCGCGTTGGGGTGGGGGTGCGATGGGGTGGGGGTCTATCATGAGTTGCGGATTGTCTGGTGCCGTACCTGGCGACGTGTGGGGCTACGTCGGGGCACTTTGGGGGCATCTTTCAAGAAGGTGCGCCCTCCGACACCGCGCGGGGCACTGGCTGGAGCTAGTGGGGGGGGGAAGTGGGCTGCCAGCCGAGCGGAGCGATTGAACTTGGGGGCGGTGGGTGGTGAAGGAGTTCCGCGCGCAGATGGCGCCTGGTCTTCTCGCCAAGCCTGCGCAGTCGCCTGGCGCGGCGCGCGCTTGGCACTTCCGCACGGGCGCCTCTTGGCGCCCCCGCGCCCGCCCTGGCTGCGCCGCCGCCCCCCGGCCGCGCCGGCGCCCGCGGGAACGCCGCCGGCTGGTTCGCGCGCGCGCGAGCAGGCCCGCGCTGCCGCGGCGGGGCGGCGCGCCCGCGGCGAGGTGGAAACCCAGGTTGTGCAAAATGCACCAGGCCGCGGCGGGCAGGCTGCCGAGCTCGCTCTGCGGGCGCGGCGGTGCGCTGCGGTGGCGGCTCAGCGCCCGCCTCCGAACGCCGAGGTTCCACGTGGCAGCCTCGTGTCGTGGGCGCGGAACTCGTCTGCCTCTTCGTCGTAGACCCACGACCTCTACCTCCCCCCTGTTAGAGGGGTGCAGGGCCGCCGCGGTTGCGGCGCCTGCGCTGGGGTCCACGTGCATGCCCGCGTCAGACGAGTCGGCCACCGCCAGGGTCGAGATGGGGTTGTCGGGCGCGTTGCGGCGCCCGTGGGCGGCCAGGATCTCCGTCGGGTTCGGGCGGGCAGGCGCGTGTGCGGACAGGAGCGGGCCTCAGAGCGGTTGATGGCCGTGCCGAGCTGTGGGTCCGGTCGCAAACGGGGCTCGAACCCCTCCCCGATGGGGGGGGCGGGGAGCGCACCGCGCCACTCGCCCCTAGAGGGCCGGTGGGGTTGCGCAATCTTGGGCGCCATTCGAAAGCATTGGGGGACATTTTGGAGCCTTCTTGGGCCACGAGCCTCCTGCAGCAGACGCGCCCGAGAAACCGAAATCCTGCCGAATCCATGAGTTTGCAATTTTTGTTTCTGGATCCAAAACGGGGGCCAGTTAATTGTGTCCCCTCTACATCCTGGAGTTGTATCTCAGGGCTCCCTTTTGGGCGCTCTTGGGGCGCTGTAGGGCGTTCTCGGGGCCGTCTTTGGGTCATCTTGGGCCCCCTGTCGGGGCCTTCTTGGGCGTGGCCGGCTTGAGGCCTTGGAAGGCCATCGGGAAAGAAGAGGCGAGAAAGCTCCCATCATGAATTTTCCGTTCGTGTTTAAAGGATTGTGGCCTGTTGTGGGCTTCCTGGGAAGGCACTCGGTCCACTCGGGCCCGTCTTGGATTGGTCTTGGGGTCTCTTCGAGCGTATGGGCAGCCATCTGGAACCATCCTGCAATATTATGTACCACATGGTCGGTTATGATTCTGACACCCTCCTCCGTGTACCTATTTTGGCTCAAGATGAAAAGAGATCTTGTTGCTAATCAACACATTATCTCATCATGGTAGCGTGAGCTGGCCACTCACTGCTGCGACCCACCAGGGCCTCGCGGCGCGCGCGGGCGCCGCGGCGAGCTGGCAGGGCGCGTGGCCCGAGGCGAGAGGCTGGAAGAGAGCGGCATCAGCCGCACCGAGCACAGCAGAGGCCGGACCACCGGCAGAGGCTGAGAGGAGACCAACGAAGAGCGGCCGCAGGCGCGGCAAGAGGAGTGACGCAACTGTTGAGAATCGACGACGACAGTTGCAGTTCAAACACGGCCTGAAGGACACGGGCAACAAGCTGCACGACCTCGCGTACATCGAGGACCATCCCTCGGAGAACTCGTCAGGAGCAATCGAGGAGGCGAAGAAGGAGGTCTTAGATCAGATCATAGACCTCGAGCGTACGAGGCAGGAGATCTCAGAACGCAAGGAGGAGCTCGCGAGGAGACACGCAATCAAACATGGACGAGCAAGTTCGGCAGCAGTTCGACTTACTGAGGCAGGAGTTCGCAGCCCGAATGAGTCAGACCGTCGACGAGATGCGGAGGCTGGAGAACGAGAATCAGAGGCTTCAGCAACAAGTAGCAGGAGGCCTCGCGGCGATTCCGCAGGCGATCGAGCGCATGGGCGAGCAGATCCGAGGAGCTACGCACGCGGGAGGAGCCGCGCCAGGTCTCGTCGACACGAAGGGGATCGGCAAGCCCACGACGCTAGGCGACGATCAGGAGAAGTTCGGAGCTTGGAACCGCAAGATGGAGAACTACGTGATAGGCGTGTACGGAGAGAGCTTCCGTCCTGTTCTCCGGTGGGCGGCAGAAGCCGAACGCCCCGTGACGATCGAAGGGGCACAGGAGGCGCACGGAGGAGTACCAGAGCTGGTGACCAAGATCAACCAGCTGTACGCGGCGCTGATCAGCACGACGGCGGACGGCAGCGAGAGCAACGACCTCGTGACGGGCGCGCCCGACGGGAACGGTCTCGAGGCCTGGCGGAAGCTTCACCGCAGGTGGGACCCGACGACAGGTCCGAGGAAGAGGCTGATCCTGAGGTCGATCATCTCGCCTCCGAAGTGCAACGCGGAAGAGCTGGGGTCCGCCTTAGAGAAATGGATCCAGCAGATAGGCAAGTACGAACGCCGCCAAGGAGAGGACGGGCTGGCCGAGCTGCCGGAGGATATCAAGATGGCGGCCCTCGAGATGCTCGTGCCTCAGGACATCGAGAACCACCTCGTACTCAACAAGCATCGGCTCGTAACGTTCCAGGACAGTCTGAACGAGGTGATGACGATCGTGGAGGCTCGGACAGGCGTGAAGATCAAGGAGCCATCGATCCGCGCACGGGCGCACCATCCGGACGACATGGACGTCGGATCGTTCGGAGCCCCGAAAGGAAAAGGCAAAGGCAAGGGCAAGGACGGCAAGAGCAAAGGGAAAGGCAAGACCCAGGAGACGAAGGGGAAGAGCAAATCGACGAGCGGATCATACTCAGGCTCCCGCACATCCCCGACGGGTTCGGGCCGTGGTTCCGGGCACACGGCACCCCGAAGCACCGGCGTGCGCTTCGACGGCTACTGTCGGAACTGCGAGAGATGGGGCCACAAGGCATCCGAATGCTGGAGGAAAGAGCAGGGATCGAGTACGAGGGCTGGAACTGGATCCGCAACGGGGGCAAGCGCTGGTGGTAAAGGTGGTGGCCGCGGCGGCAAGGCCGGCGGCAAGGCTGCAGGCAGCCTGGAGGAGGAGCCTGAAGCGGAGGTCGCCGCCCTGGATATGGGCAGCTTGGATTGCCTGGAGCTCGCCGGCGGCAGCGGCCGCGGCGTAGCAGCGGTCGACCTCTCTCCCTTCGCGCAGGACGACTGGATGAAGTTCAACTGGGACAGCGGTGCAGCGGTCTCAGCATTCCCTCGGAGCTTCGCGCCGCCGACGGGATTGAAGGGCAACGGCAGCACGTATCGTACGGCCAGTGGTGAGCTTGTCCCGGACGAGGGCAGCTTGCAGCTCAAGGCGGAGGATGAGTACGGAGTGCTACGAGCGCTCAAGGGACGCGTGACGAACGTGCACAAGCCGTTGATCTCGGTGGGGCAGGCAGCAGGAGCTGGACAGTGTTCGTTCCTAGGCCGCAATGGCGGCTGGATATTCCACGAGAAGAGCCCAATCGGCAAGCGTGTGGTAGGCATGCTGGAGAAGGAGGCGAAGACGGCGAAGCACCAGATGCTGCCGGTCTATCGTGAGCAGGGCGTTTACAACTTCTACCTCAAGAAGGGCCAACATGGCTCGGTTGCTCCTCTCGAGGAGGGATTTTCGGCGAAGTCGAAGTCCGAGCTGGTGGAGCTACTCAGCGGCAAGTCGAAGGAGGAGCTGCTGGAGATCCTCGAGAGGACAGTCCCCAGGAGGCAGCCCTCGGCGTAAGTCCACTGGAAGACTCAATACAGCAGTCCCCTGCGGCATCGGCTGCAGGGGCAGCAGCGGCGGGGTCGGGACCTTCCGACATGAGACCGCCGGGTTTTCAGCCAGCAGCAGCTGCGGCGGCTGACGCTTTGCCAGCTGCTCCTGATGGACAGCAGGCCGACGAGGGCGAGGAGGAGGCTCGCCCGAGGGTGCTGAAGGCACCTCATGAGCCCTCTCAGAGGGAGATCGCCGAGCACGAGGCGATGGGACACGCGACTTACCGCAGCTGGTGTCGCGTGTGCATTGCGGCAAAGGGCCAAGGCCAGCCGCATCTCCGCGCACCGGAGGACGACGAGACGGCGGTGCCGGTGGTCTCGTCCGATTACGCCTTCATGGGCCAGGACGACGCGGACACCATGCCGATGCTGGTCCTTAGGGATCGACGTTCGAAGATGATGGCAGCGACATTCGTGGAGAAGAAGGGCGACGACGCCTACGCCATCAAGTTCTTCGCACGCTTCTTACGGATCCTGGGCTACAGGAAGATCGTCAACAAGTCCGACGGCGAGCCAGCGATCCTGCTGGTCAAGAGGCGTGCGGTGGAGGAGGTTCCTGGCCTCGAGGCCATTCCCCAGGAGTCGGCACCGGCCGACCATCAGGCCAATGGGGAGATCGAGGTCACGGTGCGCGAGATCAAGAAGCAGGTGCGAGCGCTCAAGATGGACCTGGAGTCCAAGCTGGGCGTCAAGGTGGAGGACAAGCACCCAGTGCTAGCGCACCTGCCGGAGCACGCCGCATCGGTGATCAACCGATACAGGCGCGGCCAGGACGGCAAGACCGCTCTTCAGCGGCTCACGGGACGGCAGTGGAGGAAGCCGGTCCCGCTCTTCGGCGAGCGCCTGATGGTGCGGTTCGCCGGGGAGCGCACGAGGAAGAACGCGCTGGAGGAGCAGATGGTGGAGGCCCGCTACATCGGCCACCACCCGCGCGACGGCTCGATGATGGTCATCACGAGCGACGGTGTGAAGAAGGCGGTCGGCTTTCGCAGCCTGCCGCAGAGCGAGAAGTGGATCACGGCGGGCTGGGACAGCCTGAAGGGCCTGCCGTGGGACGTGGCTCCGCGTGCGGCCAGTGCGCCGCGAGCCATCGTCGGACCGGGAGAGGCCGGTCCGCCACCGATTGTGGTGGTGCCGCCGCAGCCGCAGGCGCCGAGGAGGATGTACGTTCTCAAGGCGGACGTCGAGCGGCTGGGCGCAACGCCGGGATGCCCAGGGTGCGTCTCGATCGCCAAGCACGGCAAGGTGCTGGCTGGCCATGCGCACAACGCGGTGTGCAGCAAGAGAATCTTCGAAGCGCTGGACGCTGAGGAGGCAGGCCGGGAGAGGACCGGCCAGTATCGAGAGCGGAGGCAGGGCCAAGAGGCCAGAGTCCGCCCGGCGGCAGCGGCCGCGGCAGGGACCCCTCCGCCGAAGACGGCTCGGAGGATCACCGAGCCAGTGGCAGCGGCGGCGTCGGCGCCGGCCGCGAGCCGATCAGCAGCAGCGCCAGCAGCAGCGGCGCGCATGCGAGAGAGCCAGCCGGGAGCATCAGGCTCCGGCGTGGCGGCTCCTTCAGGAGGAGCGAGCTCCAGTTCGGGAGCAGTGAGAGCGGCAGAGGCCGCCGAGGATGTCGACATGACCGCGACCAGGTCGCGGCTGAAGCGCTTGGCGGAGGTGGCCCCGGATGACGTGCCGGAGGCCCTCGAGCGCGGTGATCCACAGCCGGCAGACGTGCCGGTACCGGTGGACATGGAGGACCTCGCGGCGCAGCCGGCGCCAGCGGAAGGACCTCAGCTGCCAGCTGGAGTGGCAGTCGTGTGGAACGCCAGTGAGGGGAGACACATGCGGGTGCTCGCTCTCGACGTGGCGTCGTTCGAGCTGGTCGAGCTCGGAGTGCTGACGAGGGCGAAGGCGGAGTTGCTTCCGCTCGTTCGCGAACAGGTCAGCGGCCATTGGGCCAGTGTCGGCGTGGACATCGCCGACGAGGAGGTGGACGGCATCGCCTTATCGGCGTTGCAGCTGGGCGCCGTGGACGTGGCAGAGGTGTACTCGCCACATCGGTTCTCGGCTCGGGCGGCGGAGTTTCAGCTGCGCCCGGGCTTCGCGGCGGACCTGGAGGAACTCAAGGAGGACGGGGCGCCGTGGGACTTGCGGCGACCCGAGGACATCAAGGAGCTCGAGGAGCTGCAGGAGCGGATGGATCCCATCCTGCTTACGGGGTCCCCTCCATGCGAGAAGTTCAGCTTGCTGAGGGGCCTGAGCGCCAAGTTCAGGACCGATGAGCAGGAGGCGGCTGAGATGGAGGAGGCCAGACACCACCTGAAGGTGGCAGTCGACGCCTACTGGCGTCAGCTCAGGAAACCAGGCAGGTACTTCCTGCATGAGCATCCCTGGAGCGCGCGATCGTGGGATGAGGACATCGTCAAGGAGCTGGTCGCGCATCCAGGAGTCTTCACGGTCAAAGGCCCCATGTGTCGGTGGGGCATGAAGCTCACGAACCCACGCAGTGGCCAGGAGGAGTTCGTGCGCAAGGAGACCGGGTGGGTCACCAACCACCCAGGCTTGGCTCGGAGGCTGCAGGGCACTTGCAGCAATGTGGACGGCCGCGCGGAGTGGCATCGCCACATCACGCTCGTGGGCGGCATCGCGCGGTTCGCGAAGGTCTATCCACCGAAGTTGGTGGAGGCGGTGCTGGAGGAGCTCAAGGACACGCTGAACGACGTGGGGGAGCTCAGCACCGCCCAGGTGCAGCAGTCGGGCCCAGTCCCTGTGGACGCGGCGGTGCCGCCCGGGGACTGGACGAGCTACTGGGACGACGTCAACGGCGGCTACCTGGAGGCAGGCCTTGTGGCCCAGGCTCGCGCGGTCGAGCGCGAGTGGGTCAAGAAGCAGGAGCTGATCGAGATCGTCCCGAGGTCTCAGGCTTTCGCTGAGACTGGGCGTCCGCCCATCCCACTCAAGTGGGTCGACACGAACAAGGGTGACGCGGAGAGGCCCAACTACAGGAGCAGGCTCGTCGTGAAGGAGATCAAGGCGAAGAAGCGTCCGGACGAGCAGCTGGAGGCGTCCGAGGTCTTCTCGGCAATGCCTCCTCTGGAGGCCATGCGGTCACTGGTCTCGCTGATGGTCACGTGGACGCGGGAAGCACCGCTCCACATTCAGGAGTCGCTTCGCAAGAAGGGCAGGAAGCCGGGCAACTTCAAGATCGGCTTCTTCGACATCAGCAGGGCGCACTTCTACGGGAAGGCGCAGCGAAGGATCTTCGTGGAGCTGGAGGAGGAGAGTCGCAAGGAGTACGGCGAGGACAAGTGTGGCTTACTCCTCAAGTCCTGGTACGGCACGCAGGACGCCAGCAAGATCTGGCAGGGCGACTACACGGAGCTGTTGGAGGAACACGGCTACAAGGCGGGCGTGTCATGCCCAGCGGTCTTCTACAAGGAGGTGGACGAGACAAGGCTGCTGGGGCACGGCGACGACTTCGCGGTGCTGGCTCAGCAGCAGGACATCGACAGCTTCGAAGCCACGTTGGGCAAGAAGTACGAGTTCAAGAAGACTGCGAACCTCGGCTTCGACGAGGGCGACGACAAGCAGGCGGTCTTCCTGAATCGGGTCATCGAGGTCAGTGCGGGAGTTCCGCCTGGCGGTGACCGGCCCTGCTGGCATGCGATGATTGAGCCGGACAAGCGGCACGCAGAGATCGTGATCGACGAGCTGGGTCTCAGCAAGGCCAACGGCGTGGACACGCCGATGGAGAAGCGCAGCGCCGACAAGCAGATGATGGACGCGAAGTCAGCGGCGCTGGGAACGGCGGAAGCTTCGCGCTTCCGATCCCTCACCATGAGGGTAGCCTACCTGTCTCAGGACAGGCTGGACTTGGCAGAGGCATCGAAGACGCTCGCCAGGTCTATGCAGACGCCGACGGAGGCGAGTTGGCTCATGCTCAAGAGGGTTGGCCGCTACCTCAAGCGGCATCCCAGTACGGTGACGGTCTTCACGGAGCAGAAGATGTTCGACAAGATCCGAGTGTACGTGGACTCCGATCATGCGGGCTGCGCAGTCACTCGGAAAAGTACTGGAGGCTTCGTGGCGATGCTGGGGCATCACGTCATCAAGCACGGCAGCAATTTGCAGTCGACGGTCTCTCTGAGCAGTGGGGAGAGCGAGTACTACGCCCTGGTCAAGGGCGGGAGCGTGGGCCTGGGTCTACACAGCCTCTTCGCAGACTGGGGGCTGGACCTGAAGGTGGAGCTCGCCTCAGACTCATCGGCGGCCCGGGGCCACGTCCAACGGCGAGGTCTCGGGATGATGCGACATGTTCAGTCACGATACCTGTGGATCCAGGAGCGTGTGGGCAAGGGCGACCTTTCGATTGCCGCAGTTCCTGGTAAGAACAACGTCGCGGACGTGCTGACTAAGAGCGTGGGCGGATCTCTCTTGAGGAGACATATGGCGACGCTCAACATCTGGGATCGGGCACCGAGTTCGACCCAGAAGGACATCAAGTGAAGGAGTGGATCGAATCCATGCTCCGCTACCTGTGGGGCTGGATGAGTTTCCGCCGGTGGCGGTATGATCGCACCGGACGGGTGAAGTGAGGGGCTCGCGGCATGGCCGCAGCCCGGCTGACGAAATGGGCGCGTCGGCTTGGACGCGCCCGCGTGTGACGAGATGGGCGCGTCGGCTGGGACGCGCCCGCGTGTGACGTTGAGATGGGCGTGTCGGCTTGGACGCGCCCGCGTACGACGCATGTCGTGCCTGGCCGGGTTGGCGGCCAGGCCCGAGGAGGAGTGATTCTGACACCCTCCTCCGTGTACCAATTTTGGCTCAAGATGAAAAGAGATCTTGTTGCTAATCAACACATTATCTCATCAGGTTATCTTGAGCTGTCGGAAGCCTTATTGGGGCCATCTTGAGCCCGCGGCCATCCTCTGGTACCTCGCGAAGTGCTTCGTGCAGATACAGGGGTAGGGGGTCGGGGGGGTCAAGATCCTCCCCGCCCGCCCCACCCGCCCTCGCAACGCAAAGTAGCACCAGGGCGCCAGCATGTTCAGCGGCCGTTTATGGATGGGCAGTTCCTCAGCGGAGCCAAAGCAGACCCCATGTGCGCGATGGGGCGAGGTCCGCCGCGCGTGCCAGGCGCTCCAGGTGTTTCAGGCACCCGTGGGGCGCAAGCGCCAGGCACGCCTCGCGCGCCAGATGCGCCACGTGTTCCGCGTGCGCCATGTGTGACGCATGGTCCAGCCGCGCCAGGTGCGCCACGTTCGGGGCACGCGCAGAGTGTGCCAGGTGCGCCCGCGCGCGCGAAACGCGCATTGGGAAACGCGTCGACCCCCGGCATCCTCGTCGAAAACCAGTGCGCAATCGCGGCGGGCAGGCCCTCATGTTGATTGGTGGGCCTGCACGCAGCAAACACTGTGCCAGCGCCCCCGTTGTCCGTGTCGAACACCACTGGACACGGATCGCCTGGTGGCCGCGCGTGATCCATATGTATCCGCGACGTGTTGTTGTATTATTCCCCAAGCAGGCTTGCCTAAACGGGTTCTTACTTTGTGAGAAGTATGTCCCCCTTGCTCGGAGGTTCCTCGGGTTCCTCTGGTTCCTCGGGTTCCTCGGGCCCCCCGCGGAACGTTATTTTGTTTGTTGCCCGGAGGTTCCTCGGGTTCCTCGGGTTCCTCGGGTTTGTTGGGTTCCTTGGGTTCCTCGGGTTCCCCGGGTTTCTAGGGTTCTTCGGGTTCCCCAGGTTCTTCGGATTCCATGGGGTTCCTCGGGTTCCTCGGGTGCCCCGGGTTTCTCGGGTTTCTTGGATTTCTCGGCAACGCCAAACAGTGCCAAGCAATGCCAAATGATGCCAAATAATGTTAAACAATGCTAAGCAATGCTAAGCAGTGCCAAGCAATGCCAAGCAATGCAAAGCATGGCCAACAATGCCAAGCATCGCCAAGCAATGCCGAGCAATGCCAAGCAATGCCAAGCGATGCGCCCAGCGACGCGCCCATGCAATAGGCTTTGTCCGACTTCGGGTCGCGCCGGGTTCATTTTCTGACAGGGAAGGTGGCCTTTCGCGACGCAGGGAATGTGAAGGCCCCGCCGCCGTTCCAGTCTAAAAAACAAAGTACTCGCGGGGCCCGCGAACATGGCCCAAGATGTTACCCCACATTTTGCTGCGTATTGTTGTTTGACAGGGACGTGTGTGGTGCGTCTGTGTGTGTGTGTGTGTGTTTGTGTGTGTGTGTGTGTGTGCGCGTGTGTGTTCGCCTTGGTCCTGGCGTTGGCTGCCGGTCGCCTGGGGGAGGGGGTGTGTATTAATAAGGGCCAATGATAAAACCCTTTCCCCGAAAGGGAAGAAGAGGGTTGGGGCAGGGATCCCGCTGAACCGCTCACGCCTCGAGGGCTGGTGTGATCCTCCAGTTTTTCAGCGCCTTCGCGGGGTGCCCCCTTGGTGCTGCGTGGGAGTCTCCCAGAGGCTTGTTTCTCGGGGCTATTTTCATCTTTGGCGCTTGTTGGGTTCGCATGGGGCCGTCCCGGGCGACTTTGAGCCATCACAAGCCTTCTGAAGTCCATCTCTGGGAGCAATGGGGAGACCTCCCAAATCTGTTCCAATGATTTTGGCCTCTCGGGGCTTCGTTGAGACGGCCGAGGGGCGCTGCAGCTGTTCGGGGGCCAAATGGGAGGGGGTAAACCCTTCTTGAGCTCTCCTGGTCTATGTGGACATTGTGGCCATGTTGGGCCACTCGAGGGCCTCGACGAACCAGCGTGCCATTTGGGGCGTTCCTTAGGGCCCTCGAGGTGCGTTGACGAACTCGCCCTCCTTCTCTCTCCTCCTCGTCCTTTTTCTGAAGGTTTCAGTCGCACACGGCTTTAGAGTGAATGTTTATTCAGTGGCATTGTTCGGCGTGTTGTCGTCGATTGTCATCTTCTGCTCGCTACCACCGGTCCGCTGGGGTTTTTTGGGGGAAGAAAAGGGGGAGAGGAACGGCCGAAGACCTCACAAGCCTTGTCGCCCCTGGCAAGTGGCTTTCGGGGGTCTGGGCTTTGCGTTGTTTAAATTCATAGGTCTGATAGAGCACGCTTTCGTGGGCCCACTCCACGCCAAGAGTTTTCGGATTTTCACCGGTCCGTATCCAGTCATGCCTGGCTTTTCGCGAGTACGTGCGCCATCGCTGGATTTGGTGTCCGATGGGCAACATTCAGATACAGTTGCGCGCGCATGTGACTGACATGTGACGCTGGTGCTCAGAGACATTCAACATGTGGCGTCATGCATGCTATGGATGTACAATCTTCGTGCGGCGCACTCTTGCCATCGTGGCCCACACGACGACTGCTTGACGCGCCGCATATCATCACTGGCCCATGTATAAACAATCGCCAGGCGAGTTGCCATGATCATAGAAGCGCAGGATCACACAGTGGAAGAAGGAAGTGAGGCATCTGTGAAGCCATTGCCAGGGTACTTTAGAGTCTCTACGAGGCATCGTGGAGCCATCTGGGAGTGCTTTAGGGCCCTTTCGCGAGCCTTTGCTGGGCCCTCTGAGGACCCCCTAGAGGGCCTCGTGAACCCCTTGGGGTCATCTTGGTGGACATTGATCAAGCATCTTCCAGCGATGAATCAGTATCGATAGCAACGTCTAACTCTGGACGCACCGCGTATCCCCGCCAGCCTTCGACAAGTGTTTCAGGTTTACTGCCGTTTGCAGGCCCCCGTCGGTGATGAGGTTGCCCCTCCTCACTCTTGCGCCGACACGATGTTTTGGCATTTGTGTCGCCTACTTCACGGTGTCGTCTGGGTGTGCCTGTCGGTGGTCTAGTTCGTCGCTGACGGTGCTGTTTGCCTGACTCACACCGAGCGATCGACCTCTGCGTGTTTATGGTCGTGCCGCCGCGCCATTTTGGCTGCGCTTAGTTGCTGGTCGCCACCGGGATTCCCAACACCACCGGGTTTGGGAGTATCGTCTCTGGCTCTCCTTCTGAGTGGCTGCCCGCTTGCTCGCTTCGCTTGCCTTTCTTTTCCTGCTCCCTAGTCGCGGCCCGACTAGTGTGCGGACGGCTTTCGACCCGCCTCGCGAGCCTGTTGACCAAACAAGTATCCCCGCCAGCCCATCCAAAAACGATCGCCAGGCGAGTTGCCCTGATCAGGGACGTGCAGCATCATGCACTCACGTCCTGGGGGCCTCTTGAAAGCGTCTTGGGGCCATCGTGGGGCCTTACTGGAGCCTTTTTGGTGCCATTCTGGAGGCCTTTCGATCTATCTTGAGGCATTCTCGGAGGCGCTGAGGGGCCTCTCGGGGCCATCCCGGATGCCATCGATAAAACATCGGACCGCCTTTTGGTGGCCGAGCGCTTGCCTCTTGGGGCCCTCTCGGGGCGCGCTTGGGGCCGCCTTGGGCCCATCATGGACTCTTGGGTCCATGAGGTCTCAAGGTCCCATCGGAAGCGAAAAAGCAAGCATAACAACCACATGGAATTCATAACACACTGTAAGGATTTTGGCCCTTCGGGGGGGATCCATTGGAGGCTCCGAGGCCACTTGGAACTGTCCTGCATCGGTCTTGGGACTTCTCCGAGATATGTTGGAAGCTATATTGAACTCTATTGGGTTGTGCTTGCGATTTTTGGGGCCACCTTGGGCTGGCCGTGGCCCTCTTGGGGCCATTTCTGGCGATTTTTGGACGCTCCAGCGCCTCGCGACCGGGCCCGCCCAGACCGAGGGGGACGCGGCAGGGAGAGCGGTAGACCTCTCCCCGAAGGCAAAGAGGGGGTTGGAAAAACTAGCTCGTTACTCATGCGATCGCAAACATGGATGAAAAGGGGGCGTGGATTAGCGACGGGTCCCGTTTCCATGGGAAATCGCGTTTTTCCGCCGCCGAGCGAGGCGGCGCCGGCCGCATTATGTGGAAGAGCGCCTCCCCCGATCCATGGATTTGGCGACACCGCGCGCCAAATCCATGGATCGTTAATCCATGTTTGCGCGCCTCCGAGAAGAGGAGGTTGGACTAACTAGCTCGTTACACCACGCACGCCCAAAGGGCTGGTTGGCAAGGGGAAGTGTGATAGAGAACCACGCGCAGATCCCATCCCCACTGCCCACTGATTCGGACCAGCAGCCACCTGTGCCCCCGCTGCTGAACCCCTGCTGGTCCAAATCGATGGGCGTGTGGCCACCTGGGCGCTGCGACGTGGCCTTCCCCAAACAAGGACGGGCGAACCCCTCCAGTCGCCGCTCGGCCACTGGGTCACCGCGCCACGTCCCCGATCGGGTCTTGGTGAGGCGAGGCAAGACGAGGCGAGATGGCCTCCACGATGGCACGACGAAGACGACGACGACGCCGCCGCCGCCGCCGACGCCGACGCCGACGCCGATGCCGACGCCGACGCCGACGACGACGCCGACGAGCTCGGCAGCTCGGCAGTGAGAACGACGACGATTCGGCAGGGATGGTTCAAGACGGCCTCAGCACGCCCCCAAGAGGTCCCCAGATGGCTTCACCCCAGGGCGGCTCCCATTGGCCACGGGGGCTTCCACATATTCTGAGAGGGCCACAGCGTTTTAGAAGCACATGGGGTTGGTTCAACATGCTTTGCCTTCTCGCCTTTTCCTCGCCTCGTGGGCTCTTGAGGCCTCGCGCTGGCTTCGACATGGCCCAAGAGAGGCCCTAGGACGGCCCAGGAGGGGCCCAGGCCCCAAGGAGGCCCCAAGGAGGCCCCAGGCCGTTCCACACCGCGACGCGGCCAACAATGGCAAGCGGCCCCATGGGGGTCCTTCGGAGGCCACCACGACACCCCCCAAAAGATTCCAGATGCCCCCCAGAGGCCTCCGAGAGGCCCCCCCGAACGACCCTTCCAGGATTCCCCAAGAGGCCCCCCGAGAGGCTCACAGACGGGCACACGACGCGTGGGCCAGCTCGGGTAGGCCCCAAAGTCCCCAAGAGGGCTCTTCCTCTCGTGGCTAGGCGGGGGTGGACGTCTTCCGGCGAGTGGTAGTCCAGCGGTTTCGCGTGGGAGGTCCTCGCAAAATTTGCTGCCGATCGAGACGCTCCCCCTCCACTTATCTGACCCAGACATCTGGCGGCTCGACGTTTTTTCCAAATCGGCCGGGCTCTCGACCCCTTCCTCGTGGCCAGGGTTTTCATCCCGAGCTGTCTCTTGACGGTCCCGGGGTTCGAAGTTGGCCCACAAGGGCCCATCAAGACAGTAGAACACACGCCGTTGCGATGTTCCAGCCGCAAGCTGTGTGTCTGTACGATCGACATGGAAACGGAAAGAGTGGCCACGAAGATTGACAGCAGTTCGTGCCCTATTTGAACAGGGCTCGCTGTCCGTGCCGCCGCGGGCGTCGTCTATTCGAGACAGAAGGAGGCCGCCTGCCAAACAGCGGCTGCTGTCGGTTTTGGTTAACATCAGCTGTCTGGCATCCTACAGTAGTTTCGCGCCGTGTCGACCGGCGGCGACCCCGCCGCCGTCGTTCAACGTTGAACGCCGCCGCCAACCCAGAATCGGTCAATGTTGAATGATCAGACGTTTCGGAGACGTCCGATCGTTCAAGGCTGAGCGGTCCTCGCGGTGTCAGGAACCAAAGCCGGGGTCGGCACGGCGCGAACCTGCCGTCTTCCATGCCCACTGTTCAGAGCTTCGAGTCATCAGGGGTAACTCAGGTCAGAGCTAATTCGGGTTTGCTTTTTTCGGGAATCCAAGCCCGAGTTACCCTGGGCCCGAGTGACCCCGGGTAATTCGGGCGCCCAGAGCCCCAAATCATCAGGGGTAACTCGGGTCTGGGCCATTTTGGATTCGTTTTTCGGGAGTCCAGACCCCAGTTACCACTGGCCCGAGTTGCCCCGGGTTCGAGGCCCAGACCTCCAACGTGCTGAAGACTTCGGTGCGGAAGGTCTTCTGCAGTTCTCTTCGGTAGCAGCTCATCGGAGCCTCGAGCGTCCTCGGCATTCGGTTTCTGGCGTGCATCAGCGTGCGCTGGCGCCTTTGGTAATCGATGAGGCAGCACCGATGTGGCATCGAGCAGCGTCGATTTCGCGTCCTTAAGCGTCGATTCGCGTCGAGACGCAAGTTCCAACAAGATGGCATGGGAGGCTTTCGTGTTAGATGCACCAGTTTTCGGCTTCTGGGTGTCCTCGCCAGGCTCCAGGGCCGTCAAGCAGCTGCTCAGGATGCAAAAATGCACGCGCCCCGGGGAAAGGGCCGGGTCTTCCGGGGACCCCGCGTGAATCAGACCTTCGGCGCCTTTTTGTTTCTTTTGTGTGTTAGTGTGTGTGTGCGTGCGTGCGTGTGTGTGTGTGTGTGTGTGTGTGTGTGTGTGTGTGTGTGTGTGTGTGTGTGTGTGTGTGTGCGTGCGTGCGTGCGTGCGTGCGTGCGTGCGTGCGTGCGTGCGTGCGTGTGTGTGTATGTGTGTGTGTGTGTGTTTTGTTTTGTTTCGTTTTGTTGTTCTTTATTTTGTTGCAATGTGGACCCCCAGAGGTCGGGAACCCTTCCCCAGGATCGCATTCTCACCCCAAGCCGCCCTCTGACGACCTCGGGGCCGGGCGAGGGCTCCCGATGCTTGTCGTGTTTTTTTCCACGACCGGCGTCCTGATTTCTGCACGACGCGAGGAGCCGGCCCGCTCGCCCCGCCGTTGCTCCGCAGCCATTCCTGCTCCTCCCCCTCCTCCTTCTCCTCCTCCTCCTCCTCCTCCTCCGCCCCCCCCTCCTCCGCCTCCTCCTCCTCCTCCTCCTCCTCCTCCTCCTCCTCCTCCTTCTCCGCCCCCCCTCCTCCGCCTCCTCCTCCTCCTGCCCTCCTCCTCCTCCTCCTTCTCCTCCTCTCCCTCCTCCTACTCCTCCCTCTCCCTGATCCTCCTCCTCCTCCTCCTCCTCCTCCCTCCTCCTCCCTCCTCTCTCTCCTCCTCCTCCTCCTCCTCCTCCTCCTCTCTCCTCCTCCCTCCGCCCTCCGCCTCCGCCACGGCCTCCTCCTCCTCCTCCTCCCTCCTCCTCCTCCTCCTCCCTCCCCCTGCTCCTCCCTGCTCCTCCCCCGGCTCTAGGACCCGGCCGCGCCCCCCGTCCCCGGCCGCGCGCGCGCGCGCCATGCACAGCAGGCCCGCGCGGAGGCATTTCGCGGCGCCCACGCCGAAGGCGCGGGGGGGCGGCGACCACGCTGGCGGCAGCGGCGACCAAAGTAAATGGTTTACGCTTCGTGAGTCCCCACCCGCGCTTCCAGCTCGGCACCTACATGGACGTGTTCCCGGTGCCGCTTAGTGATGCCTTCCGCGCCATTTTGGCCGCGCTGAGCTCTGTCCCGCTCTGTGCCCGGCGTTGCTCGCCTCTCTGTCTTGCCCTTAGCTGGTGGCGCAACCTGCCCCTGCTCGCGCGGCGTTCGACCCGCTTCGCGCGCCCGCGTACGAAAATAATCTCCACCAGCCCATTCAGAAACCCTGCCCGTGATCGGGGGCGGCAAAGGGGGGGGTGATGACTAGGGGTGGGTGGGTAGACATCATGGCGAGGGCCATGATATTTCCCCACCTCCCCCCTGGGCCGCGCACGTGCCGCTGGCCATGATTTGCCCCCCCCCCCCCCCCCGAGCCATCCTCGAGGCCATCTTGGAGCATGGGAGGGTTTCTTGGAGCTATGGGGCTGTACTGGGGGATGTTGGTGTCCTCTTGGGGCTCTTCTGGGGCATCCTGGGGCCCTCTTGGGGTCTTGGGGTCCTTTTGGGGCTCTTTTGGGGCGCCTTGGGGCCCTCGTGGGGCCCTCTTGGGGTTCTCTAGGTTTTTTTTGGAGTCCCCATAGGGGCTATGGAACGCCTCCCGGGGGCCATCTTGAAGACCATCGGTCAAAAGAGGGGGGACCCTAGCTTTCCCCTCCCCTTCGGGGCTATCGAAAACACTCTTGGGGCGCTCTTGGGGTCCTCTTGGGGCGATCTTGGGCGCTCTTGGGGCAGTCTTTGGTGCCTCTTGGGCAAGGATTAAGGGGAAGGTCTGGGGGCGCTCGCGGGCCTTAGGGTGCCCTGTATTTCCTTGTGGTGGTGGTGTGTTTATCTCTAGGAACCAGTCGGGGCTTTAAGGATTTTTTTGGGTGATCTTTGGAGGCTTTCACCGCGCCTCTACCGAGCTCTAGGGAATGCGGCTAGGCTTTCGGGGGGGCTCCAGGGGCGCTTGCGGGTTGTCAGGGTGCCCCACGTGGCCTTCGGGTGGCGCTGTGGGGTGCCTCCCGGGAGCTCTGGGGGCTTTTGGGAGTCTTTCTGGGGGATTCTTGGGGGTTCTGGAGGAGCAGCTCAAGCATGGAAGGGTGCGTGTACGGGCCTCAGGGGGCATGTGGCAGCGCCCTCCATGGAGCTCCAGGGAGCGCGGCAAGGCTTTGGGGGAAGGTCCGGGGGCGCTTGCGGGTCTTAGGGTGCCCTGCGTTGCCTTTCGGTGGCGCTGGGATGCATCTGAGGAACTTAGGGGCTTTAGGGGGCTTTTGGGGAGCCCTTTGGAGGTTTCGTCGTGCCTCCATCGAGTTCCAGGGAACGCGGCAAGGCTTGGAAACTTTAGAGACTTTAGGGAGCCTTTTCGGCTACCCTTGGAGGCTCTCAGAGTGCCTTCTTTGAGGTCCAGGGAACTCGGCAAGGCTTGTCTGGGGACGCTTTCGGGCCTTAGGGTGCCTTGCGTGGCTTTCGTGTGCCGTTGGGATGCCTCTACGTGGGGAGCTGTAGGGGCTTTAGGGTCGGCTTTCAGCGCGCTTCCACAAAGTTCCAGGGAGGGCCTTTAGGTGGCGTTGGGGTGCTTTTACGGGGTTCGATGGGGCTTTCCGGAGCTTTAGGAACATTTTTCGAAGCTCTCAGCGTGCCTTTCTCGAGTTTCGGGGAGCGCGACAAGGCTACGGGGAAAGGGCAACTTTCAGCGCGCTTCCATCGAGTTCTTGGAAACACGGCAAGGCTTTAGGGGGCGGTCCAGGGGCGTGTGCGGGCTTGATGGCGCGCTACGTGGCCTTTGGGCGGCGCTGGTCTGCTTCTGGAGAGCTTCAGGGGCTTCAGGAAACCGCTGGGGGGACCTTCGGAGACTCTCAGCGCTCCCCATCGAGTTCCAGGGAGCGCGGCAAGGCTTCAGAGGAACGTCCGGGTTCGCTGGCGGGCCTTCGGGTGTGCCCTGGTCGGCATGTCGGTGACGCTGTGTTGCCTCTCTCTCTCTCTTTTTGTTGTTGTTTCCCCCCCCCCCCCCCCCGAGGGTATCTGGAACGTCTTCTTACTAAGTATTCCAAGGGGATCTGGAGTGGCCCAGTGAAGCGTTCCAAAGGTATCTGAAGGGCTTCTGGGCGATTTCTGAGAGGACTCTGTGTGAGTGGCATTTGATGTGCTCTCGAGAGGCGTTTGATATGCAAGCGTGAGATGCTTTTAGGAGGCTTCGAAGAGGTTTCTGAAGGCCTCTTCAAGCCTTTCAGGTCTCTGGAGGCTTCAGTGTGGCCTCAAACGCAACCGTTGTAGGCAACATGTTCTTTAACCCCCATAGTTCGTGAATTTTGACTCCCAGAATTGCCGGGCGTCGCCTCCTGGGGAGAACAGGAACCGCAAACACGCTCATACCAGCATTTTGGTGTACACAGGGGTTGTGGTGTTACACGTGCGCGATTTCAGCCGTACACAAGCGCTGTTGTGCACACAGGCTCTGTGGTGTACACGCACTTCGGTGCACACGGCTGCGGTGGTGTACACCGGCATCGTTGTTCCCACAGGCACGCATTGCTTGCGCGCAGCACGTAAGTGCTGGTGCTGAGACGCGCTGTGGTGCACGCAGGTCGTTTGGTGTACACAGGCACTGGTAGGTATCTCGGATGTCCTTCCGCGGACATCTTGTGGCGCGCGCAGGCGTTACGTCGGCTGTTCGTGCCTATTCCCAGCAAGCGCCACGTTGTGCACAGCTGTCCCTGGCAGATCCCTACCTGCATGCTTCTTCTAGCTGCCCTCAGCTTAGCTATCCCGAGGCATTCCCAGACGGCGCCGGCGCGAAACGTGACGTTACCATGGGGGGCGGGGGGCGAGGCTGGTAACAGCCGCTGTCGCAGGGAAAACGAAAGCAGGTCCGACGGCAAAGGCGACGGCCTCGGCGGCGGCCGCGACGACGGCGGCTGTGCTGTCGCCGACGCCGGCTACGACGGCGGCGGCGGTGGTTCACATCCCGAAGGCGCAGGCCGGGGACGGCGACGCTGCGAGCGCGGGCGCCGCCGCGTCGGGCAGCGGCGCTTCTGGCGCCGAGTCCAGGGGCCAGAAGCGCCGCGCGGACGACGCCGCGCCCGCCGAGGAGCCCTCCGCGGCGGGCGGCGAGGACTTCCGCCGCTGCTGCCGCCGCCGCCCGCCGCCGCCTCCGCCGTCGGCGTCGTCGTCGTCGTCGCCGCCTCCGCCGCCTCTGCCGCCGCCGCCGCCGCCGCCGCCGCCTCCGTCGTTGTCGTCGTCGTCGTCGTCGTCGTCGTCGTCGTCGTCGTCGTCGTCGTCGTCGTCGTCGGCGTCGGCGTCGGCGTCGGCGTCGGCGTCGGCGTCGGCGTCGGCGTCGGCGTCGGCGTCGGCGTCGGCGTCGGCGTCGGCGTCGGCGTCGGCGTCGGCGTCGGCGTCGGCGTCGGCGTCGGCGTCGGCGTTGGCGTCGGCGTCGGCGTCGGCGTCGGCGTCGGCGTCGGCGTCGTCGTCATCTCTATCGTCGTCGTCGTCGTCGTCGCAATCGTCGTCGTCGTTGTTGTCTCCCCGACTGGCCTCCAGGACGATGTTGATCCCCTCGACGCCTTCATGGCCGGCGTGCAGGACCAGGCGGCGGACGATCTGGCGAACACCGGCAAGCGCTTCGCGGCCGCGCTGGAGGCGACGGGCGAGCCGCGGAGAGAGCGGAAATGTGAGGTCATGATGCTGATGCCTTTCTCTATGTTCTCCATGAGTTTCGCGTGCCTGCAAGTTTCCCTGCTGCTCCGCAGGGGCTCCAGAGACGAGGGTCGTCAGATTACTCCTCAGGAGGAGGAGGAGGAGGAGGAGGAGCAGGAGGAAGGAGAAGGAAGGAGGAGGAGGAGGAGGAGGCGGAGGATGAGGAGGAGGAGGAAGAGGAGGAGGAGGAGGAGGAGGAGGAGGAGGAGTAGGAGGGAGAGGAGGAGGAGGAGGAGGAGGAGGAGAGGAGGAGGATGAGGAGGAGGAGGAGAGAGGAGGAGAGGAGGAGGAGGGAGGAGGCGGAGGAGGAGGAGGAGGAGGAGGAGGAGGAGGAGGAGGAGGAGGAGGAGGAGGGGAGGGGAGGAGGAGGAGGAGGAGGAGGAGGACGAGGAGGAAGGAGGAGGATGAGGGGGAGGAGGAGGAGGAGGCCTCGTCCTCAACTCAAGGAAGGAGGCGGCGGCGAGGGGGGCAGCCTGCTGAGGCCGGCAGCCAGCCTCCAGGAAGCCCCCCTGCCTCCGAGAAGCCCTCCTGCCTCCCGATCTTTGGACCGCCGGGGGGCGCCCAGATCTGCGACGACCTGTCTTTGTTCATTGTTCGATGCCAGCGCTCTTCCTCGTTTTCGGCCTCCTCGGCCCTGTTGCCGGAGCCTGGGGCCATCAAAATAAGAGCCGGGACGGCACGCATTACCCCGGGGAAGGAGTCGGGACCCCTGTGGCCGCGCATCTTCGGATGTTCGGGAAAGGAGGCCTCAGCGAAAAGGGGCCTCCAGATTTTGATCCATGTTCGTCCTCCCGTAGTTCTTCCCGAGGCCCAGGAACGTCCGTGATTGACCGGGGATGAAGAGCCGGTCCGAAATAGGGGAACGACAAATGACAAAACATAAAAACTAGGAGGTCCGCGCGGATTTCTCGCATCCGCGCCGGACCCCCCCTCCCTGGCGCGCGGAGCGCGTTAGCGGCGGCGCGGGAGGCGCAGCCAGGGGGCCCCAGCGCCGATCCGAGAAATCCGCGCGGACCTCCAAGTTCTGTATGTTTATGCCATTCTTCGTTCCCCTGCAAAGCAAACCCGACATTATGCTCAGGGCCCTTTCCTTGCGTCACCGAGCGCGTTCCACAGTGCCTACTCGCAAATGTCCGGAAAACGCATGTCTGCTTCGATGGAATTTCTCTCGGATACCCCCCGGCGGATCCGGGCCATTTGGGAGTCGTCACTTGGCGAGTAGTGGAATGCGTTCGTCTACTGCGGACCCTTTCCGTCATGCCAGTCGGGGAGCCTCCGTCAGGGGGCCAGGCTTAGGTCGGGCCTGTCCCTCTACAGGGGGAATACTCAAATAGTCCAAACATAGTCTGGGGACTATCTTTTTTGAAATACCTTTGGGCATCTTTTGAATATCTTTTGACAATTTCTACGTTTCGTCCAAAATCTGTTTTTTTTGGACAAGTTCTTTCTTCTATCCTTTTTTCTCTCCGTTTTCTGTTTTTGACGATTTCTGTTCGTTCATCTCTTTTGTCAAGTTCCGTTTCTCCATCTTTGGAGTCTTCTCTGTGACAGTTCCTATGTCTGGACAATCTCTACCTTTTTTCTATTTTTCCTATGTTTCCACAACTTCTATTCTTAGGTCGGGCCTGTCCCCCTGTAGGGGCACAGGCCCGGCCTAGGTCAGGAGGAAAAGAAACACACAGACACAATGAATCCTCGATTCCCCAGAAAATCTGGGAAAATAGGGGAAGCGGGGGGGGGAAGACAGGAACCCAGAAAAAATATGGGAAAATATGGGGAATCTGCTTATTTGTGTGTACTTATTGGTGTGTCCTGGGGCCCCTTCACTGGGGCCAGGCCCCTCGGGGAGGCCCGCCGCCCGCTCCCGAGCGGGGCCGGCGGGCTCCGGGCGCGGGGGCGTCGCCCCGGCGCCCGCTGGAGCGCTGGCCGCGGCGCCCGAGGCAACCTCCAGACCTCACGGTGAGGACGATGACGGTTTTGGAGGAGGGGGAGGAGGGGAGGAGGAGGGGGAGGGGAGGGGGAGGAGGGGGAGGGGAGGAGGGGGAGGGGGAGGAGGGGGGGAGGGGGAGGAGGGGGAGGGGGAGGAGGGGGAGGAGGAGGAGGGGGAGGGGGAGGAGGAGGAGGAGGGGGAGGAGGAGGAGGGGGAGGGGGAGGAGGAGGAGGACGATGATGATGACGACGACGATGCTGATGATGATGACGATGCTGATGATGATGAGGATGAGGATGATGACGATTGTGGTGGTGGTGGTGATGATGAGGATGGTGGTGATGGTGATGATGATGCTGCTGCTGATGATGATAATGATGACGACGATGATGATGATGACGATGACGATGACGATGACGATGATGATGATGATGATGATGATGATGATGATGATGATGATCATGATGTGGTGGTGGTGGTTGTGGTCGTCGTCGTGGTGGTGGTTGTTGTGATGATTTTGGTGATGATGATGGTGATGATGATGCTGATGATGATGATATTGGTGGTGGTCGTGGTTGTGGTGGTTGTGGTAATGATGATGGTGGTGAATATTATGATGATGCTGATGATGATGATGATGATGATGATGATGATGATGATGGTGGTGGTGGTGGTCGTGGTGGTGGTGGTTGTGGTGACGATGGTCATGGTGGTGATGATGACGGTGATGACGATGGTGGTGGTGGTGGTGGTCGTGGTGGTGGTGGTTGTGGTGATGATGGTGATGATGATGAGGATGATAATGATGATGGTGATGATGCTGATGACGATCACGTTGATAATGATGGTGGTGGTGGTGGTCGTGGTGGTTGTGGTGATCATGGTGGTGGTTTTGATGATCATGAAGGTGGTGATGATGATGATGGTGGTGGTTGTGGTGGTCGTGGTGGTGGTGGTTGTGGTAATGATGGTGGTGACGATGACGATGACAATGACGATGACGATGACGATGACGATGGCGATGATGATGATGATGATGATGATGATGATGATGATGATGATGATGATGATGATGATGATGATGATGATGATGATTGATGATGATGATGATGATGATGATGATGATGATGATGATGATTATGATGATGATGATGATGCTGATGATGATGCTGATGATGATGATGATGGATGATGATGATGATGATGGTGGATGATGAATGATGAGGAGTGAATGATGATGAAATGATGGTGGTGGTGGTGGTGATGATGAGATATATGATGATGATTATGATGATGACCGAATGAATGATGATGATAATGGATGATGATGATGATGATGATGATGATGATGATGATGATGGTGATGGTGATGGTGAGGTGATGGTGATGATGATGATGATGATGAGGATGATGATGATGATGATGATGATGATGATGATGCTGATGATGATGATGATGATGATGATGATGATGATGATGATGATGATGATGATGATGATGATGATGATGATGATGATGATGATGATGATGATGATGATGATGATGATGATGATGATGATGGTGGTGGTGGTTATGGTGCTGTTGGTGGTTTTTGTGATGATGGTGGTGGTGGTGGTGATGCTGATGATGATGGTGGTGGTGGTGGTGGTCGTGGTGGTAGTAGTTGCTCCGCCCCTCTTCGGCTACTCCCGACCCCGTTCTGAGTTGCGGTGGTAGTCCTGCTTCTGCTAGGTAATTTAGGGCCTCGCGCGGCCCGCTCGGACCTTGACTCGACGTCGGCGCGCTCGCCTGCGGCTGGCAGCAAAAAGTATCCCCACCAGCCCATCCAGAAACGATGCTCAGGCGAGTTGAGGTGATCAGGGAAGTACGGCAGCAAAGAGGAGGACGGCCGAACCGTGCAAAGGAGTGAGGAGGAGAAAGAGGAGGTAGATGGATGGATGGATGAGGGAGTGGGAAGGAGGATGAGTAGGATGAGGGGGAGGCGGAGGAGGAGGAGGAGGAGGAGGAGGAGGAGGAGGAGGAGGAGGAGGAGGAGGAGGAGGAGGAGGAGGAAGAGAAAGAGTAGGGGCAGGAAGGAGGAACAGGAGGAGGAGGAGAGGGCAAGCACAAGGGCCACAGGCCTCTTGGATGCCTCTCGGAGCCTCTTGGGGTATCTCTTGGGCGATTCTTAGTGGCCTCTTGGGACGTCATGGGGGTCTCTTGGCGATCCTGGGGGGCTCTTCGGGGTCTTGGGTGCCTCGGGGGGGGCCTCTTGGGGCCGCTGAGGGTCTTCTTGGGGGCCTTCTGTGTGCCTTTTGGGGGCCTCTTGCGGCCATCTTGGGGCCATTTTGGGACATCTTGGAGCCTCCTGGGCGCTTCTTTGTGCCATCTTGGAGGAGATCTATCAAAGAAGAGCGGAGCTTCAATTAGGGTTGCCCCCCCCCCCCCACACGGGATGCCAACATGTGGCCAATACCATAGTAAAATCAATGATTTTGGCTTCCTCGCCGAGGCCGTTTTGGACGCTCTGACACCTCCCCGCCCCTCCCGTCCAGGTCCACGGGGATGGGGTAGGGGGAGGGGTAAACCCCTCCCCGAAGGGGAAGAGGGAGGGGTGGAAGAGGACACGCTCTAAACCACCGACGCCCAGAGGGCTGGTTGGATTATGGTGATGGTGATGGTGATGGTGATGGTGGTGGTGATGATGCTGATGATGATGCTGATGATGATGATGATGCTGATGCTGATGATGATGATGATTATTATTGTTATTATTAGTATTCGTATTCGTTTTATCATCATCATTTTAAGATTTTTGCTATTGCTATTATTATTTTTATTATTACTACCATGATTTTCATTATCAGTTTCATTAATATTTTTTAATTACTATTAATATTTTCATTGTATTATTCGTAGTATTCGTATTATTATCATGGGTATTCTTCTCATTATTAGTATGATTAGCATTGTTTTTTATTATCATTTTGAGTATTCGTATTATTATTACTATTACTTTTACTATTACTATTACTATTACTATTACTTTTACTATTATTATTATTATTACCAACACTGTTACTATTACTATTGCTATTACTATTACTATTACGCTATGATGGTTCGTCTTAATCTTACTATTAGTATTGCTATTACTATTATTATTACTATTACTATTATCATTATTATTATTAATACCATGGTTATCTTTATTACTATTACTATTACTATTACTATTACTATTACTATTACTATTACTATTACTATTACTACTACTATTACTGTTATTATTATTAGTATTACTATTCGTAATTCTAATACCATTACTATTATTATTATTACTATTACTATTACTATTACTATTACTATTACTATTACAATTCCTATTACTATTCCTAGTACTCTTACTACTACTAGTACTAGTACTATTACCCGTACTAGTACTATTACTATAACTATAACTGTATATATATATATATATATAGTAAAACTATAACTATAGCTATGATTATAACTATGACTATGACGATGACCATTCCTATTCCTATTACCGTTATTGCTCATTATCAGTACTGTCACTATTACTGTTACTATTACTATTACTATTTCAATTGCTATTGTTATTACTTTTACTTTTACGATTCCGATTCCGATTACTATTACTACTACTATTACTATTACTGTTACTACTTGTATTACTATTAGTATTAGTATTAGTATTAGTCCTAGTCTTATTATTACTTGTAGTATTTCTATTACTACTACTATTATTACTAGTATTCGTATTAGTATTAGTATTCGTATTCTTATCAGTATGACTTATTACTATTACTATTATTATTACTATTACTATTACTATTACTATTACTATTACTATTACTATTACTATTACTACTACTATTACTATTACTATTACAGTACTATTACTAGCACTATTGCTATTCCTATTACTATTACTATTACTGTTACTGTTACTATTACTATTACTATTACTATTACTATTGCTATTCCGATTACTATTGCTATTACTATTATTATTACTATTACAACTACTATCACTATTACTATTACAATTACTATTACTATTACTATTACTAGTACGATTACTATTACTATTACTATGCATATGGCTATGGCTATGGCTATGACTATGACTATGACTATGACTATTATTATTACTATTACTATTACTATTACTATTACTATTACTATTACTATTACTTTCACTATTACTATTACTATAACTATAACTATAATGGTTACTATGACTATAAGTATGGCTATGGCTATGGCTATGGCTATGGCTAGGGCTAGGGCTATGACTATGACTATGACTATGACTATGACTATGACTATGACTATGACTATGACTATGGCTATGGCTATGGCTATGACTATGACTATGACTATGACTAGGACTAGGACTAGGAGTAGGACTAGGACTATGACTAGTACTAGTACTAGTACTAGTACTATTACTATTACTATTACTATTACTATTACTATTACTATTACTATTACTATTACTATTACTATTACTATTACTATTACTATTACTATTACTATTACTATTACTATTACTATTACTATTACTATTACTATTACTATTACTATTACTATTACTATTACTATTACTATTACTATTACTATTACTATTACTATTACTATTACTATTACTATTACTATTACTATTACTATTACTATTACTATTACTATTACTATTACTATTACGATTACCATTACTATTACTATTACTATTACTATTACTATTACTATTACTATTACTATTACTATTACTATTACCATTACTATTACTATTACTATTACTATTACTATTACTATTACTATTACTATTACTATTACTATTACTATTACTATTACTATTACTATTACTATCAGTATTAGTATTGCTATTATATTACTATTACTATTACTAGTACTATTACCAATACTATCACTATTACTATTACTATTACTATTACTATTACTATTACTATTATTAGCATTATTACTATTATTATTACTATTACTATTACTATTACTATTAACTAATTATAAATTACTATTACTATTACAGTACTAGCTTACTAGTACTGTACTAGTACTAGTACTATACTAGTACTATTACTATTTACATTACTATTACTATTACTATTACTAATTCTATTACTTATTACTAGTCTATTATATTACATTACTATTACTAGTCCTAATTACGATACTATTACTAATTACTATTACTATTACTAACTACTACTACTATTACTTTACTATTCCTATTCCTATTCCTATTCCTTGATTACACTATAATTACTATACTATTACTATTACTATTACTATTACTATTACTATTACTATTACTATTACAATTACTATTTACTATTAATATTAACTATTACTATTACTATCACTATTACTATTACTATTATTACCAGTACTAGTAATCGTACTAGTACCCGTACTAGTACTATTACGATTACTATTGCTATTGCTATCACTATTACTATTACTTTTTCTATTACTAATTACTATTACTATTACTATTACTATTACTATTACTCTTACTATTACTATTACTATTACTATTACTATTGCTATTACTACTTACTAATTACTATTACTATTACTATTACTATTACTATTACTATTACTATTACTATTACTATTACTATTACTATTACTATTACTATTACTATTACTATTACTATTACTATTACTATTACTATTACTATTACTATTACTATTACTATTACTATTACCATTACTATTACTATTACTATTACTATAATTATTACTATTACTATCACTATTACTATTACTGTGACTGTGACTGTGACTGTGACTGTGACTGTGACTGTGACTATGGCTATGACTATTACGATTACGATTGCTAGTACTAGTACTAGTACTAGTACTAGTACTAGTACTGTTACTATTCCTATTCCTATTCCTATTCCTATTCTTATTCCTATTCTCATTCCTATTCCTATTCCTATTCCTATTCCTATTCCTATTCCTATTCCTATTCCTATTCCTATTCCTATTCCTATTCCAATTCCTATTCCTATGCCTATTCCTATTCCTATTCCTATTCCTATTCCTATTCCTATTCCTATTCCTATTCCTATTCCTATTCCTATTCCTATTCCTATTCCTATTCCTATTCCTATTCCTATTCCTATTCCTATTCCTATTCCTATTCCTATTCCTGTTTCTATTCCTATTCCTAATCGTATTCCTATTCCTATTCCTGTTCCTATTCCTATTCCTAATCCTCATCCTATTCCTATTCTTACTCCGATTCCTTCTCCTATTCGTATTACTGTTACTGTTACTATTACTATTACTATCACTATTTCTATTACTAGTACTAATCCTAATACTATTATTATTATTATCACTACTTTTACTATTACTATAACTATTACTCGTACTATTGCTATTACTATTGCTAGTACTAGTACTGGTACTATTACTACTACGATTACGATTACGATTACTACTAATCTTACGATTAGTATCAATATTACTATTACAATTACTATTACTATTACTATTACTATTACTATTACTATTACTATTACTATTACTATTACTATTACTATTACTATTACTATTACTATTACTATTACTATTACTATACTATACTATTACTATTACTATTACTAATTACTATTACTATTACTTTACTAATTTCCTATTCCTATTCCTTTACAATTACTATTACTTATTTACTATTACTATTACTATTACTATTACTATTACTATTACTATTACTATTACTATTACTATTACTATTACTATTACTATTACTTTTACTTTTACTATTACTATTACTATTACTATTACTATTACTATTACTATTACTATTACTATTACTATTACTATTACTATTACTATTACTATTACTATTACTATTGCTATTACTGTTACTATTACTATTACTATTACTATTACTATTACTATTACTATTACTACTACTATTGCCCTTACTATTACTATTACTACTCCTCTTACGACTACTATTATTATTACGATTACGATTACGATTACGATTGCGATTACGATTACGATTACGATTACGATTACGATTACGATTACGATTACGATTACGATTACGATTACGATTACGATTACGATTACGATTACTATTACTATTACTATTACTATTACTATTACTATTACTATTACTATTACTATTACTATTACTATTACTATTAACTATTACTATTACTATTACTATTACTATTACTATTACTATTACTATTACTATTACTATTACTATTACTATTACTATTACTATTACTATTACTATTTACTATCACTATCACTATCACTATCACTATTACTATTACGATTACTATTATTATTACTATTACTATTACTCTTACTATTACTATCACTATTACTATTACTCTTACTCTTACTCTTATTCTTATTCTTATTCTTACTCTTACTCTTACTCTTACTCTTACTCTTATTCTTACTCTTACTCTTACTCTTACTCCTACTCCTACTCCTACTCCTACTCCTACTCTTACTCTTACTCTTACTTTTACTCTTACTCTTACTCTTAATATGACTAGTACTATTACTATTACTATCAAACGTACTATTGCTATTACTATTGTTACTATTACTATTACTATTACTATTAGTATTATTATTACTATTACTATTACTATTACTATTACTATTACTATTACTATTACTATTACTATTACTATTACTATTACTATTACTATTACTATTATTATTACTACTACTATTACTATTATCATTACTATTACTACTACTATTACTATTACTATCACTATTACTATTACTAACACTATCACTATCACTATCACTATCACTATTACTATTACTATTACTATTACTATTACTATTACTATTACTCTTACTATTACTATTACTATTACTATTACTATTACTATTACTATTACTATTACTATTATTATTACTATTACTCTTACTATTACTATCAACTTATATCTAGTAGCTATTAACTGTCAACTATTACTATTACTATTACTATTACTATTACTATTACTATTAACTATTACTATTACTATTATCTATTATATTTACTATTACTAATTACTATTAACTATTACTATTACTATTACGATTACTATTACTATTACTATTACTTTAAATTATTTACTATTACTTTTACTATTAACTATTACTATTACTTTACTATTACTATTACTATTACTATTACTAATTTACTATTACTACTATTACTATTACGATTACTATTACTATTACTATTACTATTAGTATATATATTACTATTACTATTACTATTACTATTACTATTACTATTACTATTACTATTACTATTACTATTACTATTACTATTACTATTACTATTACTATTACTATTACTATACTATTACTATTACTATTACTATTACTATTACTATTACTATTACTATTACTATTACTATTACTATTACTATTACTATTACTATTACTATTACTATTACTATTACTATCCCTATCCTATTTATAATCTATTACTACCTTATTACTATTACTATTACTATTACTATTACTATTACTATTACTAATACTATTACTATTACTATTACTATTACTATTACTATTACTATTACTATTACTATTACTATTACTATTACTATTACTATTACTATTACTATTACTATTACTATCCCTATCCCTATACCTATAATTATAATCTACATATAACGGCGCACCAGGTCTGGGGGCCCGGGGCCGGGACCTCGACCGCAAATGTGGGCCCCGGGGGGCTCGGAGGCTCGTCGGACCGCCGGACGCCGTCCAAGATCGTTCGCAGGCGGCTTCGGAACGCGCTCCGATGGCTCCAGATGCCTTCCAAGACGCCTGTCATGACACCAAGAAGGTCCCAGAAGCCTCCAAGACGCTCCGAGAGGCAGCCCAAGAGAGGCCCAAGAAGCAAAAATCGTGCCATTCCTATGGGAAAACGTATATTTTTCGCATGTTCGCCTCTTGGGCTTTCACCGCGTCCAAGACGGCCCAAGAGGCGCCCAAGACGGTCTACGGGCCTCTGGGAGCGCTCCAAGGCTGCGCACGAGTGGCCCAGGACGGCCCCAAGACGGCCCAAGAGAGCCCCAAGACGAGTTCGAGAGGGGTCCCAGACGGAGAAAGCCAACCTCGAATTCCGAGCTTCCGGCCCAAGAGGCTCCAGGAGGCGCCAAAATGCCGCCAAGAGGCGCCAAAAGGCTCCCAAAAGCACCCCAAGACGTTCCGAGAGGCACCCCAAGAGAGGTCCAAGAAACAAAATCGTGCCATTCCTATGGGAAAACGTATATTTTTCGCATGTTCGCATCTTGGGCTTTCACCGCGTCCAAGACGGCCCAAGAGGCCTCCAAGACGGCCTAGGAGGCCTCCGGGAGCGCTCCAAGGCTGCGCACGAGTGGCTCAGGACGGCCCCAAGACGGCCCAAGAGAACCCCAAGACGACTTCGAGAGGGGTCCCAGAAGGAGAAAGCCACTCTCGAATTCCGAGCTTCCGGCCCAACACATCCCAGGAGGCGCCAAAACGCCGCTCAGAGGCCCCCAGAAGACGCCCAGGAGGCCTCCAGAAGGCCTTAAGAAAGCTTGAACAACTTCTGTGAGGCGCCCAGAGGCTCTCCAAAGAGGAGCCTTCGCAAAAAGAGCCGAGGAGGATGGGGGAGAATTCGCAGGGTAGGGCGAGACTGAGGAAAAAGAAACATGGAGTAAGGATGCCGACTAACATTATTATAACGGCGATGCCGGAAAAGGCAGCAAGGAGTTATCACTAAATTATCTGTTTTACCTTGCTGCCATTCCGCCTGTATACCAAACTTCAAGGACCAAGGTGCGTGGCGCGAAGCGCCATTGCAGTCTTGTGTGTATATATATGTATAACATATACGTGGTGGCTCAAGCCATTCTGGCTCAAGGCCGCGGCAAAGTAGTCGCGAGAGTTCCCGCGATCTCGCAGCCACGGCTGGGCTGGGCGTGCAGCACAGGGTCATGGGCGGCACAGGCAAAGGCGGCAGCAAGGGGAAGCCGGCGGCACAGGGCAAGTCTCTGAGTCCGCCACCAGTGGAGCAGCGCAGTCCGCGCAGTCCGCGCAGTCCGCGGCCGTGGCAAAGTCGCGAGAGTCCCCGCGATCTCGCAGCCACGGGTGGGCTGGGCGTGGAGCACAGGGTCATGGGCGGCACGGGCGAAGGCGGCAGCAATGGGAAGCCGGCGGCACAGGGCAATCCTCCGAGTCCGCCACCAGTGGAGCAGCGCAGCAGCAGTCCGCCGCCGCGCCGCATCAGTAACGACAGCTCAGACCCTCCGACGCCTGTGGCCGTGGCGCCCGAGAACGTCACCGTGAGGGCGAAGATTTGCTATATCTTCCTTGCCTTCTTCGCCTTCTGGTTCGGCGCCGCGCGCTTTGACATGGACGGTGATGGGGATTTCGACGCAGCGGACGTGCAGGCCATAATGAACGGCGGGAAGAAGTTGTTGAAGCTCAACTTCTCGCGGCCTGTCACGAGCAAAAGGGCGAAGAAGGCGCGCCGGAAGAGGATCGAGGCGAAGAGGAAGCAGAGAGAAGCTAACGAGGAAGAGGCTGACAGGACGCACCAGGAGATCGTCCGTATGAGCGGGGAGGCGGGCGGTGTCACGGGGACTGTGGCGAACGTTTTGGAGCACGGTGCCCACAGCGTAAGGAGTTTGGCTGCGAAGGGCGACGCCATCTTCGATGCTGACGTCGAGGAGGAGGCTCAGGAGGACGAGATCATTGACAACCTAAGGCAGTTCTGGCCCTGGTTCACAATCATTGAGGTGCTCATGTGCCTCGGCTTCTGGGGCGTGAACGCGTTCAACACGATGGCCTACTCATTACTGCAGTCCGACACGGTTATCACAGACGACCTTAAATTGACCGAGTACGTGAAAAAAGACCCGAACGAGCAGCTGTTCCTGGACGATTGCAAGAACGAGTGCAGCGCTGCCGACGAGGCGTGCGTGGGCATCGGCTGGAAGAGCGGGCCGTGGCCTGAGTGCTTCCTGCTGAGCTCGCTGCCGACCACATATCCAGCTTATCCGCCCTGCCAGAAAGACGCGTGGGGCTGGCGTATGTACGCGAAGCAGGCGTGGACCCCCTCCATCATGTTCTTCATGAAGGGAGGCGTGGAGAGCATTTGGCCCGGGTTCACCACCCTGGACGCTTACAACTTCTGCCACGAGGGCTACGACATCAGCTTCCTGTGGAGGTGGTGGAGCTACCAGTTCACGCATGGGAGCATTATGCACGTTGGCGCCAACTGCTTCTCATTGATCATGCTCGGCATTCCCTTGGAGGGCTGGCAGGGAACAGGCATGTTCGCTGTCATGTGGACCGTCGGGGTTCTCGGCGGTGCCTTCTGCTGGGCGCTCTTCGATCCCTACACCACCTCGTACGGCGCATCCGGAGGGTGCTACTCCCTCTACGGCATGCACGCCGCAGACCTGATTCAGAATTGGGGCGACAAGAAGTGGCGCTTTGGGACAGTATCAGTCTTGCTTCTGGTCGCTGGTGTGGAGTCGGCCGCCTTCTGGGCTTCGCGTGACGAGGAAAGTTCTACAGCTCACACTGTGCACGTTGGTGGTCTCGTCTATGGGCTCCTCATCGGCTTCACGAGCGGCCGCAACGACCGCTGGAAGATTTGGGAATACGTGTGCTCCGCGATGGCCTGGGCCGTGGCAGGCATCCTCGTCGTCGGGAGCATTTACTTCTGGTTCTTCTTCAACGAGCACCCCGGCATCGGCAGCTTGTGGAAGCCGCTTCTTGGCAAGACTATGGAGCGCCCCTTTTGCTGGATCGGGTATGTGTGCATCGGAGATAGTGGCAACCACTGTCCGTTGATAGACGACATTACCAGTTACGCGACGAACGCCGGCTCCTCAACGAACACGTTCAGGCAGTGCGTCATGTGCGATACAAGGGACTGCGTGGAGGGCTGGTACAGCGACACCTACGAGGTCACCACCGCAGGGGTGACCACTGAGCACTACAAGTATTGCCCGACGGAGTCGTCGCGCAGCTTCTGCACCTTTACCACCGGCGACAGCTTCGACCTGTGGTACCCTCCGACCAAGAGCGCGTACCAGCTGACTGACACGCCTGCGCCGTCACCTGCACCGACGCCTCAGCCGACGCCTGCCTGAGAGGTGGACCGGCAGGCCCCTCTGCCCTACGCGCTGCAGCAATTTCTCGGCGCCGTTCGTCCATCGGGAGGGGATGTCGTGGAAGAGCCTGGGGCGAGGAGCGATTTGGGAAAAGGTCGGCTCGGCGGCGCGCAGAAACGGAGCAGGGTCCGGGCGGTCCTCTGCAATGCCCCCCCCCTCCTCCCCTCCGCTGACTAGGTGGGGGGCGCGAGGTTTGCTTGGATTTTGGATGCCGATTCCTTCCAAGTGGCCCGTCGCCTTCTTTGAGTGCCACACCCCCCATCGCGGCCCCACTGCTTACCGCCAGGTATTTGCCGAACAGTGCTGATTTTTATGGTCCGTCCCTTTTCGCGCGCCTGCGGGCTCGAGCCCGCAGGCGCGCAGTAGAACCAGACGCGCTCTCGGCCTCTGGCTGGTCGGTCTCGCCCAGAGTCGTCTCACCCAGAGACCGAGCGGATGAGGATGTTGAGAGAGAGAGGAGAAGCAGCGGAGAAGGAGAAGCGGGTGCATGAGGTGAGGGTCCTCTTTTTTCGGCCTCGGCAGAGCTGTGAGGAGGCGTAGCCGCTTTTTTGCGCGGCTGCTCACGGTGTGCCAGCGCGCCTCCTGCAGGGGCGGCTTTCAGTGTACTGCTTTACATGTAATATATACGTGTGTATATGTACACCTTAGGCGATGCTTAAGAAAACTTAAGTTTTCGGTCAGAGTCTCGATTATTCTTAATGTTTCAATGTAAATCCTAAGATTTGAATAAACATTCTGGGTTTTTATTAAAATTCTGAGACTATGAATTTCTTAACCCATGATTTCTAAAGCATTTCGCAGGGTGTATGTACACATAAAGGCGCACCGGGCTCGGGGGTCGAGGGCCGGAACCTCGACCGCAGATGTGGGTGCAGGGGGCCCAGGCCCACCTCTGGGGGAGGCCCAACATCGCCCGGGGGCGCCCTCAGGCAGCAGCCCCGGCGGCCGCCGACGGTCTCGAGACACCCCCAGGATGCCGTCCAGCGGCGCACGATGCGTTCTAAACTGCCCCGGAGGCCCCCAAGACGCCCCAAGAGGCGCCCTTAAGATGCCGCCCAAGAGCGCCCCGAGAGGGCAAACATCGTTGATGTTTATTGGTTATTTCAATGTTTTTCGCATTCTCGCTGTTTCGTGCTTCCGACGCTAAAGCACCGCCCAAGAGGCTCCCAAAACCGCTCCAAGACGGCCCAAGAGGCCCCCCAAAGGGCCCCAAGACGGCCCAAGAGAGCCCCGAGACGGCCCCAGAGCCGCCCACGACGGCGCAAGAGGGTCCCAAGAAGGCCCCAAGAGGGGCCCAAGAGAGGGAACGCGAACTGACAAATCAAGCTCTCCGCTCCAAGATGCCCCCAAGAGGCCCCCAGGAAGCCCCCAAGAGGCCCCAAGAGGCCCCCAAGAGGCTCCAAGAGGCCCCCAAGAAGCCCAAAAGAGGCTCCAAGTGGCCCCAAGACGGCACCCAAAAGGATTCAAAGCTCTTTCTAAGAGGCCTCCGAAGACATGCCAAGAAGGTCCCATGACGACTTCAAGAAGCAGTCCATGATGCTCCGAGGAGGCCCCAAGAGGCCCCCAAGAGAGCCCAAGAGGCCCCCAAGGGGCCCCCAAGCGGCCTCAAGCAGCATCCAGGAGGCCTTTTTTTACACCCCTCCCCCCAGTACAGTTGTCCTGCCATGAGGGGCAGCTGCAGCAGTGCGAAGCACCTCGACTCAGTCCACGCCGCACTGGTACCAGTGCTCCCAGACGTGGCCCTCCTCAAGGTCGCACTCCACCGCCTGGCCGTAGACCACCACCTCGCCCTCGCTGTACTGGTTCCAGGGAAGTGGTCGCCCCGTTTGCGGATGTTCACCTTTCAGCAGCCTGTCACGCCGCTTCCGCTTGGTGTCAGCACCCGAACACACCCCTCGCCTGGGCAGCGGACCAGGACACTCCTTGTTCATCCCGTCCCTCCGCTGCGCCGCATATGCCCCACATTCTCGACAGACGACATAGGGCCCGCATATCTGCACCACATGCTGCCTCCGTCTGTCGGGTGCGTCAGGTGGCGCCTCTTCAAGCCTCGGCTGCCTCCTCGGGGACCGCGACCTCGCCGCTGATGCATCACTCCCCTGGCCCTGGCCCAAGTGGGCCTCGCGAGCTCCCCCAGCTGCCAGCTGGGAAGCCCCACCAGGCTCTGCATATTCAGCAGCACCTCGCTCTCCTGCGGCCAGACCCGCCACGGCAGCTCCCACGGCGACGGCAGCCGCCACAGGCCCAACCCCCGTGACCCCCGTAGCCGTCGACGTAGCCGCACGCTGCCGCACTCCTCGTGCAGCTGCGACGCAGGCCTCGAGCGAGCCCGCGCCAGCTGTCTCGTACACCTCGTCTACCATGCGCCACGGAGGTGGGCGGCACTCCGCCTCCCACAACTTCTTCCTCATGCGTGCCGTGGCTGCACGCCTCCCACACCGCGTACACACCTGCCACTGCCCACGCTGCACCACCTCGTGCTTCGTCAGCTGGATGTGTGGCTGCTGCTGCCGCCTGCGCCTGGGCCCAGGCGGCCGTGGGGGGACATCAGGCCACTCTCCGTTCAGCTGCTGGTGCCACCACCCGACGTTCTGGATGGCCCACTTGATCTTCTCCCCGAGCTTATCGAGCACCTCCTGCCTGCCGTAACCGTAGTCGTCCTCGGCACCGCACTTCGCCAGGAGGTCCACGGCAGCGTTACCCCTAGCGATGGCCTGCTGGCCCTCCTCGAGCCTGTTGATCGTGGCCTTCGAACGGTGCGCCTTGACGTGCCCCACGCAGCTTCGGTCCAAACCAACTTCGACCACCTTGTGCCATATCCTACGCCACAAGTCCGCGTGTGGCCGCTTCCAGGAAAGGCACGAACGAGCACCTCGAGCCAGACCGTCGATAATCCCCTGGTGATCGGTGTGGATCCTGCATGGTGGCATCACCACCTCCAAAACCTTGGGGAAGGCCCACATCTCCGCTCGCTTCACGGTCTTCTGCACACTGTATTGGCACGACAATGGGCCCCAGAGCTGGATAGTTGGCGCACCTTCTCCGTTGATCGCCATAGCTGCCCACCCAGCCTGCGCCCACTTGCTGCTTCACATCTTCAACCCGTCGCAAACGATGTCTCCCGTGAGGTGAGCATCGGAGCCCTCGTTCACCACGAAATGGTACTGCTCCTCCGTCACGGTGCGAAACTGCCAGTCCACCGACAGATCTCTCACACGCCTCCTCGTCCACAACAGGCTGTCGACCTGCTACTCCGCCACGTGCTGCCAGTCTGCCTTCCCCTTGTTCCGCACGTCCCGCAGCTTGGGGCACACGAAATACCTGTGGTGTGGCGTGCCCACGCCCTCGCCACACGCCAAACAGATGTCCATCGGCGTGATGTTGTGCTTACAGAGCTTACTCATGGTCCAGGAGTCGCCTATGAGCACCTTCCTCGCTGCATTCTTCGCATGCTTCGGTAAGTTCCTGGCCCCCAACACCGCCCTAGCGGGCTGCAAGAACGGTGCTGGCGTCAAGCTCTCGTGCCCAGGCTCTGCTGTCCACTGCGCCCACAGCTGTGCCTCCAGGTCCTGCTGCAATAACATCCCGACGTCATTGGGGCAGGTCTCCAAAAGGTTGAGCTGTTCCCCATTGCGCACCAGGAACATGTGCCACTTCGGCCACTTCCAGCCCGCTCTGCGTATGGACATGATGACAGTACCTGCGGGGCCTTTGACACGCCCCCACTGCGGCTGCATGCCCACTGCGATTGGCTGCTGCTCCCACGCCCTCTGGAATTGCGCCTGCAGGTCCTCACGCTCGCTGAGGTCCCGCCGTCGTCCGCTGACACGCTCCTCCGAGATGACCAATTGCCGTCCCGCCTGCACGACGAGATCCAGCAACTCGCCGAGGCTGCCGATGTTGTGGTACCCGCTGCCCGCTTCCAGCTGCCGCTCTCCATCGTCAGGAACGCGTCGCAGCTTGTCACCGAGCAGCCGTCGGAGTACCTGCTGCACCGCGCCACGCTCGTACCTGTATTGCTTCAGCATCTCCACTCGGTCCACGTAGTCCAGGTCATTGATGTACCTGATCGCCGCCGCTCGTCTCCATCGTGCCCGAGCCCACGATCGTCTGCAAGTAGCTACGATATCAGCCTGCGAGGCCCCCTCGTACCTCACCCCCACAAGCACAGTCGCCCACTCAAGCCAGTCGTCGACGTCTTGGTAGTCCACCCCGCGAAGGTCGGTGATCCACAGCGCCGTCCAGACACCGAGTGCTTCATCCAGAGCAGCGACATCACCTACAGCACCTCTCCCTGCGAGCAAGGTGCCTTTGGTGTGGGGGTGAGTGAGGGTCTGCACACCAGCCTCTGGCCCTGTGCATTGTTGATCAGGTCGTTCATGCTGCCCCTGCTGGGCCTCCCACTGCGCTGCTCTCGCCGCTTCTTCACCCACCGTGAGCTCCCACGCGGCGCGTGACCAACGAACCACAGGAGCAGCCGTGACCTCGTATGTGGGCTCCTCCTTCGCGAGGGCCAACTGCAGCGTGAGGCTCTTCGCCCCCCTCGACCCTGGGAGAAGTTTGCCTGCGGCGCGCCGAACTTGCTGAAGCTGGTGTTCTGGCATGCCCAAGCACTTGCACCCATGCGACACCGACCGCTTCAGCCCACACTTGTACACCAATCCCATGCCTCTTGCCATTCCTTTACCTCCTCGCCGTAGCTGGCGTAACCTGGCCGTCCGCCTCCGCATCTTGGCGAAACGCTTGCCGCTTTTTGCCTTGAGCGCCGTGCCACTGGAAACCATGTCGACCCCCAGGTATGGGCAGGCACGGACAACTGGCAAACCCCTCAGGCTCATATCGCCCTGCACTGCGTCTCTGAGCCACTTGGTACTAGCCATGACCGCGCCCTTGCCCCTTTGCGCTCACGGAGAACTCCAGGCCCAGCTCAGCAAAGCTCGCAATGCTGTCGTCGATCGCCAGCGGGAAGACATCTGCCACCCACTGCTGCGTACCCCTCTGCCTGATGCTGAGGTCATCGACGTACATACGCCACGTCGCCAGCGGATGCTCAACCACCAAACCGTCGACCGTATCCTGAATCACCATCTTAAGGAAACCCACCGAGAACTTGCTGCCTGCAATGATGGTGCACACCCTGCGCGTCTCGAGCGACACCGCGTCCCCCGTGCTGACACGCCGCATCATGGCAAAACAGGAGCAGACCACCGCCAGAACGCCTGTGTGAAAGCCCATGCGTTTGCCCCGCTCCAACAGGACGTGCAAACTCACCCTCTCGAAGGCCTTCACCAGGTCCAGGATCGCCGTGATCGTGGCAGTGGCTGCAGGATCAGCGTCCCCAGGTGCGTCCGCTTCGTGAGCCAACAGAACCTCCCAAGCCGCGTCCTCAGCTGCGCGCCCGTAGGATGTGCAGTCCCACGACATGTGATTCTCCCTCGCCCACGCCTGCAAGTACGGCTCCCTCAGGATCTCCCAGACCCTCACCAGGGTGGGCAGGGGGCCGATGGCACGGTCGACCAGCTCATTCTTGGGGATGAGGAAGAAAACGATCGTAGCCGCGTGCGATGGCCAGACAAGGGTCTTCTCTACCTCCCGCAGGATGGCGAGCAATGTCCAGTGCGCGTCGTCCGAGGCGCCCTGCAACATAGACGGGTGCCATCTGTCTGACCCTATCGCCGTCTTCTTCTTGAAACTGCGAGCGACCTTCTTCAGCCGATCGAAGTCCCCGTCGTTGAAGTCGTTCAGCTCCATGCGTGTCTCCAACTCCCAGGGCCAGGGAGCTGTCTGCACTTCTTCTCCCACTCGCCAGATTTTGTTCCACTCATCTAGCGCGTACTGAGCAGCCTGCAATGGGTCGGCGGAATGAGCAGCAGATGCCGCCCGCCGTGGTCGCCAGACCTCAGCTGGCTTGCAAAGCCTGTGAAGGCCGCCTGCCGCACCCTTCGCCGCCGACTCCAGCTTGGCTGCCCACTCTTTCCTCCTCTCGTTGACCAACTCCTGGTCGAAGCGCTTGGACTTGCCTCTCGCCTCCTCCAGCAGCGCCTTCAGGATGTGCTGCTTGTCGGCCCCGCGCCACAGCCCTTCCGCGATCACCTGACACCTCGCAGCCCAGAGCACCCGATCGGCCTGGTCCACCATCCTCATGTTGCGAGCCGTGCCGCTGAGGTTGAACAGCCTCTCCTGCGCAAGAACATCGACCAGCCTCTGGGTGATGGGGCCAGCGTTAACCGTCTTCGAGTGCAGACGGTCGTAGGCGCCCCTCAGGTTGCCCAAGGTCCTCGCAAGCCACCTCCACCAGAGCGCCGCCCCTGTCGGCTTCGGCAGGTTACGACCACCCTGCTTGACCTCCATGATCTGCTAACGTGGTTCACGCGCCCTTCCTGCTTGCTGATGCTGTGGTTCCCACACCATCCCGCGTAGCCCAAAGGCCTCACGCTCCAGCTTCTGCATGAAGTGGCTCCAGTACCTGGTGGCAGTATCCACCGACTCGAAAGCCCCCACCTTGTCGTAAACCGGTGGCTCAGGGGCGCAACCAATGATGACCTCGTCCAGATCCTTCGGCTTCTGCAGGGTCCTGGTACGCTTCACCTGGACGCTCAAATCCAGGGTGAGGCCGACTGGCTTGTGTGGCGCCGACGGCCACCCTTCCTGCAGCACGACCTTGACCACCTTGTCACGCAAGCCCTTGGACACCACGAAATAGTCGATGGTCGAGCTACCTCCAGCTGTGCGGCACGTCCCGCACACCGTCGTGGGCGCCACTAGCATGGCCTCCGCCTGCTTGATGGCCTTCACCTCTGCCAGGACGCCAGGTGGGTTCTGGAAATCGCCGCCTATCACCCATGGCATGCCCAAGCTCTCCATAATCTCCACAACCTTCGTAACAATGGCAACGTTGCGGTTGGACAGGCCCTCGGCCGTCCACAGGTAGACCGTCGCGATCAGCATGCCTCCCCGCCCCGCTGCTATCCAGGCAATCGCAGCCCGTCCAGCCGAGCCCTTGGGCGAGGCGTCCCACTTGGCTTGGCCAAAGGGATAAGTCATGCCCATGTCCTTCGGCACTGCAAAGCCTACGCCCGCCGAGGTACCTGGTTCGCCTTCACGCCCGATTGTGGGAACGGCTGTGGTACCTCCGATCTGATATCCGCATGCCCTCATGCTGCCTGTAACTCCAGCCCACGCCTCATCCAGCAGCCGATGTTCCTGGAAGACGTAGACGTGCCGTGCCCGTCGCCTCCCACCGTTCTCGCCCTTCACCTCGAGCAACTTCTCTTTGATCGTACCCCAGCTGGAGCCGTTGAAGGTCCACAGGGTGATGTCCTTTCTCCTGCCGACCTCGATCGGCTGTGGGATCAGCAGGCGCCTCTCCTTCGGATCCTGGAGGATCCGCGCGTACCCTGCCCAGCCAACGCCCGTGGTATTCACCTCGGCGTCACACTCCCTCTCGCTGCCCTCGGACAGCGGGATCCACCCCTCGGCGGTCCACTGACTGCCTGCCCAGCCAGGGACCCGCTGCTGCCGCCGTAGATGCTCGACCACAGCTGCACGCCACGGGGAGGCGCCATACCCCAGGTCGGCGCCGTTGAGCACAAAGTACAGGAGACTGCTACCCCATCCGCATCTTCTTCGCCACCTGGGGCGCATGCACCCCGACCAGTACTTCCTGGAAACGCTTGTACCGCTCAGGTTGCTGCACAGGGTCAGGGACTGGGGCCTCCCCATTGACCCACTGCTTCTCCTCCTCGGTGACTCCCTCAGGCATGTCCACGTCGTCGGCGAATCCTCCACCACTGCCTTCATCGGCTTTGCCCCCACTGCCCCCAACAGGTTGCTCAGGAGGCTCAGCGCCAGCATCACCCTCAGCAGCGGCCGTGGTGATGAGGGTCTCGACCTTGGCCCAGACCCGCCTTGGTGACCATCGCCTCGAGCTGGACGCGCCAGACATCGAGGTCGGACGCTGGGGCCGCAGGCTGCTGCGCCGCGATCTTGGCCTGCAGAGCGAGCTCGTTGGCCTTGGCCTCGGCCTTCGCCTGGCGCGCCTCCTGCACTGCCTTCTGCGCCGCGAGCAGCTCCTTCTGCAGCTTCTCGGCCTGACGTGCGAGCACCTCCTCCTGAGGCGTACGCTTGGCTGAGAGAGCCTGAGCCTCCCGCATCTGGATGGCGAGCGGCTTCGCCTGGTCCCTGAGGTTGCGAGCCTTCGCGATGTCCCTGTCCAGCTGCGCAATCTCCTCGGTGACATACGTCGGTGGGTCTTCACCCTCGATGACAGGGAACTCCTGGAGGCACTTACGCTTCCCCAACAGCACCTCGAGCTCCGTCTTGGCCTTGCCCACTCCCTCTTTCGTCTTGTCCTGGGCCCAGGGTGGAGGACGGGTCGTACACGTCTCCTTGGTGGAGCTCTTGTTCTGGATCTGGCCCTTGCCCTTGCCACCCTCGCCTGTCCGCAGCCGTCCGCACGCGCGGCAGCTCGTGCGCGTCGGCCAGTTGCTGCACGTGCCGCAGGCCCCGCATGTCCAGGGTAGGTCGCCCACAGATGGCGTCGCACCACTGTGTCCTCCCCCCCACTGTGTGCAGGGCCTCGTGCCCCACTGCTTGTTCTTCTTCTTCTTCTTCTTCTTCTTCTTCTTGCCACTACCCTTGACCACCTAGCCATCCTCGCCGCCCGTCATCGGTGCGCCCCACACTCCGATACGAACCCACGAGGGCACTGGAGGGTGCTGCAGTGGCAGCTCTCACTTGTTGGATAGGAAGGTGGCCTCAAAGCGGAACCTCCCTCGCGCTCAGAATTCGCCCCGAAAGACTCGCGGTCGTCGGGGCGGTTTATTGCCTTGAGCCAAAATGGCTACGGGCAGCATCCAGGAGGCCGGAAAGAGGCCCCCAAGAGCCCAGCGGTCCAGGCGGGGGCCGAACGAACATTTCCAGCCCTGGGCTCCCTGAAGCCCAACAGGAAGCCCCACGTAACTCGCAAGACCCCCCCCCCGACTTTCCCGAGACGCCCAAAAGCAGATATCCAGAGTTGCCCAACATTGTCGGCTTCCGCTCAGCGTAGTATAAGTACGTTTGGGAAGCATCGCGACCTTGTCAGTGATCCAGTGTCGCTGCCGGGCATAGCCGCAACCGCGTTTGGTAAAACGGAGCCCCACGGGAAACTTTGCGCGCAAATCTTCCAGTCAGTAGGTGTTCTCGGGCATGTTTCCGATGTGCGCATGGCCGAATATGCGAATACTTCTGAGGGCCCTCTCGGAGCCGTCTTGGAGTCTCATCGCCTCTCTCGTGACGTGACATGGGCTCCCCGAGGTGCCTTTCTTTGTCCTGGGTCATTCTTGACTGTCCCGGGCCTCAGGCCGAGACCGTGGAGGTGGCCTGCGGACTCGTTCTGCAACGCGCCCAGTGGCGACCGTGTGTAGGTCGCGGCCGTGCACGTTTGAAGCAGTCGTGATGCAGGGGCCGTAGACACGCTAACGGCGATGTAGGTTTCGGTATTGCATGTGGGGGTGGTTCGTGGCCAACCCAATTCGTAGGAAGGCGCTCTTCGCGTCTTCCTACAGTCTGTCCTGCGAGAGTTCGGCGTCGCAAAAACCTGATTCCCAACATCGCCGTTAACCTTGGCATCGCTCGGACGTGTGCATTTTTCTCGGCGAGAACCATCGAGGAGCATCCTGGACCATCGAGCAAAAAAACACTCACGAAACCGACAAATGCACGGGGAATGGACGTCCCAGCGACGGCAAGTAACCAACATCGTCGTCAGCGTGGCCTTGGAGGGGTGTAGAGCTGCGAGCCCACCGACCACGGCGTCGTGGGAGGCCTCTACCCTCCGCGCGGGCTTCTCAGATGCATAGCCGCGGAGGATCTCTCGGCTGCGGCCAAGCTTCGAAGGGCCCCCACCCCAGGCTCACAAAGACCCTGGGGTGCGCTCGAGCCTTTTCCCTTGCTGGAGCCTGTTCGGCGGAAAAAAAAATACGACAGCACCCCGCCCACGCGGCCCTCCACGTTGCGCCACGCCCCGTGGGGCGCCGCAGCGTACACCACGCAGAAGCCCCAGCCGGCACTCCCTCGCCTCCCAGCGGTCTTCAGGAGAGCCAGCGGTTGGTCGGGGGCCGCGGCCGCCGCCAGCAGGGAGGGCAGCACACTGGCCGTCCGGCGGCGGCGCGCTCTGCCGCAGGCTCTCGGCCGCCCAGGGCCCTCCCGTCGGCGCGCTGGCTGCTTCTCGAGGGCCCGGCGGCTGGGAGCGAGGCAGCGCGCTCTGGCCGCCCGCGCGCTGCCTCGGCCCAGAGGGTCTTCCAGGCTGCCTCTCGGGTGCTGCGGGTGCTGCGGGTGCTGCCAGAGGTGTGGCCTTGGCCGAAGAGGTCAGGGCGGCCCCCGGGCGGCCTCCAGATCACCCCATCGTGCGGCTCGGAGGGCGCCCGGGGGCCTCTGGCACCGACCAGTTCCTCGACAGTTGTGCCGACAGATGCGCCGACGACGACGTCTGGCGACGACGACGACGACGACGACGACGACGACGACGACGACGTCCGACGACGAGGGAGAAAATGACCGCGAGGGCCAGGTGGAAGTCGACACACTTACGACGTCGGGGGTCTGGACACAAGGCACAGACGTCCCCCTAGAAGTTCGAACCTTAGCGAGATTCAGACCTTTGTTTCGGCATGTGGAGGCCGAAACCGCGCACAAAGCTTTCAGGACTGAGCCACACCCCAGGACGGACCACGAGCGCCGCGGCTTCTCCCTCTGCTGCGCCTTCCCTGCCTCCTGCCGCTTGCTCCCTTTCTCTCTCCGCTTTTCTGGTTTCGGCTTAGACACGGCCAAGGACACCCGGGGAGGAGCACGAAAATGACGAGGAGGATGAGGAAGAGGTGTGGCTGCGTTCGAAGAGACCTATAGCCATCAGGAACCAGGAACCAGGAGGAAGAGGAGGTGGACGACCCTCACAATGCCCGTAACGACGATGACAACGACGACGAGGAGGACGGCGATGATGATGACCACGACTATGACGATGACGATGCGGATCTGATGATGAGTATGAAGATGGTGATGATGATGGTGGTGGTGATGATGATGATGATGATGGTGATGGCGATGATGATGATGATGATGATGATGATGATGATGATGATGTTGATGATGATGATGATGATGATGCTGATGATGATGATAGTAATGATGATGATGACGATGTCGATGACGATGACGATGATGATGATGATGATGATGATGATGATGATGATGATGATGATGATGATGGTTATGGTGATGGTGATGGTGACGGTGATGACGACGATAACGACGACGAGGAAGACGATGATGATGATGATGATGATGATGATGATGATGATGAGGATGAGGATGAGTTTGAGGATGAGGATGAGGATGAGGATGAGGATGAGGATGAGGATGAGGATGATGATGACGATGACGATGATGATGATGATGATGATGATGATGATGATGACGACGAGGATGACGATTAGTTATGGGGTGGTGATGACGATGATGGTGGTGATGATGGTGGTGATGATGATGATGATGATGATGATGATGATGATGATGATGATGATGATGATGATGATGATGATGATGATGATGATGATGATGATGATGATGATGATGATGATGATGATGATGATGATGATGATGATGATGATGATGATGATGATGATGATGATGATGATGATGAGATGAGATGATGAGGATGAGGAGAGGAGGAGGGAGGAGGAGGAGGAGGAGGAGGAGGAGGAGGAGGAGGAGGAGGAGGAGGAGGAGAGGAGGAGGAGGATGATGATGATGATGATGATGATGATGATGATGATGATGATGATGATGATGATGATGGATATGATGGGCAGCAGCGAGGAGATGGGCCTGGAGGGCGTCGCGGGCGCGGACGGATCTCTGATCCCGCGCGGGTTGATGTCTAGGCGGGCTCACTGCCGCAGGGTGGCCACCGAGCATCCTGGGCGCCTCGCCGAGGCGAGCTTGGCCCAGATGGCGGACTTCCTCGGCGCACAGGAGGGGGAGAGCGCCGTCGACCCGAAGGGCGCGATCGTGCTACGGTGGCTCCTCACGGTGTACCTCCCGCAACACGCCGTGCGGGAGATCGGCGTGCCCGCGCGCCGCGATTTGTGGGCGTTCGCCGAGGCGCTCGACCTCTTGCAGGGGCGCTCGGCGGCGGTGGCGGACCTGCTCGCGCAGCGGTTCAAGGCGCTCCAGGTCGCGCTCCACGACGGGAACTGGTCGGGGGCGAAGTGGCTGGAACCCACCCCGCCGCGCGACGAGCCCACCGCGCTGCGGGGCGAGGAGGCGGAGGAGCTGATCAGGGGCATCCAGGCGGGCGAGCTCAAATTGGACGAGCTGACCGCCAAGCTGCGCAAGCCGGGCTTGGGGTCTGGCCGGGGCGAGGGGGGTTCGCAGCTCCCGCCTCGTCCTGCAGGCCCTGCGGGGGGGGGGGCCCGCGAAGGCTGCCCCGCCGCCGCGGCCTCCAGCGGTGTTGGGAGACGAGCTGGCCGAGGCGAAGGGTTCGAGGGTTCCTCGCGCCGCGCAGGCGGGAAAGGGGGGCAACGCGGGCGCGTGGGCCGACGCGCGCGCTGCGACCCCGAATTAAGAAGGGCGAGTCGAGCAAGGGGTACCAGGCTCGCCTGGCGAGCGTCGTGGCCGAGCTGAAAAAGAAGGGCCCCCCTGCCCAGACGGCGGCCTCTTCCCCTGGACGGCGAAGCGCTGAGCTTCGCCCCGCCCGAGGTGCCGTTGTCGTGCGTGGCCCAGACTCCCCCTGCTTGCGGCGAAAGCGGCGAAGGTGTAGCAGCGCCGAGCGCCGCCAGCGGGGGACAGCCTCATGGCGCGGGGGCGGGCGACGCGCTGCCGCCGCTGGAGCTGGGCGCCGCCCTGGCCGAGACGGTCGCGCCGCGGGCTGGCGCTGTCGGGGCTGAGGCGGCACTGCCTGAGTCGCTGCCGCTGAGCGAGGTGTCGGAGAGCATGACGGGGTGGCGCAGGAGGTCGCCCGCCGAGTCTGGTCGGCCTTTGCGGCGGGTCGACCTGGCAATCGAGCTCGCGAGGTTCGCGCAGCTGCATCCTGGCACCCTGGGTCGTCTCGCAGGGCAGGCGCTCCCATTCGAGAGGAGTGGCGCGAAGGCCCGAGTCCGGGACCTGCGGCCGCTGCCTCTCCCGCCCCTGGGGAGGTTGCGAGATGAGCCTAGGCTGCCAAGGGCTCGCGGTGTCGCCTCACGCCCGTGGCCAGGGCGGTCGCGGCTGAGGCGTGGACCCACGTGAGTGTGCTGGGCCTCAACCGCATGCACTGCGGGGTCGCTCGGGAATCGCTCCGACTCGGAGCGGCTCTGACGGTGGCGCAGGAGACGGCCATGCGGCGCATTCGCTCACAGGCGGCGAAGGTTGCCCAGCAGCCTTTCGAGACCGCGGCCGTCGTTTCTTTGAGCGGCGCGGTCGCGACCTCGTCAGTGGACTACAGCGGGGAGCCCATGATGCGTGCTCTCCCCTGCGCCCTCGCGGAGCTGGCCCCTGGCCTGCCGAAGAGGGAGCACGCGGCGACCTTGAGCGTGATCGACTTCGTTGACGACGAGGTGGCGCGTTGGCTGGCCGACCCCACGCTGGCGCTCAAGGCGGAGGCGGACTTCCCTGACCCCCTGTCCGAAGGCGCGGGCCAACGTCGGCTCGCAGTTCGAGTGGGGGGCCCTGGCGATGCACCTCGTGGACCTCGGGATCTTCGCCGTGCTTCCCGCCGAGGAGCTGGTCCGCGTCCGCGGCGAGCCTCTGCTGAACGGGCTCTTCGCTGTGGAGAAGACGGGCGCGCCTGGGCCCGGGCCCAGTCGCGTCGCGAGGCTCATCCTGAACGCGGTGCCTGGCAACGCGCCCATTGAGCCCCTCGTGGGGGGGCCGGCCTTGCTTGCTGGATCCACGGGGTGGGTTTCGCCTCGCGTTCCCGGGGGGAAGCTGCTCCTTTGGTCGAGCGACGACCAGAAGGGGGCCTTCTTCGTGTGGCGCGTGCCCCGTGCACGGCACCGCCGCGCGGCGGTGGGGCGGCCGCTGGCGGGCTCGCTCTTCGGACGGCAGGGGCCTGAGGTGTACCTCGCGTCGGCGGTGATCGCGATGGGCTGGTCTCTGGCGGTCCCACTGCGCCAGCGCATCCACAGGCGTCTGCGCCGCCTGCCACCGCCGCTGGGCGCGGGGCTGCCCCCGCAGGCGGAGTGGCGCAAGGATGCGCCGCGGCCCGCCGTCGCCGCTACAGAGGAAGGAGACCCAGCGTGGTGGCAGGTCTACATCGACGACTTCGACGCGCCCGAGATCGTGGAGGAGGTTCGCGCCTGACGCCTGGTAGGCTCGCTGGCGGAGATACAGGTCAGAGCGCGAGCCAGCTATGACAGGGCTGGCGTCGCCTACTCGGCGGAGAAGGCTCACTGCAGGCAGCTTCGGGTCGAGCGCATGGGGGCCGACGTCGACGGCGAGTCCGGCCGCCTGGCCGCGCCCATGGCCAAGTCGCTCGAGGCGATCGCGCTGCGCCTGGCCTCCTTCAGGCTCGAGGCCGTGCCGCGGCGGCCTGCGATGACGATCCTCGGGCGCTTCGCTAGGCTCTTCGAGTTCCGAAGGCCCCTCTTCAGCGTGCTCAACGCGGTGTGGAGGCTGAGCTCGCTGCGCGGCAGCGCGAGGTTGTCGTCGGCGATGGTCGAGGAGCTGCTGACCGCCATGCTGGTGATGCCGATGGCCGCGACTTCGCTGCGAGCCAAGATCGAGGGCACGGCCGCGGTCTCGGACGTGTCCGAGTTCGGCGGGGGCGTGCGCGCGTCGGCGGGCCCCCGAGCCGAGGCGGAGGCCAGCCTCGACGGCGCTCCGACGCTGGACGAGCAGATGCACCTGGGGGCTCGCCTGCTGCAGCTGCCCGCCGAGCCCTCAGAGCCCTGGACGGTCGCCAACCCCTTCATCCCGCGGGCCGCGGTTCTGAGGACGCCCAAGGTGCTCCTCGTCGGCCTGTTCGACGGGATTGAGGGCTTGGCGCTTGGCGGTGGCCTTCTCACGGTTGCCCGTGCGGGTCATGGGCTACGTCGCGGCGGAGACGGACGCCAAGGCGCGCAGGGTGGCGCGCCTGCGCTGGCCAGGCGCGATCGACTGGGGCGACGTGACGCGCGTGACCGCCGCTGTCGTGCACGAGCTGCGGGGCGCCTACTGCGACGAGGTCGACCTCTGCGCGGCGGCCGCGGGCAGCCCCTGTCAGGACCCGGCCAGGCAGAACGCGTCGGGCGCGGGCTTGCGCGGCGCGAAGTCCGGCTTGTTCTGCGAGGTGCCCCGCTTGCTGGAGCTCCTCAAGGCGGCGTTCGGTCACAAGCTGGAGTGGTTCGTCGAGAACGTCGCGAGCATGACGGCGGACAACCGGGCTGAGATCAGCAGAGCCTTCGGCGTCGAGCCCTTCCTGGTGTGCTCGTCCGTCCTCGTGCCCTGCCGACGTCCCAGGCTGTGCTGGATGAGCTAGGAGCCGCGCGTCGCTGCCCCGCTCACCGTGGACGTGAGGGACGGGTTCCGCGAGGTTCGCGCGCCGAGGGCCCCCCTCTGCGAGTTGGCCTGGCAGGGCGAGGGGGCCCGCTGGCTGGGTGCTCCAGGCCTGTTCCCAACGCTAGTACGCTGCAGGCCGCTGCCGAAGTTTCCCTCGGCCCCGATGGGGGCTACAGCAGGCCTCGGCGGCGGCGCGCGCTCGGTGGGGGGCGGGCTCGTTCCGATATCACGTTGCCCTGTGCGAGGAGAAAAACTTGCTGCTGGACAGCGCTGCGGGCTCCGTTCCTCGCTTCCCCTCCAGCTCGGAAAAGGGAGAATATGCTCGGCCTCGATGTGAACTACACGTCCGTAGCCACAGAGGGCTCGAACGAGCGCGACTGCAGCGACGCACGGGCTTTCCTCCTGGGTGACAGCTTCAGCGCCCGCGTCGTCGAGTGGCTGGCGCAGGCGGCGCTTCTGGAGGCGAAGACGCTGAGCAGGCCGCTGGATGTGCAGGAGCTGGTGCACTTTGGTTGGCGCCGACCGTCGCGGGACGCCATCGGGCGGTGCGAGAGCGAGCCGGGGGGCCCAGACGCGTTGGCCTCGCGACGGGTTGGTGCTGCACTACCTGGCCCGAGCGGAGAAGGGCGGAACCGACGTGCGCCCGGGCTGCGGCCTCCCTTACAAGCCGCGCGGGTGGCCGCGGTCAAGCCTCGACCCGTTCGCGCGGCGGTGGCGCGGGGTGCTGAGCGTGGCGTGGCCTGCAGCCAAGAGCGCCCGCATCAACGTCCAAGAGTTGCACGCGGCGGCGGCGGCGCTGCGGTGGCGCGCCCGCAAGGCGAGTCGGCATGGCAGCAGGTGGCTCCACTTCGTCGACAGCCACGTCGTCGCTGCGATCGTGGCGAAGGGCAGGAGCAGCAGCCGCCGCCTCCAGCCCGCGCGTGCCAGGTGGGCCGCGGTCGCAGTGGCCGCCGACATGTGCCAAGTCGTCGGCTACGTCGCGTCAGAGGACAACCCCGCCGACGAGCCATCGAGGAGGTTGCGGCGTGGCTCGCGGCTCAGGGCCGCCGCGCCCGGGCCGCCCAAGCTGCTGCCCCCGCGCCGCGGGGGCCCCCCGCCGCGCGCGCTCGGCTGAGGCAGCGGCGCCCTGCGGGCCCAGTCGCTGTTCCTGCTCCGCGTGGGCGCCGCGACGAGGCATCGGCACTGCGCCGCGGTCGACCGCCTGCTGGGGCACTGCGGCGTCGCGGGGGGCGGCGTCGAGGCGCTGGGCCAGGTGGGCGAGGGCGCCGACGCGCTCGTCTCAGGGTGCCTGGAGGTCTTCTGGGCCTCGGGCGCGGGCATCGCGGCGGCGAACCACGCGGTGGCGGGCGCGCGCATCTTCAGCCCGCGCCTTGGGCGCTGGTGGGATCTGAGCTGGGCGTTGCTGAAGACATGGCGGAAGAGGGAGCCCGCGGCACGCGTGCCCCCCTTCGCGCCCGAGATCGTCGGGGCCATGGCTGGCGTAGCGCTGGAGGCAGGCTGCGTCGACGTCGCGTGTCTCCTGATGGTTGCTTTCGAGGGCCTGCTGCGCGGCGGCGAAGCCTTCGCGCTGTGCAGGGGCGACGTGGCTTTCCGTGGCCAGCGCGCCGTCCTCCGCGTCGCCTCGTCCAAGGGCTCGGCGGGGCGCGACGCTGCGGAGGCGGTCGTCATCAGGGCGCCGATCGCCCTCCAGCTGCTGCGGCTCGTCGCGCACGGCCTGGGCGCGGGGGCGGGCTCAGCGCGCGGTCGCCGCGCCAGATGCGGGCGGCCCTCGCAGCGCCGGTGGAGGGCCTCGGCTTCCAGTGCCCGCTCAGCTGGCACAGATGCCGCCGTGGCGGCGCGTCGGAGTGCTTCATGCGGACCAAGAGTATGGAGCTCACCTTGGTCCGCGGGCGTTTGGCCAGCCGCCTCGCAGCCAGTATATATGTGGAGGACGCGCTGGCCGACCTCGCGCGGGTCCAGCGCGGTGACGCGCAGGCGACGCTCGTCCGACAGGGGCTCCAGTCGCTGCGCGACTTCTCTGAACTGTCCTAGTGCAGTATCTATTCTTATCTGTGTGTAAAAGACGTTCGCATTTTTCAGCGCCCCCTTCTCACCCGCCCCGCCTCTCGAAGTCGTCTTCCTGATGCGCACCATGGGCAAGCCAGCGTTGGCCTGTGGGGTGCCGCGGCGTCCCTGTGGGGGTCCTTGGCCGTCGCGGGGCGTTTTGGTGGCCCCTCGCTCTCGGCTTGGCGCAGCCGCTTCGGGGTCGGCACATGGACGCCGCGGTCGCAGGTGTTGGGAGTCCTGAGCGGGGCGCAGGCTGTAGGCAAAGAGGTGGCGGCCTTTTTTCGCGCAGGTCTGGCCTCAGAGGTCCTCTTCCTGTCTCGCCCATGGGCAAACCAACGGTGGCTTGTGGGGTGCCACGTCGTTCCTGGGGGCCCTGGTCCGTCGCGGGCCGTTTCGGCGGCCCCCAGTTCTGGGCGAGGCGCAGCTGTTGCGGGATCGTGCTAGGGACGTCGTGGTTTCAGGTGTTGGTGGTGTTTTGAAAGGGTTCAGGTTGCAGGCAAGAGGTTGAGACCTTTTTCTCACCCGCCCCACCTGTCGGAGTCCTCTCGCAGGCGAGAGGCGGCGGTCTTCTCCCGACCCACCCTCGACGGCCTTCGTCCCGATCACGCCGAAAGGGGGTGCGGGTTGCAGGGCGAGGCGGAACGGTCAGGAGGATAAGTTTTCACACCTAAAGTAGGTCCGGCCTAACGGCCAGTAGGGTGGGGTGTGGAACAAGGGGGGGGGTGCTTAAGAGCGGCCCGCTGGGCCAACGTGAGGGGAAATTGGGTTGCACTCGGCGTCCCCCCAGCGTTTCGGGAGAGGGCGGCATGCGGTCAGGGGCCGCCCTGGGGGCCCGCCGACGCAGTCGGCTGGGCCCCCCCCCCGATTCGGGCCGGATGCTCGGACGAAGCGCAGCGTTCCCTGGGGCCGCGGTGCCTGTCTTCGGAAACGTTCCTGGGGGGTTAGAGGGGCATCGGAGCGTAGTGACTAGTGGCGAGGGAGCGCTTGCCCAAAAAGCGTGTGTGTGTATACATGTATGTGTGTGTATATATATATATATATATATATATATATATATATTATTATATGTATATATATAAATATATATATATAATATATATATATATATATATATATATATATATATTATATATATATATATATATACATATAGATCCCGGGCCCCGGGCCCAGCGGGCATATTGCATATGCGTGGTTCCCTCCCCTGGCCGTCCCCAGGGGCTCCCAGACGGCCCCAAAACGGACCAGGACAGCTTGGAGACGGGCCCAAAGACGATCCAAGAGGCCCCCATGACGGCCCAAGAGGCCCCCAAGACGGCTCCAAGAAGGGGCACAAACGCGGGATCCGAACGGACTTTTCGGGCCCTCGGCCCCAAGAGGTCCCAGGAGGCCCCAAGAGGGCCCCAGGAGGCCCCCAGGACGCCCCAAGAGACCCCCAAGAAGCTGCCAAGAAGCTCCCGAGAGGCAGCAACAAAAACATCCAAACGGCCCTCAACAGGCACCGAAACTGGTTTCAAGAGGCTTCGGACAGGACATTGGCTCGCCCTGGCGCCCGGGAATTCCAGTAGCACCAGGTGTAGATATCCAGCTGCCCGCGGCAAGTCCCGCCACCGCGCCTGCCCAGCTGTCTCGGTGGTCCATGTGCGAGGGAACACGGATGTCCTACCCTGTGACCCGTTGTATCTCCAGGCTTGATGGTGCACGACGCCCGGTCGCCCAGGGCGGCTGCCCCGAGGGGGCATGGGAGTACCGGGGCTCATTTTCTTTCTGCTTTTACAAGGTTTCCGCGTCCTGGGCCTCGGAGGCCGCCGCCTCCGACCCCCCCGTGGGAGGACGGGGCGGCCGGGGAGGCCCAAAATAGTCCAGGAGGGCCTCCAGAGGCTCCCAAGACGGCCCAAGCGGGCCCCGAGTCGCCGAAACACCACTCCGGGACGCCCAAGATAGGCCCAAGACGGCCCGAGAGGCCCCCCGAGGCACTCCATGACGCTTCAAGACGCCTCTCCAGAGCGCTTCAAGAGGCCGAAATCGTCAATGTTACGAAGGTTTTCGAACAGTTTTGGCCTTCCAGCTTTTTCGTCTGTCCGACGTTCCAAGACGGCTCAATAGGCCCCCAAGAGCGCCCCAAGACGGCCCAAGAGTGCCCCAAGACGGCCCCAGAGTCGCCCAAGACAGCCCAACAGAGCCCCAAGACGGCCCCGAGATGCGCCCAAGAGGGGGACCACGACTCCAACATTCGACCCTCCCGCTTGAAGAGTGCCCCAGGAGGCCCCAAGGAGCCCCCAAGAGGCACCAGGAGGCCCCCAAGAGGCACCCAGGAGGCCCAAACGAGACCCAAAGAGGCCACAAAACAGCCCCGAGGAGGCCCCACAACGGTCCCAAAACGGCGACCGAGAAGCTGCGAAACTGCCTTCACGACGTCCCCGACAGGCCAACCACGAGATCCAAACCAACACCCATGAGGCCTCTGACCCACCACCCAGGGCACTGTGGCGGGAGCAGTGACAGCACTTGTGCACAGCATGTTCAGGCGGGAGTCTTCCGGAACACGCTGCAGGAGGAGGAGGAGGAGGAAGATCAGGAGGAGAGAGCTGGAGTGGGAGGAGAAGGAGGGGGACGAGGAGGAGGAAGAGGCCTCCAAGACAGCTCCAAGATAGCCGAAGAGGCTTCCAAGAGGGCCCTGGGCGGCCCACGAGGGCCCCAAGGCGGTGCCTGAGGCGCCCAAGAAGGCCCGAGAGGGCCCCCAGACGGCCCCAAGAGAGGCCCAAGAAGGGAAACACGAACTGGGAATCCGAGCTCTCTACCCCGAGAGGTTCTCGGGAAGTCCCAAGAGGCCCCGAATCGGATCCAAGAGGCCCCCAAGAAGCTCCCAAGAGGGTCGACGAAGTTCCAAGAGATCTCCCAAGGTGGCCCCCCAAGAGGCACAACTCATCGTTTTACGATTGGGCTTTAACGGGTTTTGTTTTTGTCGGCCTTTTGGCATCCCGATGCTCCAAGACGGCCCAAGAGGCTTCCAATGCCGCTCCAATATAGAGGAAGAGGCCTCCAAGAGGGCCCCAAAACGGCCCGCGAGGGCCCCGAGACGGTGCTTGAGGAGCCCAAGACGGCCCGAGAGGGCCCCAAGAGCCCCAAGAGAGGCCCAAGAAGGGGAACGCGACCCAACAGCAGAGCGTTCCCCCCAAAAGGCCCACAGGAGGCCGCAAGAGGACCCCAAAAGCTTCCCGAGGGCCTCAAAGGCTTCAAGGAGACGTCCAAGAGGTTTTAATAGCCCAAGATTGCCCTCGATGCGTCAAAACTGCTTCCAGGAGGCCCCCGGGAAGCTTCCAGATTGCCTCAATCCGGCCGCAGGTGGCCTCAAGTCGGGCCCCCACGCAGCCAAGACGGCCAATGGCGGCTTCACATTGCAGAACCGATGCCGCCAAGGGACCCTCAGACGCCCCCCCCAAGAGGCACCCACGAGGCGCCTCCAACAGCCAGTTGACGAAGCATGCGGAACACCCCAGAAGCTCCTCAGATGCCGTCGCGCGCCGGTGCTTGATGGCGTTGTCCAAGATTGTCCAGCGCCCCCCCGACCTGGGCTAGAACCTGAGCGCGCGCGAAGCGCGCGCGATGGTTCTAGTTATAACTATAACTATAACTATAACTATAACTATGACTAGGACTATGACTATGACTATGACTATAACTATGAGTATGACTATGAGTATGAACATGACTATGACTATGACTATGACTATGACTATGACTATGACTATGACTATGACTATGACTATGACTATGACTATGACTATGACTATGATCATGACTATGACTATGACTATGACTATTACTGTTACTATTACTGTTACTATCACTTTTACTATCACTATCACTATTACTATTACTATTAATATTACTATTACTATTACTATTACTATTACTATTACTATTACTATTACTATTACTATTACTATTACTATTACTATTACTATTACTATTACTATTACTATTACTATTACTATTACTATTACTATTACTATTACTATTACTATTACTATTACTATTACTATTACTATTACTATTACTATTACTATTACTATTACTATTACCATTACTATTACTATCACTATTACCATTACTAGTACTATTACTATCAGTACTACTACTACTATTATTCTTACTCTTACTCTTACTCTTACTCTTACTCTTACTCTTACTCTTACTCTTACTCTTACTCTTCTCCTTATTCCTTATTCGAATGTACTCCTACTCCCCCCTCAGGCCGGCAGATAGGGGCCCCATCCGGGTGGTCCCATCCTAACCTGTAAAAAATCATACAAAATCAACATTTTTCTTATTTTTTCCTCTCGACATGGACGTCCTGTCGTCCACGGCGATCATCCATTGCAAAAAATACCACAAAGAGCACACGCGCGCGTTCATGTCAGAATCCTACCGAACACCGTGTGTTTGCAAGCATTTCAATATAAAAACATCAAAAACCCAATGTTTTTTTTTCACAAAAATTATACAAATTTCCTGCCTGGGCTCTCTTGCTGAAATCATAGGAAAACCATAGGAATCTTAAGAATTCGGTCAAATCCAGCGATTCACGTCATCGCGCGGTGCACTCGCGATGCTCTGTCATGCGCCCCGGCCGCGAATCCTGTGCAAAAAATACCACGCGGGCGAATTGCGCGCGCGTCGCCGCGAGCGCATGCTCAAATCCTTCTAGAGTCGTCGCCGTCATTGGCACCGTCGCATGGACGTCCTGTCGTCCACGTCGCAAAATGCATGGCAGGAATGGGACCCGGCTTACTGGGCCGTTCTCGACACAGCCACCTCTGGCTTCCTGCGGTGTACCGGGCCATTCTCGACTCGTCTGGCAATGCGTGCGCGGCATTCAACACGCGCTCGCCAGTTCCCGTCGGCAACCGCCATCGCGGCCGCATCAGCTGTACCAAACCGGCTGGCCGGTGTGACTTCGGCCCCCAGTTGTGCCAGCTTTGCTTCTTATGTTGTGGGAGGGCGGGTGGGACTGGGCATGCCATGCTTGACTCGCTCGAGCTGGCTAGCTTGACTCCTACTCCTATCCTTATTCCTTATTAGAATATACTCCTACTCCCCCCTCAGGCCGGCCATTAGGGGCCGCATCCGGGTGGTCCCATCCTAACCTTTAAAAAACAATACAAAATCAACATTTTTCTTATTTTTTCCTCTCGACATGGACGTCCTGTCGTCCACGGCGATAATCCATTGCAAAAAATACCACAAAGAGCACACGCGCGCGTTCATGTCAGAATCCTACCGAACACCGTGTGTTTGCAAGCATTTCAACATAAAAACATCAAAAACCCAATGTTTTTTTTCACAAAAAATTGTACAAATTTCCCGCCCGGGCTCTCTTGCTGAAATCATAGGAAAACCATAGGAATCTTAAGAATTCTGTCAAATCCAGCGATTTCACGTCATCGCGCGGTGCACTCGCGATGCTCTGTCATGCACCCAGGCCGCGAATCCTGTGCAAAAAATACCACAAAGAGCACACTCGCGCGTTCATGTCAGAATCCTACCGAACACCGTGTGTTTGCAAGCATTTCAACATAAAAACATCAAAAACCCAATGCTTTTTCACAAAAATGCTTTGGGGTGTCCTGTCAGACCGTCGGGCTTCCTCCGGCCACCTCTGGCTTCCTGCGGTGTACCGGGCCATTCTCGACTCGTCTGGCAATGCGTGCGCGGCATTCAACACGCGCTCGCCAGTTCCCGTCGGCAACCGCCATCGCGGCCGCATCAGCTGTACTAAACCGGCTGGCCGGTGTGACTTCGGCCCCCAGTTGTGCCAGCTTTGCTTCTTATGTTGTGGGAGGGCGGGTGGGACTGGGCATGCCATGCTTGACTCGCTCGAGCTGGCTAGCTTGACTATTACTCTTGCTCTTATTATTACTACTACTATTACTATTACCATTACTATTACTATTACTATTACTATTACTATTACTATTACTATTACTATTACTATAACTATTACTATTACTATTACTACTACTATTCCTATTACTATTATTATTACTATTACTATCACTATCACTATTACTATTACTATTACTATTACTATTACTGTTACTATCACTATACTATTACTATTACTATGACTATTCTATTACTGTTACTATTCCTATTATTATGACTATGACTATTACTACTACCAGTACTATTACTATTACTATTATTAGTACTATTACTATTACGACTACTAATTACTATTACTATTACTATTACTATTACTATTACTATTACTATTACTATTACTATTATTATTACTATTACTATTACTATTACTATTACTATTACTATTACTACTACTAGTACCACTACTATTACTATTACTATTACTATTACTATTACTATTACTATTACTATTACTATTACTATTACTATTACTATTACTATTTCTATTACTATTAGTATTATTATTACTATTACGGTGACTATGGCTATTAGTAACACTATCACTATTATTTTTACTGTTTCTATTAGTATTACTATTGCACTTACCATTACTATTATTATTACTATTACTATTGCTATTGCTATTACTATTACTATTACGATTACTATTATCACTATTATTAATATTACTATTATTATTACTATTACTATTACTATGACTATGACTATGATTATGACTATTACTATTACTATTACTATTACTATTACTATTACTATTACTATTACTATTACTATTACTATTACTATGACTATGATTATTATTATTACTTTCACTATTACTATTACTATTACTATTACTATTACTATTACTATTACTATTACTATTACTATTACTATTACTATTACTATTACTATTACTATTACTATTACTATTACTATTACTATTACTATTACTATTACTATATTACTATTACTATTACTATTACTATTACTATTACTATCACTATTACTATTACTATTACTATTACCATTACTATTACTATTACTATTACTATGACTATTACTATTACTACTACTACTACTATTACTATTACTATTACTATTACTATTACTATTACTATTACTATTACTATTACTATCACTATTACTATTACTATTACTATTACAATTACTATCACTATGACTATGATTATGACTGTGACTTTTACTATTACTATTCCTAATACTATTACTATTGCAATTACTATTGCTATTACTATGACTATTACTATTACCAATACTATTACTATTACTATTACTATTACTATTATTATTACTATCACTAGTACTATTACTATTACTATTACTATTACTATTACTATTACTATTACTATTACTATTACTATTACTATTACTATTACTATTACCATTACTATTACTATTACTATTACTATTACTATTACTATTACTATTACTCTTACTCTTACTATTACTTTTACTTTTTATTATTACTGTTACTATTACTATTACTATTACTATCACTATAACTATTACTATTACTATTACTATTACTATTACTATTACTATTACTATTACTATTACTATTACTATTACTATTACTATTACTATTACTATTACTATTACTATTACTATTACTATTACTATTACTATTACTATTACTATTACTATTACTATTACGTTACTGTTACTGTTACTGTTACTGTTACTGTTTCTGTTACTGTTACTGTTACTGGTACTGGTACTGGTACTGTTACTGTTACTGTTACTGTTACTGTTATTGTTACTGTTACTGTTACTGTTACTGTTACTGTTACTGTTACTGTTACTGTTACTGTTACTGTTACTGTTACTGTTACTGTCACTGTCACTGTCACTGTCACTGTCACTGTCACTATTATTATTACTATTTCGATTACTATTACTATTACTATTGCTATTACTATTACTGTTACTATTACTGTTACTATTATTATTATTATTACTATTACTATTACTATTACTATTACTATTACTATTACTATTACTATTACTATTACTATTACTATTACTATTACTATTACTATTACTATTACTATTACTATTACTATTACTATTACTATTACTATTACTATTACTACTATTACTATTACTATTACTATTACTATTACTATTACTATTACTATTACTATTACTATTACTATTACTATTACTATTACTATTACTATTACTATTACTATTACTATTACTATTACTATTACTATTACTATTACTATTACTATTACTATTACTATTACTATTACTATTACTATTACTATTACTATTACTATTACTATTACTATTACTATTACTATTACTATTACTGTTACTATTACTATTACTAGTATTATTACTATTACTATTACTATGACTATGACTATGACTACGACTATTACTATTACTATTACTATTACTATTACTATTACTATTACTATTACTATTACTATGACTATGACTATGACTACGACTATTACTATTACTATTACTATTACTATTACTATTTCTATTACTATTACTATTACTATTACTATTTCTATTTCTATTACTATTTTTTATTATCATCATCATCATCATCATCTTCTCATGCTTCCTTCGTGTGAGCCCGCCACCGTCGCCCTGTGCCTTTCTGCGCGCCGCCGAGGAGAATTCTGGGCGCGCCGAGGCGCAGGCTGGTATGACCAAGGGCCAGCTCGCCCTGGACAACCGGCGCCGGATGTGGCGGAACAAGGACAAGAGGATGAAGGAGCTGGGGCAACGCTAGGGGGGGATAGGCTCAGGGGGGATGTATCGACCTCCGATCGCCCGATGGCCCCGTACGGATTTGCCATCGGGGGTCTATCGTCGATCTATCGGCGATGTATCTTCGATTTAGGAATGATGTTCCCCGCCCCCCTCGAGCTGGTCCCTTCCTATAGTGGCTCCTCAAAGGAGCTGGGGATCCAGAACTTTCAGACCTACGACTGACGCCAGGCAGGAGGAGGTTAGGAGGAATGGAGAGGGGGAGCATCAGGGCAAGCTGCGGGGGGAGGAGGAGGAGGAGGAGGAGGAGGAGGAGGAGGAGGAGGAGGAGGAGGAGGAGGAGGAGGAGGAGGAGGAGGAGGAGGAGGAGGAGGAGGAGGAGGAAGAGGATGACGGGGACCCTGCAGAACTTCTCAGGACCCTCCAGAACATGTCCAATACCTTTAAGCTCTCCCTCGTCTCTCTCCCTCTTCCTCTCTGTCTGCCTATTCCTTTCTCTGCCTATCTCTTATCCTCCTCGCCTTCCTCCTCATTCTACACTGTAGCTGTTTTCACCACCATCGGCGCGCTCCGTCCTCCGCGCCCCGTGGTACCCTCTGCGCGGGGACGGCCTCTCCCCGCGGCTGGGCTACCCCGCCCGTCGTCCCTGGCCCCCCCCCGCTTCTCTTTCTGCTCCCCCCCCATCGCGGGGCGCCTGGAGCTCCCGAGTGCACGTGGTTCAGCCTGTGCGCTCCTTGCTGTCGGCCGGCCGTGTTGAGTGGTTCCACGGTCCCTGGCGGCGACGCCCTGGTATCCTCCTGCTCCCTCGCTCTGGTGACGAGGCGTGGTCTCCCTGGTTCAGGCAGCCCCCAGCCGTCGGTGCCAGCTCGAGAATGCCTGTGGCCTACCTGATCCGGTGGTTCAGGAGCACGCGGTGTCGAGTGCATCCACAGTTTCCCTGGCTACTTCGCCCGTCTTGAGGCCTTCTGTGGACGGACGTTCGCTGGATCAGTACTCCCCCTGGGGGGGAAGTGGTGTGCGACTTCAGTGGCGCCACCCGACGCACCAGCTTGGACCATCTGGGCTTTCATGGCAGTCATCGCAGTGGACTGGCTGTCCGCCATTGGTCACACCTTGGTACGGCCTCCGCGCCATTTTGTCCGCGGCCCAACTTTGGTTGGCTAATTTGCAGTGCACGCCCCTGGAATTCACCTCTGGCAGCTTGCAGACCCTGGCAGTCAGTTACCCTGGCAGTCAGCACCCCCCCTGCAGCTCGTTGCACGTTTGCAGCCCCTGGCAGTGTTGTAGCACCGCCCCCTCTTCGGCTACTTCCTGGTCCCGTTCTGAGTCGCGGTGGTAGGCCTGCTTCTGCTTGGTCATTAGGCCCTTGCGCGGCCCGCTCGGACTCGACTCGCCGCTGTGCGCTCTCGCCTGCGGCTGCTGACTAAAAAAAACCCTACTGGCCCATCCAGAAACGATGCGAGTTGCCGTGATCAGGTATGTGGAGGAGCCTGCAGTGGAAGAAAGGGTCAGGGACGTCGTCATAACCCAAGAAGGGCGAGGATGGACCAGGATGCAGGAGGAAGCGGATGATGAGGAGGAGGATGAGGGGGAGGGGGAGTCGTTGTCGGAAGTTGGCATGAGCATGGTGCTGTGCTCTATTTCGGCCAGGTTACTGAGCTAGGAGGGTGGCGCATAGGACCACGCGGGGATCCGCCACTTCTGCCACCACCCGACCAGACCCAAACACAACAAATGTACCGAGGCACACAGGAGACGAACGAGGGCGACCCAGCGGGGGAGCGCGGAGACGCCAGGCCCCTATCTGGAAGGCAGGTTTGGGCAAGCAGATCGACAGCTCTGAGCTCGGCTTCCAGCCGGTAACAGGGAACACCAATTCGGAAAACGAGCACCTGCATCGGTCAAGCGACGCAACGCTGCGGATGGTGCAGGACCTCTTTCCTGCGCGGACGAGGGGCAGTGACGGCGCTGAGGAGGCAGCGACGGAGGCGGCCCACGGGACCCACGGGACAGGGGGGCAGGCGGACGGCCCCTGACTGCACGAGCAGGTGTGTGCTCGCTGCGCGATCGGTGCATCTGCAAATGGGCGGGAGACAAGGGCCAACACCGAACAATAACCAGCGCCGTACAACCACAGGCAGTGGATTCGTACCACCCAGAGTGGGGGAACGACGGTGTCATGACAGGCGCGAGCGCTGGCGTGAAATCCACAAACGTATCAGCATCGAAATGCGAGGGCCGCAGAGAAGCCGTCAAGTTCACGAGGTCGAGTCGGGTCGACCCACGACGAGGGGGCAGACAAGACGTGGAGGCGAGCGCCTCGAGGCAGACGACAGCCCCACTGTGGGCGGAGTGGGGGCGACCCGTAGCGACAGGACGGGGACCGTGATGCGGTGCTGAACCTGACCAGGCCTACGCGAGCTGAGCGGCGTCTTCAGAATCCTTGCCCGTGGACTCGGGAAAGGCGTCGTGGTAGGCCCTGGAACGGCGAGGCATCCACGCGGCCGACAAATCCTGCTCGCTAGGAACTGCGAACTGGCTCCAACGTGTCCTGCAAACGAAACCCTTGTATAGTGTGCAGAGGCGGCCGCCCCGCCAGCGACCGTCGTGGATACGATCCACACAGTATGCGCACTGCGGCACTTCACACGGCTTGCAAACCGTTCAGTCGAACAGGCATCTGTTGCTGCGTACAGCTGGCCAGGTCGGAGGGCGGTCAAAAGAGAGGTCGTCCTGACAAGCCCGACCCGCTTCGGTGAGACTTCTTGTCGTGCTGCGTGCTCGAGTGGGGCTCCTGTGGCGGCAGTGCGCCGTATCGGAGCGCGTTCTCGAAAGACAGCCCCGCGGCGTTGATATCGCCGTCGGGACGCCGCGCGTTTGCTCGGGGACGTTCTGAGCGGACGAGCAGCTGTCGCCTGCAGCACTGCCCGGGCTGCGGGGAGGGGAAGCCGTGTGCGGCGCTGAGCGGGACCTATCACGAACGCCGTTGGCCTCACCTCTTCTGAGCTTGGCGGCGATGTCGCCGATGGGCCTGCGTGGCGAACTGGAGTGCGAACGGGGTCGACCCATGGTGCCAGGCGTGAAGGCACTCCCAGCATGAGGCCTTCAGGGGGTCCTGGCCGACTCGCGAGCAGAGAGCGCACGCCCACTGGCGTCATTGCTGCCTGGGCTCCCAGCTTGCATGGCTTCAGGAAGTGATGCAGGAGCCAGCCAGGCATCCCCGCGAACTTTCACCCGTGCATGCTGCTCTGAAACATTATCTAATGGCATGCGGCCCATCCCGCCGCAGTGCTTGGATTGTGGGCCAGGGTCATCAGGGATGCTTCTCGGGGTCTCTTCGGAGCGCTCTCGGGGGCCTCTTGGGGGCAGTTTTGGGGCTTCTTGGGGGCCTGCTGGGGCCTCTTAGGATACTCTTGGGGGCCTCTTGGGGCTTCCTGGGGGGGCCTGCTGGGGGCCTCTTGGGAGGCCTCTTGGGGGCCTCTGAGGATCTTGGGGGCCTCTTGGGGCTTCGGGGGGCCTGCTGGGGGCATCTTGGAGGCCTCATGGGGCCTCCTGGGGGCCTCTCTCGAGGCCGAGGGCTCGAGATGTCCGTTCGGGTCCCCCATCGGGGCCCCTTCTTGGAGCCGTCTTGGGGGCCTCTTGGTGCCGTCTCGGAGGCCTCGTGGGCCGCCTCGGGTCCCTCCTGGGCCATTTTGGGGCCCTCTCGGGGGCCTCTTGGGCCGTCTTAGGGCGATCTTGGGGGCCGCTTGGGCCGTCTTGGAGCCCCGGGAAGCCGAGCAGGCGAGAACGCCAACATTGGGCAACCACCAGCCCAACCTCCATCGCAGCCAGCGTGGGCCCCGAACAGCGTGTTCTAGCATGCCAGGCGATGCAACAGACGTGGTGCAGGCTGTGTGGTGGACGCTATGTGCTTCAACCTACGTGCTGCAAGCTGTGTGGTGTCAGCTATGCGGTGCATGCTAGGTTGTGCAATCTACGTGGTGTGAGCTAGGTGATGTAAGCTACGTTCTCCAACCCGTGTGGCGGAGTCAACATACTCGCCTATGTGGTAAGAGCTAGGTTGTGCAAGCTACGTGGTGCAATCTATGGGGTTAGAGTTACGTGGTGCAACGCATGTGGCGCAATCCGTGTGGTGCGATCTATGTGGAGCAAGCTATGTGGCGCAAAGTAAGTGGAGCAAACTGTGCAGTGCTGTTCATATGGTGCGAGCTGTAATAGTGCAGTATACGCAGTGAACGCTATGTGGTGTGAGCTATGCTGTGTAGGCTAGGTGGTGCTGTGCTATGCGCAGGGCAGTGCCCAGGACCGCCAAGCAATGCAACCCAGCGCAACATAGCATAACGAAGTGATATTGTCGATCAAAACCAAACACTGCAGCGCAACACGATGCAATGCACGGCAACGCAATGCAACCCAACATAACACAGCGCACCGCGCCGCACATAACGCAATGTAAATCAGTGACTGCACTGCTAAGTAGCGCAACGCAATGAACGTATCGCACAGCAATTCAATGCCTTTCAAACCAAGTCACACCATCGCAAACACTGCGAACCAATGCAGGCCAATGTACCACAACTCAAATAAAGGCATCGCTATGCAAAGCGCCGCAATGCAGTGCAAAGCGATGCACATCGCTGTGCATGTGTAGGAGCATATGCACTCATCTATGTCGTGTGACCTACATGGCGTAAGATAGGTGCAGCAGTGTATTTGATATGAGCTAGCGTACTCTTGTATGTGGTGTGAGTCATGTGGTATAAGCTCTGTGATGCCACCTATGTGGTAAGAACTACGCGGTGCAAGCGCCTGTGGTGCAAAGCTACACGGTGCAAGCTCTGTGGTGCACTCTATGTGGTAGAAGCTAACGTATCCATTAATGTGTTTTGAACTATGCGGTGTAAGCTACGTGATGCACAGTATATTGTAAGAACACGCGTGCTCACGTATTTTGTCGCGAGCTCCGTGGTGTAAACTAGGTGGTGCAATCTATGATGTAGGAGGTAACGTACTCATCTACGTGCCAGTGGTGTAAGCTACGTGATGCAGTGGATGCAGGAATAGCCAGCGGAGTCACGTATGTTCCGCGAGCTGCATGGTGTGCGCTATGTGGGGCAATCTATGTGGTAGGAGCCATCTATGTGGTGTGCGCTATTTGGTGTAAGCTATGCGGCACAGTCGACTGCAACTTCAATCGATTGGATTGCTATTGATTGGATTGCAATCAACTCAGTTGCAGTCGTGTAAGCTGTGTTGTGAAATGTGGTGGCATCTATGCTTTGCAATCGATTGCAATCGATTGAATTGCAATTGATTGCAATGCAAGCTATTGCATTGCAACCGATTGGATTGCACTGCGCAACAAGGCCCAGGCGACGAGCGGCGACGGCGCGGCGACGGGGCGGCGACGGCGGGGACATACCCGCCAGGCCGCTCACACGGCCTCTGTTCCGCAGGAGCAGAAGTAAGAACCGGTTAGTGCAAGCATTGCTCTGGAAATCATTTGCGCCTTGGGGCCCTCTCGGGAAGCCTCTTGGGGGCCTCTTCGGGCGTCTCGAGGCCATCCTAGGCGCCCTGTGGCGATCTTGCGGCGACTCGGGGCCCTCGTCGCCCGTCTTGGGGCCCTCCTTAGGCCCGAACAAGTCATGCGGGATTACTCCCAGGAGCTCAGGGGCGTTCAAGAGATTTGGCAATGCTGGGTCTTGGCCCCTTAAGGATAAGGGTTTAGGCCCAGGACCTGAAGTCACTCCAACTCGTGCGTCAAGGGCACGGTGGCGGACATCGCGAATATCGATTCAAACGACGGGATCCCGCAGGACGTGCTTCACCAGGAAGAGGAAGAACGAGCGAAGTCGCCGTTGTCACCGTGCAGCCCGAGGCGGCTGGTTCGACGAGCTGGCCGGGGGGAGGCTCCAGAGGACGTGGAGGCAGTCCGCACGGCGAAGGCGATGGCGACGGTGCAGTCAATGCCAGACCAGGACCCGCACCGGGAAGGGAATGTGCGGGTGCGAGCGGGAGTGGTGGAAGCACGAGAACCGCTGACCCGCCCTGCGTTGCCCCCAGAGGGACGCGTGGCGGCGGTGAGGGTGGGGTCCGCCGCGGTGGCGTCGGCGGCGGCTGGGGGAGCGACCAGAAGCCCACTGGAATGCCGTGTCGCGGCCGCATGGCTTCTTCAAGCGACGCCTCCTGGGTCCAAACCACACCGGAGGGTGTGCTGAAGGGGCAACGTGGCTGCGGCTACGGCTCGGGCCTGGGAGAGGGAGGGGGAGGAGGGAGGAGGGAGGAGGACGAATAGGCGGATGAGGAAGAGGACGAACCGCAGGAGGGGGAGCAGAAAGGCTAGACGCCTATCTCATCGGATGCCTCTTGGGAGCTTGTCATGGGGACCTCTTGGCGATCCTGGGGGTCTCTTGGAGCGTCGTGGGTGCCTCGGGGAACAGGGATTAGGAGCATCACGAACACGAGAGAGAGGTGGAGGAGGAGGAGGAGGAGGACAAGGAAGTCAGGGAGGCCTCGATGTCGGGCGTCCTGCCGTGCCTCTGTGAAGCGCGGCGGCGCGAGGTGTGCTCTGTCCTGGCGCTCTCTCGCCTTCTCTCCTCGGCCTCCTAGGTCAGGAGGCCGCCGTTGGGTCAACGTGTTCTTGGGGAGGGGTGCAGGGCGGCCGCCTCCCTTGGACCACGCAGGAATACCGGCGGACGGCTTTTGGCAGTCTTCGGCCTGTGGGGGTCCTCACCGAGCCCCGGTACAGCCAGCACACGTGCGGGACGTAAAGCCGGTCCCGGGGGAGGGGCCCAGAACTCTGGGGGTCCACGCTGCGGCGCAAGGCATCACTTCGGAGTTCAGAGGAAGAGAAAAAGCAGGATGAGGAGGGGCAGAGTAAACTCAGGATTCCCCAGCGATGCTGCAGGACACTCCCGTCCCCCCCCTTAGCCCCCCTGCACCCCCCATACATAGCTGACAAGCGGCCCCGGACATGGAAGAACCCCACTCCCCCGTTTCCCTGGCAGAGCCACCCCTGCCCCGCCCCCAGCAGAGCTGAAGCTCGAGCTGTATCTCTTAGCAACTCAGACGGGATCGACTGAATCCCACCAGCCCTCTGGGCGTCGGTGGTTTAGAGCGTTTCCTCTTCCACCCCTCCTTCCCCTTCGGGGAGGGGTTTATCACTGCTCCCTATTAATATACACCCCCTTCCCCAGGCTACTGGGAGCCAACCCGAGTCCATGAGGGCACCCCCCCACCATCCCTTGTAACAAACAATACAAAACACACTCTGCCCCCACCATCCCTGGTAAAAATACAAAACACACTCTGTCTCCAAATTCTGAGCATGTGCAGCGAACCCGCTGCGGCCTCCCCCCACCATCCCTGTCATCAAAAAAACAATACAGAGTACTTGGCGGCGGCGGCGGCGGCTGCGGCGGCTGCGGCGGTGGCGGCGGCAGGGGCGGCGGCGGCGGCGGCGGCGAGGGCGGCGGCGGCGGCGGCGGCGGCGGCGGCAGCGGTGGCGGCAGCGACTGCGGCGGCAGCGGCTGCGGCGGCGGCGATTTGGCAGCGGGGGCGGCGGGCGGCGGCGGCGGCGGCGGCGCGGCGGCGGTGGCGGCGGGCGGCGCGGTGGCGGCGGCGGACATCGGCGGCGGCGGCGGCGGCGGCGCGGCAGCGGCGGCGGCGGGCGGCGGCGGCGGCGGAGGCGGATTCGCCCCCAGTAGCTGCCCATCCAAAGACGACTGCTGCATATGCTGCGGCTCGGGCCAGGCTCGGGTGCCATGTATGTGTTGGGAGGGCGGGTGGGAGTGAGCGAGACGGCTTGCGGGCGGGGAGGGCGTCTTGACCCCTCCCCCTACCCTCGCCCCTGGACCTGGACGGGGGGTTCCGCGGGTCGTTGGGGGGTCCAAGATTGCCTCGGCGAGGAAGCCAACATCATTGATTTTACGATAGTTTTGGCCCCATTTTGGCCTCCTGGGGGGGCAACGCTAATTCCCCCCCCTTCTTTGATAGATCTCCTGCAGGGTGGCCCAAAGAAGCGCCCAGGAGGCCCCAAGAGGTCCCAAGATGGCCCCAAGATGCCCCAAGAGGCCCCCAGGAGGCCCCCAAGAGACCCCCAAGAGGCCCCAAGAGACCCCCAAGAGGTCCCAAGAGGTTCCCCGAGGTACGCAAGAGGCCCCCAGGACCGCCAAGAGGCCCCAAAAACGGCCCAAGAGGCCCCCAAGCTCGCCATTGTCCTCCTCTTCCTCCTCCTCTTGTTTTTCTTCCTCCTCCCTCCTCCCCCTCCCTCTCCTCCTCCTCCTCCTTCTCCTCCTTCTCCTCCTTCTCGTCCTCCACGTCCTCGCCCTCCTCCATCTCCTCCTCCTGCTCCTCATATTCCTCCTCCTCCTCCCCCTCCTCCTCCTGCTCCTCCTCCTGCTCCTCCTCTTCCTCCTCCTACTCCGACGACGACCACTCCTTCTACATCCTCCCCCTCTTGGTGTATATGGCGGCTTGCCCCGTCCTTTGTTCTTCTGCATGCTACCCCGCTTCCCTCATCACCTCCATTCCCCTGGGGCTCATTTCTGGACGGGCTGCTGGGGATACGCGACGCGTTTAGAATGTTTTAAAGGGATGGCGGGGGGGTGTTGGCATGGGGACGGGTTGGCTGCCTGTCGTGTGGGATGGGATGTTTGTTGATATGGGGGCAGCGATCAAGCTCCCAGCGGGAATGCCGCAAACTGTCTCGCTCACTCCCACCCGTCTTCCCACTACAGAAATAGCACCCGAGCTTCGGCCGCCATCGACAACCGTTGCGAAGCAATGCAGACGCCAGACAGGTGCGCGACGCCCGCGAGGTGCGCCGCACGTGCCAGGCCACCAGCACCAAGCACTTCACAGTGGGCACGAACTCCCACCATCCCTGTCGAAAACCGATTCGGTCACGGGGATTTTGCTGGCATTGTGTACTCTCTGTGCGTGTGTCGGCACGCGCAATCACTGTGCACGTGTTCTCGGCCGGGATGGTGGGCATGCGCACGGCATGCAATATGCTGGGCCTCGGCCGTACCTGTCATAACCCAATGCAAAGAGAGCACGGGCCGCCCGCACCTGATCCGGATTTTGGTGCAACGTTCACGCTGTATTCCCACTGTTGCCCGGGAAATGGCGGGGGGGGTTGGCATTGCACACAGCACGCGACATGCTGTCCTCCACGCCGTCCTTGTCAAAACCAAAGCGATGTGCCCGCGCTGGATCCAGATTTTGGAGCAGTGTGCACTTCGTATTGTTTTTTTTGGCATGGGATGGTGGGGGGGTGTTGGCAGTGTCCCTGGTTAGTCGCTGGTCGGGTGGGGGATGGGGGTGTTTCTTCAAGACCGGAAAAGTGATTCAGACTTTTCTCCCAGACTCAGGCGACCGCAAACATGGATTAAGGGGCCGTGGATTAGCGACGGGTCCCATCTCTACGGGAAATCGCGGATTTCCGCCGCCGAACGAGGCGGCACCAGCCGCATTTTGGGGAGGGCATCTCCCCCGATCCATGGATTTGGCGACCGGGCGCCAAATCCATGGATCGCTAATCCATGTTTGCGCGCCCCCGAAAGTGTCCCGCATGCTCCAGCCGCGCCAGGTGCGCCACGTTCAGGGCACGCGCAGAGTGTGCCTGTTGCGCCCGCCCGCATCGGGAAATATGTCGGCCCCACCATCTTCGTTGAAAGCCAACGCATAATCGCGGCGGAGTGGCCATCATGATATCAGGTGGGCCTGCGCACAGCAGGCAAGCGCCCCTGCCGTCCCTGCCAAAAATCCACGCGAAAGGATCGCGGGGTGCCACACGTGATCCTGACATAGCCTCGACATGCAGGTTGTCTTGTTTTTTGATGGGGACGGTGGCCCCATTCACAGCAGGCCATATGCTGGCACCCCCGCCTCCCCTGTTATAGAGACAATGCGAAGTGCTCGCGACCCCCCGAACAGGACCCACGATTTTGCCGCAAAGTGCACTTTGCATTGTTTTTCGACGGGGATGGCGTGCGTGTGTGTGTGTGTGTGTGTGTGTGTGTGTGTGTGTGTGTGTGTGTGTGTGTGTGGGTGCGTGCGTGCGTGCGTGCGTGCGTGCGTGCGTGCGTGCGTGCGTACGTGCGTACGTGTGTGTGTGTGTGTGTGTGTGTGTGTGTGTGTGTGTGTGTGTGTGTGTGTGTGTGTCTGTGTCTGTGTCTGTGTGTGTGTGTGTGTGTGTGTGTGTGTGTGTGCGCATTGTCCGGGGTTTGTCGCCAGTCAGGTGGGAGAAGGGGTGTCTATTCTTGAGGAGCAGTGATGAACCCCTCCTCCGAGCAGCGGGAGGAGGAGTTGTTGGAAGAGGGAAGAGACCAACTCGTTATACCACCGCCTTCGCCCAGATGGCTGGTGGGATCCCATGTCACAGAATTCGAGGAACTCTCAAGCGGGAGCCGCATTTCGAAAACGTACCAGACTCTATTCTAGCATACGTCGTTTTTTTGAAAACGATCTGCCCTCCATCTTGAAGACGATTGGCCCTGCATACGTGTAACCGTTGGAATGCTTTTTAGCTTCAGGATTGTATCGTGCAAGGACGTACCATGCGAAACACCCTGCCCAGCCTTCGGAAACGTCTTGGTGGCGCGACAGGGCGCATTTGTCGCCACCTTCGTAGGCTCCTGGGAGGTCGCGCGGAGTGGGGTTGTACGGGGATCCAGGTTGGACCTCGCGCTTCCTGGGTGGCTGCGAAGTGCGAAGCTGTCGCCACTTTCGTGGGCTCCTGGGAGGTGCCGCGGCGTGGAGTTGTAAGTTGTACGGGGATCCAGCTGGGGCTTCGCAGCTCCTTGGAGGGCTGCGGAGTGTGGAGCTGTCGCCACTTTCGCCTGCTCCTGGGAGGTCCCGGGGAGTGGGCGGACACGGGAATGCAGTTGAGAGTTCGTTGCTCCCTGGGGGGCTGCGAAGTGCGCGGAGTGCGCGGAGTGCGCAGCCTTCGCCGCTTTCGTGGGCTCCTGGGACGTCCCGCGGAGTGGGGGGACACGGGAATTCAAGTGGGGCCTCGGGGCTCCCTGAGGGGCTGCGACGTGCGCAATTGTCGCCACTTTCGTGGGCTCCTGGGGGAGAGCATGCTGCTTTGCATGAATTTGATGCCAAGGAATGGAAGATGAATTGGATCCGTCAAGTGGAGGAGTCTTGTGTGCCGGCGTAGGAGCTATGCTGCTTCTTTCTGGTAGTTGGCCAGCTTATGGTGCCGACCCATGCCAACCCCGTCCCGTCTCTAGGGACTTCGCATGCCCCTATGATGGTGGGGTGGCGAGACGGTCCGCCGCCCCCTGCGCTGCACGTACTGCGCAGGGTTAGTGGGGATTTGAGTCTGCCTCGTGGCGGCAACCCGCAGCGGGGGCCTCGCGGCGGCCGCCCATTGAGAGGGGGCACAGGGGGCCCAGCTGAGACCTCGCTGGCCCCTGGGTGGCTGCGAAGTGCGCAGCTGTCGCCACTTTCGTGGGCTCCTGGGAGGTCCAGCGGAGCGGGGGGGACACAGGGATCCAAATGGGACCTCGCTGGCCCCTGGGTGGCTGCGAAGTGTGGAACTGTCGCCACTTTCCCTTGCTTCCGGGAGTTCCGGCGGAGTCGGTCGTCACGCGGGCCCCGTCGAGACCTCGCGGCTCCCTGTGGGGGCTGTGACGTGCGCAGTTGTCGCCATTTGCGTCAGCTCCTGGCAGATTCCAGCGGAGTGGGGGGCCAGGCGGACCGAGCCGAGGCCTCGCGGCCCCAGGACCTGCGAGGCAGGGCGGAGTGGGGTGTCACGCATACCTCGCCGAGGCCGCGCGGCTCTCTGGGGGGCTGGCACTTGCGCAGCAGCCGCACTCTCGTGGGCTCCTGGCAAGCGGGGCGGAGCGGGGTGCCGCGCGCCCTTCGCCGAGACTTCGCGGCTCCCTGGGGGGCGTAGCAGTGCGGGACCCGTCGCCACTTGCATGGGCCCCTTGGGGTGTCCAGCGGAGCGGAGGTGTGCGTGCGCGGACCCAGCCGTCACTCCCGTACTCCCGCTGCCGTGCTCCGCGGATCTCACCTCGAGGTGGTCGTGCGCACTGCGGGTCCGTCAATGTTGTTCGTTTGTGGTGCGCGGTCCTGGGCATAGTCGCCATGTGTTTGGAAAGGGTCGGGTACGTCACCGTGTATGCGACATGTGCAAGGAGCCATCGTGCACAACACATGTTGGTGCACCACATCCGCAGTGGTGTCGTGAAGTCTGGCCTCGGTGGGCATCTCGTGGGAGCCTTCTCGGCGGCCTCGCGGAGGCAGTGCAGAGGCCTCTTGGGGGACGTTTCGGGGGCGTCTTGGAGGCAGTGTGGAGGCCTCTTGGGGGCTGTTTCGGGGCCTCTTGGTGCCTGTTTTGCTCCTCTTGGGGCCTCTTGGGGCCTCTTGGGGGCCTATTTTGGCCTCCTGGGCGCCTCTTGGGCCTGCCTGGGGCGCTCTCAGGCCATCTTGAGGTCCTCGTGGAGGCCTCTTGGGCCGTTTTGGGGCGGTCTTGGGGGCCTCTTGGGCCGTCTGGGAGCGTCGGAATGTTTAATATTCTAATACGCAGCAGTCCTTCAACAACCTAAGGACAATCATGGACTTGTGCATCTTGGGGCCCTCTCTGGAGGCCTCTTGGAGGCCTCTTGGGGCGTCCTGGGCCGATCTTTGGCAGTCTCGGGGCCCTCTTGGACCGTCTTGGAGGCCGCTTGGGGCTCTCCTGGCCCGTCTTGGGGTCCCCTTGGGCACGAGAACGTCACGCGACAAGATGCGGGGGAGCCCAGAGGGCACGCGAGAAACCCCGCCAAAATTTGGCAATCGGGGGTCTGGGCCCCTCAAAGACCCTTCGGGATTGAGGACAGAGGCCCAGGGACTCGGCAAAGGATCCGAGGCCACGCCCACTCCGTGACCAGAGGCACGGTGGCCAATCTTCTATTTCTCTCAGGTCGGAGAATCTGCCTGGCATGAGCCACGTCGGTGTAACGTGCGTTGTCGGACCTATGTGGCGTAAGCTCTGTGGCGCTCCCTGCGCAAAGCAGCATCTGTGGCCTGAGCCGCGCGGCGCCAGCAACGCGTTAATGCGGCGCCAGCAGCGCGCTGGTAAAGCCACGCAGGGCGCACGGAGCGCCTCCAGCGATGTGCGCCCGAGGCAGCGAGTGGACCAACAAGCTCGAGGAGGCCGGCGACAACGACTTGGCCAAGGCACCGGCCAAGGCCAAGGCCAAGAGCATGGCCAAGCCCAAGCCCTTCAAGGACCCCGCGGCGGAGGCGGCCACGAGGCGCCCACGGGGCGCAGCCTCGGCACACCCACCGCCCACCCAGCACGCGCGCAGGCCGAGACCCCGCGCGGCCACGGGCAGCCGCGCGGCGAGCCCTGGGCACGCCCGCGCGGCGCCCACGGGCGGCGCGATACTATGCGCCCGCGGGCGGCCACGGGCGGCAGCGCGGCGGCGCCTCGGCGCGCCCGCGCGCGCGACCCCCGCGGGCGGCCACGGGCGGCGGCGTGGCGAGGCTTCGCCGCGCTCACCCACCGCGCTGGGCGCCCGCGGGGCGCCCGTGGGGCGGCAGCGCGGCGACACCTTTCGGCGCGCCCGCGAGGCGCCCGCGGCCTGCGGCGTGGCGAAGCTCCCGCCCGCCCGCACAAGTAACGCGAACGCGGGAGCAGGAGCCCTCGGTGCAAGCCACTGTCAGGGGAACACGCACTATCCTCCCTCTAGCCTGCCGCCTCCCTTTCCTCCTCATCTGCCCATGTCTCTCTCCGCATTGTGAGCCGTCATCCTCGCTCTTGCCCCGCTTCCCAAGTCCACTCTCCTGTTCCCCCGCCCTCTCCCTTCCCCTCCCTCTCCGTCGCCTCTTCCCTTTTCCCTTCTTGCGTGCCTGCCCCTCCGCCACATTTACTCAATGCGGGTGCTATTCCCCCCACTTCCCCGAAAACGTCCAGAGGGCCTTGTGCCCTTTCCGCGTGTGGCTTGTTTCACAGGATGTCAAGCATTGGTTCTGTTTCCTGTTGTCAGGAAGGAAGCACCGGCTTTGCCGTTTCTGCATTCGGGACGCTTCCGGCGTTCTATACAGGTGCTCCCGCTGCAGCTTGGGATCCATTCTCGGAACGATTTTTTGCCCCCGCCGTTCAGGGTGGCGCTCCTCTCGCCCCAGCGCGGGCCAGTTTTTCTGCATCCCGTCCTCTCTCGTTGTCGCCTCCCCTCCCCTTCTCCCTCCTCCCCCTGCCCCTGGGCTCCGGCTCCTCCCCACTCCTGGTTCGCCCCGCTGCTGCTTCTCCCCGTCCTCCCTGCTCCTCTTCCAGCTCATCGGCCACCTCCTTCCTTCATCTTCCAGTTGATTTGCAATCCTTTCCTCCAATGTGTATGTATGTATGTATGTGTGTATGTATGTATGTATGTATGTATGTATGTATGTATGTATGTATGTATGTATGTATATATATATATATATATGTATACACACAAGATTGCAGTGGCGCTTCGCGCCATGCACCTATGGAGGAAAAGCAGGAAGGTCAAGTCGACAATTTAGCGATAACTCCTTGTTGCCTTTTCTAGCATCGCCGCTATAATGATGTTATTCGTTATCCTTCCGCCGTGTTGCATGTTGTTCATTTTTGCCATACCCTGCGCATTCTCCCCGTCCTCAGCTCCCTCTGGGGGCCTCGCAGAAGTTGTTTCAGGCTTTCTTAAGGCCTTCTGGAGGCCTCCTGGGCGTATTCTGGGGGCCTCTGGGGGCTTCCTCGGGCCACCCTGCCTCCAATCGCGTGCGTCTCCCTGAACGACCGGGTCACGAGATGGAATGCTTCGGAGGGTGTCTTGGGGCCACCTTGGGCCGCCACGGGGCTCTTTGAGGGTCATCTTGGACCCGTGTTGTGCCGTTTTGGGGCTCTCATGGATTGCCTGGAAGCCCTTTCGGATGGTTGTGGGGCGATTTTGGAGCCTCCCAGGCGGCTTCAGACGCCCAGAAGACTGCCCTCTTGGAGCGTCGGGACCGAAAAGAGGAGAACCCCCAAATCTATTAAAAACCATCAGAAAATCAATGACTTTTGCCTCTTGGGGCCTTCTTGGGAGTGCTCTTGGAGGCCTCTTTGGGGCCGTCCTGGAGGCCTCTTGGGCCATCTTGAGGTCACGTCGGTCACTCTTGGAGCGCTCTTGTGCCGTCTTGGGGGTCTCTGGGACGTCTCCGATGACCCCCCTGATCGCCTTAGGTGTGCTGGGGAGGCTTGGCAAAACGCCCTGCGAGGCCCGGGGGGCCGCTTCGAGGCCCGTCTGGAGGGTCCCAAAGCCCCAGATCCCGAGAGTCCGGTTTTGGGGGTGGGGGTGGGGGTGGGGTTTTCCCCCCGCCCGGGTTTATAAACATATAGGAAGAGGAATATAGATATCTACACCGCTCCCCTGCACTGCTTGCTCATAGCCCCATGGGATCCTTTCGGAGGGTGTCAGGTCCGCCATGCCACCCGTCGGCCGATGGAGAAGCAATCATGGCGCGAGCGCGCCTAGCTTGCCCCTCCTTCCCTCTTCCGCCTCCCCCCCCCTCCTCCCGCTCCGCCCCCCCTCCCCCTCGTGCCGACTCCCAGCGGCCCTGCGAGCTGCTGGCTTGTGGCGCGGTGGCCCAGAAAAAAACGGCCCGCGCGGCGCGAGGAAGAAAGGATAAATGAGAATGGAGACATGACACATGAGAAAGGATAACTGAGAACGGAGAACGGACAAGGGAGAAAGAAGGAAGGAGGGAGGAGGAAGGAGGAAGGAGGAAGGAGGAAGGAGGGAGGAGGGAGGAGGGAGGAGGGAGGAGGGAGGAGGGAGGAGGGAGGAGTCAGGGAGGAGGGAGGAGGGAGGAAGGAGGAGGGAGAGGAGGGGAAGGAGGGGGAGGAAGGGGGAGGAGTGTAGGTATGGTAGGTGGCACTGGCAGTTGTCTATCTATGGGCTTCCCGTGATTCCGAATTGTGGTAAATCCATAGGCCGCCAGATTCCCTAGAGATGTCTGGCGGCCGATGGGTTTCCCATCGCCCACGCCAGCGGCCCCGTGGAATTTCACAGAATCCCGGATACCGTGCAATTATGGGACATTCGCATGCGAATTCGCTCGCGGCCGCCGGATTCTCTAGGGAATCTGGCGACCTATGGGTTTCCCATACTTCGCGGCGCCGAGCGGGGCCCAGATCCCGAATTACGGAACACCCATCGGCCGCCAGCAGACCCTTAGGGAATCTGGCGGCCGATGGGTTTCCCATCATTCGCGGCGGCGAGCGGGGTCCAGGAGGAGGAGGATGAGGAGGAGGAGGAGGAGGAGGAGGAGGAGGAGGAGGAGGAGGAGGAGGAGGAGGATAAGGGGTTTCTGGCGGCCGATGGGTTTCCCATAACTCGCCCGCGCCAGCGGCCCCGTGGAATTTTCGCAGAATCCCGGACTCCGCGAAGTTATTGGGCATTCGCATCCGCATTCGCTCGCGCAGTGGGGCCGCCGAGCGGGACCGAGGTTCAGAATTGTGGGAAACCCATCGGTCGCAGATTTCCTAGGGTGACTGGCGACCTATGGATTTTCCATACTTCGCGGCGGCGAGCGGGGTCCAGGTTCCGAATTATAGGAAACCCATAGGGCGCCAGAAACCCTTAGGGAATCTGGCGACCTATGGATTTCCCACAATTCGCGGCGGCGAACGGGGTCCAGATACAGAACTACGGGAAACCCATAGGCCGCCAGAAACCCCTAGGGAATCTGGCGGCCGATGGGTTCTAATAACTCGCGGGGACAATTTTAGGAAACCGATAGGTCGCCATATTCACTAGGGAATCTGGCGACCTATGGGTTTCCTATGCTTTGCGGCGGCGAGCGGGGTCCAGATCCCGAATTATGGGAAACCCATCGGCCGCCAGAAACCCTTAGAGGGAGTCTGGCGGACGAGGGTTTTCCCATAATTCGCGGGGGCAATTCCCATAATCTCTTTGCGGCGAGCGGGGTCCAGATCCCGAATTATGGGAAACCCATCGGCCGCCAGAAACCCTAGGGAATCTGGCGGCCGATGGGTATCCTATAGTTCGCGGGGACACGTCTGGGAAACTAAATCGCCAGATTCCCTAGGGAATTTGGCGACCTGTGGGTTTCCCATACTTCTTTGCGTCGAGCGGGTCCAGATCCCGAATTATGGGAAACCCATCGGCCGCCAGAACCCCCTAGGGAAGTTGGCGGCCGATGGGTATCCTATAGTTCGCGGGGACAATTCTGGGAAACTTATAAGTCTCCAGATGCCCTAGGGAATCTGGCGACCTGTGGGTTTCCCATACTTCGCGGCGGCGAGCGGGTCCAGATCCAGCAGTATGGGAAAGCCATAGGCCGCCAGAAACGTCTAGGTCGCCAGATTCCCTGGGGAATCTGGCGACCTATGGGTTTCCCAAAATTCGCGGCGGCGAGCGGGGTCCAGATCCCGAATTATGGAAAGCCCATCGGCCGCTAGAAGCCCTTAGGGAAGCTGGCGGCCGATAGGTTTCCCATATTTGGCGGGTGCAATTCTGGGAAATCCATAGGACGCCATATTCCCTAGGGAGTCTGGTGCCTTATGGGTTTCCCATATCTAAAGGCTGCCGCCTCTGCCGCCGACCCCAGAGAAATTCAGGGAGGCTCAGTTGCTTAGTGCGTTTGGTTGACCGCGTTTTGCTTTTCCGTATACGTGTTTCCGATAAGTCGGACGGCCATCCTGGAGGTTCGCGTTGCGCTCCTCCTCGTCGTCCTTCTCCGCAGATTTTCTTTGGTTTGTATTCACTGTCCGTTTAAGAATTCCTACGGATTGCATCGAATTCTTGTGGATTCCTACGGATTCCCGAAGATTCTTGTGGATTCCTGCGGATTTCTCAATGTTCCTGTGGATTCCTGGGGATTCCTGGGGGTTCCTAAGGATCCCTATGGCTCCTGAAGGTTCCCATGGATTTCTAAGGCTTACGATGGATTCCTAAAGGTTTTCGGTCATTCCTGGGTAGTCCTTTGGATTCCCAGGGGATCCCGAGAACCCCCCGGGATTCCTTTTGGAGTCCTGATGATTCCGATGAGGTCATTGATTCCTGAGGATTCTTGAGGATTCCATGTGGAGTCCTGGGGATTCCTGGTGATTCCCATGGCTTCGCAACGATCACGAGGGAGTCTTCAGGATTCCCACGGGTCCCTCCGGGATTCAAGGGTTCTGACTGATTCTTGAGGATCTCAATGGATTCCTGCGGATTCCGAAAGATTCCGATGGATTCCTATGTATTTCCGAAAATTCTAGACGCTTCGCGTGACCCCACCAGCCCATGCAGAAACGATGCCCAGAGGCGTTGCCACGATCATGGAAGGGGGCAGCACGCAGAACAAGGGTCCCCCGGTAGAGGCTTCTAGGAGCATCTTGGGGGCTTCGTGGCGGTCCTGGAGGCGCCTCGGGGTCTCCGAGGCGCCATTGCTGTCGCGAGGAAACTCGCTCCACGCGTGCGACGGGTGGGGCGGCTAGGACGGTTCCAGAGCGTCCTGGAACGCTCTGATACTGCCGCGGCGCTCGATGCATCCTCCAGAATCGCGAGGTCTCAGAGATCCCCGACTTGTTCCCTGGGCGCCTTTGTGCGCCGGCACCTTTCGCTCTGCCACTCTTTCTACCAGAGATCGTACCTCCTCATGCTGCTCCTTCTCCTCTGCGTCCTCCTCCTCTCGCTGCCCACCAAACCACCCCAGCGTCCCAATAACAGAGCCCAGAGGCCGGAGGATGCCGTGGCCAGGTAGGGAGGGGGCGGGGGGGGGCATGGAGCGGAGTAGCGATCGATTTTGGGCGAGACGTCGTGGGGTCGGGGGTCCCAAGAACAGAGCCCAGAGCCCTGGGAATGCCGTGGCCAGGCGGGGGGAGTTTGGGGGGTGTCGGTCGATTTTGGGCAAGCTATCGTGGGGTCGGGGTCCCAAGAACAGAGCCCATAGGGCTGGGGATGCCGTGGCGAGGTGGGGGGCATGGAGGGGGTATCGGTTGATTTTGGTGGAGCAATCGCGGGTCGTGGGTCCCAAGAACAGAGCCCAGATGCTCGGGGATGCCGCGGCCAGGTGGGGGGCATGGAGCAGAGTATCGGTGGATTTTTGGGCCAGAAATCGCGGGGTCGGGGGTCCCAAGAATAAAGTTCGGAGGCCAGTGGATGCCGTGGCCAGGTGGCGGCATGGAGGGGGGCATCGGTGGATTTTGGGCGAGAAATCGTGGGGTCGGGGGTCCCGAGAAGAGAGCCCAGAGGCCTGGGGATGCCCTGGTCAGGTCGGGGGCGCGGAGGGAGGTACCCGTCGATTTTGGGCGAGAAATCGTGGGGGGTTCCAAGAACAGAGCCCAGAGGCCTGGGGATGCCGTGGCGAGGTGGGGGGCATGGAGGGGTGTATCGGTCGATTCTGGGTGAGAAATCGTCGTGTGTGGGGGGGTCCCAAGAAAAGAGCCCAGAGGCCTGGGATGCCGTGGGCGAGGTGGGTGGCATGAAGGGGGGGTATCGGTCGATTTTGGGTGAGAAATCGTCGTGTGGGGGGTCCCAAGAAAAAGAGCCCAGAGGCCTGGGGATGCCGTGGCGAGGTGGGGGGCATGGAGGGGGGTATCTGTCGATTTTGGGTGAGAAATCGTCGTGTGGGGGGTCCCAAGAAAAGAGCCCAGAGGCCTGGGGATGCCGTGGCGAGGTGGGGGGCATGGAGGGGGGTATCTGTCGATTTTGGGTGGGAAATCGTCGTGTGGGGGGTCCCAAGAAAAGAGCCCAGAGGCCTGGGGATGCCGTGGCGAGGTGGGGGGCACGCAGGGGGGTATCGGTTGATTTTGGGTGAGAAATCGTCGTGTGGGGGGTCCCAAGAAAAGAGCCCAGAGGCCTGGGGATGCAGTGGCGAGGTGGGGGGCATGGAGGGGGGTATCGGTCGATTTTGGGTGAG